>VZRL01004156.1:1363086-1681170 GCA_013397895.1 Origma solitaria | reverse complement strand
ATATATATACACGTACATATATATACACGTACATATATATACACGTACATATATATACACACGTACAAATATATACACACGTACATATATATATACACGTACAAATATATATACACGTACATATATATATACACATACATATATATACACATACATATATACACATACATATATACACATACATATATACACATACACACATACATATATACACATATACACATACATATATATATATATACACATACATACATACACTGAGAATTAGCTCTCTGCCTTGAACTGAGCCATCATGGTCCCTCTTTAAGAGCAATTTAAAACAATGTTTCTTTCTTTCTGTCATGTACACCAGTATTTCTAGAATTTAATGTCGTTGTTCTGGAAACACTGCAGATAGCCTGTAGTAATTAACTTCTAAAAGTACTTAATACTTTTGTTGGCAATGACCCATGTAAAGAAAGACATCTGAGTGAGAAAATCGCATCCAAATGGGATTTAAATGCAAATGAGCTGTTGCATTAAGAAAAGTGTGCTAAATAGCTAATTGGTTTAAATAGATGTTTGACTGGAAATAGTGGATAGTGTATTCACTTGACAAGGATGCAGAATTACTGGAATTTCTTTCTATGTATTTCTATGTATAAATACGCATGAATATTTTATGATACTTTCATGCACGTGACACCAATCTGCATGTTGTTCAGCACATCTTACTGGAATAAGGGCGCTGGAATAAGGGTGCTAGGTAATGCTGGATTTTGTTTTATGAAACTGAAACACAGGGGGACATAGCATTTTTGTGGGAATTTTAAGTATGATGCCTGACCAGTTGGTTCAAGGTGGAGCTCAAATTTAACTTAATTGCAGCAGGAAGCCTAAACAGTTGCCTAAGGAGGAAGGCCCACATGCAAACAAAAAGCGATGACCATTCCCAGAGAACATTCAAGAAGAAGACTCTTCACTCAAACACTGTTTTCTTCGAGGCTACAAACACAGCCTGTCATTGGACTCCAGTTCTGCAGCTACTTTATGACAGTCCTAATACTGATGACAGTCTGCATGTTGCAGTCTGAGCTGAAGCTCTTTACATGCACTGAAGTACATCCCTCTGGAATGGCATAGTCCCATCACTAAAGTAAAATGCAACACTGTGTTCGTAATCCAAACTTGCCCACACTGAGAAAACCAGGGATCGGCATTGCAAACTTACTTTTTGAACTTGTTTATTATCCCACTTTCATTTTTCTTGATGTCATGCACCATCTTCTGTAGCTTCCTGTAAGATATGAAACAAAGACAGAATTAAATTACCAAGTTGTTGAACAGCCATTTATATAAATTAAGAAAAATATGCTTAATATATCTTCAGTAAGTAGTTTAATTGTTAAATCACTTGTGCATGAAGTTTTCTTCCCTTTTTAAGAGCTCCTCAGCATTATTTGTGTTATCCTTCTTCTTAATACAATTAAGTACGGTATAAACAATGAATTAAAGAGTAAGGGTACCAGGAAAAAATAAATCATTGCCTAAACTAATATTTTAGAATATTTAAATGTTAACATTTTATCTAGAACTGACTTTACAACACTGCACAGCTATAATGGGAATGCCCTCTGATTTCTGACTGTACATGGGACGCTTAAACATTATGAGAATAAAGGACAAATAATTCACAAGCACATCTTTAACTCCTGCTGAAAACTCAAGCAAATAATTTACAGCAAAATGATACAGTGTTACTTGCTGATATAAAGAAATTAATTACTTATAGTTGTGAGAAACAGGTGTACAGCAAAATATGCCACAATTTCCAACAACAATACACTATACCTATAAGAGTAGCTTGGATTATCATCTAAACTAAACAGATACATTAAATCTGAGGTGAAAAGCTCCAAAGAACTTCTGCTTTTCTGTGGTATTGGGGTTTTTTTTCCTAACAGATTCAGCTTCTGTTTCTGCTCGAAACATCACAAATAGCCATCATCTGCAGTTTGCTGTTTCTGTGTTGTGCCCCAGCTGGCACCTGGCAGTGTCTGTAAATGAAAAGTAATGAGGAATGAAAAGAATGAGAGAAGATCTAAATGGTTTCGTTCTAGTTTGGGGAGAATGGTTGTCTGCAAGTGTTTGTGTTTCTTTCAGAAAGGCTTGCCAGACTTCAATTAGGGATGCATGTCAGCATGAGTTACACTTCTTTTGTTGTTTGTCAGAGATAGGACACAAACATCAACAATAAAAATATAACTGTAGATTTCTATCTGAATATTGCTTATGGCTCACCACAGACAATATATCTTTACATTAGCAAAATTATGGCTTTATTTTGAAAAAAGGTGGGCTTTCTTCACATTACTGGTTTTATTCTATATTGTCATTTAGTTGCTAAAAAAAAAAAATCTTCACACACACATGCTAATACAACCTACCACAAAACTGATAAGTACAGGTCCCTGAATTAGTTTGCTTTTCACTTGGTTATATTTAAGTGAATTGATTGGAGCATCATGGGTGTTCCATGAACCTTGAATAAGGCTATAGTTTAAAAGATCATTTTATTACATGTTTCTATTAAAAAAGGTGCGTTCAAATTAATCACATGCACTGGTGCTATTATGATATTTGTTCCATGCAGAAGGATGGAAATCAAAACATTCCCACTTTTTTCATAGCCAAATTTCTTAAAAATCTCTGCCTCTTATTCCTTATTCTTTTTATGGAGGCATTTAGATTTCTAATTACAACTTTGATAAATTAGAGAGTACCTAATATGTGTTTGTGTGAATCTTTTAAGTTCTTAAGATCATGTAGCTCTTACAGGAGTTGCTGATCACTTGTTTGTTGCCCCTGAAGAACTTAACCTGTCTGAAGCCTGTGAGAGTAAGCAGATAACCAGTGCACTGTAAGTGGGAAGTGTAGGAATTCATCAGGCACAGCTGATCTCCAGCTCAAGTGGAATCCCCTTTGACCCACAGAGCTGAACAAGCTGCAAAAACCAGTCTGTCCAGTTAGATGGAGGCTGAGATTTCTTGATGTGCCAGGCCATGGGAAAAGCAACAACTGAAAAGTTTTACAGAGAGCTGTCTGGCTGATCTGTGATCTTAGAGAGACAGAAGAAAAGATGATAGGCAGATAGAAAAGTCTGTAGCAAGAGGATTCTCCAAATCTTAAGGAACTCAGTCCTAAGCCCTAAGGCCATTCCAGAGTGATGAGGAAAGTGAAACACAGATGGACATTTATAAACTTAAAGTTTTGACTGAATCTACATATCTGACTAGCACTAAAATACTTGTTGTCTGGCTTTCAAACACTTGAGATGATACTCAGAGAAAAGAGATTCATTGGGAGAGGACCGTACCAGAGCAGCAGCCTCGAGAGTACCTAGAAATGGGGGCACCCATGGCCCAATGTAGGCAGACCTTGCTTCAGGTCCACAACTACAACCCCCTTTCTTCACACCACGTCTGAGTCAGGACCTCGTTACCAACTCATGTTTATTCTCTAGTGTTCTCTTGGGATGAGCAGATACTAGAAATATTCAAGGACCTCCATCAGCTAGTACTGCAAATGAAAATAATGAGTAATGCTAGTCTTACCTTGCATTGCAGGTAATTAAAGATAATCAAGAGGTCAAAGTTGCTTCTTTAACTACAAGCTCCAATTCTTCACTAAACCTGTTTGAGATGCTCTTATGCAAAATCAGACTTGCAGATAAAGGTGCAGTCTGTGTTACTGCTAATCTTTGAAAACACATTTCAGCAAAAGATAGGTATTTTGAGATCCAGTTTAATTGTAACTGGTACAGACTGGATGGGACCCTTAGATCAGAATCTCACTGCACAAAGAATAGATTTTCAAAGTTCTGCAGATAAAAAGTTCAGAAGTCTTGCCTGTAGAGGCTTCTAAACAGGTCTAGGTTTTTTACAATACGTTAGAAATTCTACAAATTGGAAGGAATAACAAAACCAGACAGAAACCTAAAATAAAACACTTTTTAGCCCTGTGTTGGTATTTTTCATATCTTATAAAATTGAAACTCCAGTAATTCAGAATTATCTGATCTATTGACAAAGAGGTCACTAGCTGTGATACACATGTGATGAAAGTGGAAAGTTTTACCACTCTAAATACCATATATCCTGAAAGAAGGATTTTCTGTGTGACATAATACCTTGCTGCACTCAAGGACTGGCAGAGCTGCCTTGAGATAAAACAAAATGAAACAAACCCACCCTCTCTTTGATCTGGTCACAGCTCAGCTCATGAGGAATATGTGATGATGAAGGGAGGATGATGGGCACACCTGGCCTGTGACACATCCCCGCTTTCAAACATCAGCTGGGAGCCTTTGGCTCCTTTGCATACACACTATCCTACAAAAGCTTTCCAAAGGTAAAACAATTTTTAAAGAGAAAAATGAAGAATAAATTGTGTAACTTTTAACTCAGATATGAAATGAGGTACAGAGCCCCCCAAGCATACCTATATCTGTTTATCTGGGGGATAAGAACTATACTTTCTTAAATTTCTGGTGTTTACAAGACTGTCTGAATTATCTGATTTGCCTCTTGAAAAATCCCCATTTGTACTCACAAAGCAGTTTCTTTAGGTAAAGAAGGGCAGAATTTTGAACATGATATATCCAAATAGGTTTGCAAGGGCAGCTTTACAAGCAATATTGATACATTCAACATTAAGGGATCTGTATGTTCCTTCTTCTCTTCCTACCATCAGTTAGGTCTTTAACTGATAAAGTTGAATTGATTTTAAAACAGTAAAAATAATTTAAAAACTAATCACACTGTAAATGAGACAATTCGCACGCCAGTTGAAGTTCTTATATCTTCTTGGGTACATGTGCTTCTCACTGACAAGACAACTTGTAGTTCTGTGCCTAGAAAGTTACATTTTCTGAATATTACTATGTCCATTCACTTAAAATAAGACTGTGGATAGGTGTAGCACTCATTTTTGTTTTAAGAAAGGCAGATCAGATTAAAATAAAAAACCAGTTGTTTCTCAGAGTTTGTGTTTAGAGGGTTAGTTGGTTTTCCTTTCAGGTAAATTCAAATGCTTAGCAATAGAAACCTAGAATGGGATATAGTAAGTGCAAATTTAGACTTAAAACAAAAAATTGCCAAAAATACCCACTTGCCTCGCTATAAAATTTTACAGAAAAGAACCACAAAACAGAAAGAGGGGAAAAGTATAATGACATTTGGAGATTAAAAGCTAAGTTATTAGAAGATAGATACCAAAAGTCAAAGAGCAGAAAATTAACAGAGGTAGCTGTGATAATTTTTAATTTAAAAAAAACACATTAAAATACGAAACTAAAGAAGGAACAGTATGTCCAGACCCCTCCCTTATGGCTTCTCACAGCACAATTATTCCACCATCATCTCCTCAGCTGGTCTTTGTTTTGTGTTTCTGCTATTCTTCAGTTTTATAAACAGCTATGCAGGTGAGCAAGTTAAGAAAGAAAGTTATTGTTTCTGGACAAAAGGGAAGACTCCTGCTTCCTTTTGGGGGCAGAACCTGCTTACCTAGACAGGGATTTGTAAAAGTACCACTTGAAATTTTGAAAAGCTTGAAGCTCTTATCTTGAAATATCTTCTCAAATTGAATTAACAAATTAGAAGAGTACCACCTTTCCTATGCCAGGTCCACGAAAGCAATGTTTCTGACATGGTCTTTGTGGAAGAAGATGGATTTTGATGAACTGGGTGAGTGTCTTCCTAAGATGTATTTTCATATTACTTGTCAGTTTTGTGCCTCAAAGACAATCCAATTAAATTACATAAAACAGCTCTACCCCCTTCCACCTCCTAATTCCTCAGTGGAAAGCTAAAGGAAAAACCAAATACAGAAAGCATCTAATTCCTCATCAGACCTCCTTCAGATCTCCACAGGCACACACCCTTAGATCCTACATTACCTGGAACAGCAAGCCTGAGAATCCTTTGCAAGGAAATTCCAGGTGGAATCAGCCACCTGGGTTGGAGCTGGTGTTTTCAATGCCTGTTATATGTGTGAAGCGCATAAAAATGTGTAAGAGAGACAGCTGAATTCTTGAGGTGCAGTCAGATTAGCTTCAGTAGCTACTGGTCCAGGATGGGGCCTTACAGCCCCTCATCCCTTCTGGGGTCTTATTCACCCCCTGCAATGGATTTCATGCTGGGACAAGAGGAAGTTTGGAGCTGGAGGTGGTAACCTGTGACACCAAACCATCCACTGAAGGCACTGAGGCTTTGATCTTTATCTATACAGCTATCTCAAAGCTGTGAAGGAAAGTTCAAAGAGGTTTGCTTATCGGGAGAAGTCAATTACAGCTACCGATTTGAGAGGAAGAAGGAAACACGAATTGTTTTCTTCAGTGTTTGGGAGACACACAAGGGAAATGACAATGGCTTATAGTAATTTTGACAAGCGTATTTATTTTTTTAAAAGTCCCAAAACCACTTTTGAATCATCCACTATTTTGCCTAAAGGCAAACCCCATAGTTAGAGCAGGTGTGTGTTTACACACAGAAGCACAGAAAGGCTAAATATTGATTATATTTTTCGTCTTCATATGCCCTCTATGTAATCTTCACAAAGAAGCTGTCAGTCCTCCTTGTACTGCTAAGTACTAAACATTCACTGAGCAAATAAAAAATGTAGCATGTGAAGGGAAATACATCCTTGACAGAAATCAGTCCTTACATGAAAGTAAACAGTGTAGGTACTTTGAGGTGATTGGGAATTCTGCATATTGAAAGAACCCATTCTAGGTTTCCAATGCTAAGCATTTGAATTTGCCTGGAAACAAACAACAAAACAAAACCTGCAAGGTTTGGACACCTCTTCCCTCTTATCCAGATTGCTCTTCTATTTATCCCAACTGAATAATAGTGATACTGTAAGGAATACAGAAAATAATTAGGTATTATGATATGCTAAGTGAATATTACATGTCACTTCTTTACATAGAAAGGTAAAATATATTTTCTGTTCTGTAACTGACCTGCTCTGTTTTGAGCCTTTTTTTGGTTTACTGATCTCTTTTTTTGCACCAGCTCTCTTGATATAAGTTAATGCATTATAAAACAAAAAAACACACACAGAAACCACATTCACAAGACTTACTCCACTTTTCTGAAAGGTTTGCAAGCAGCAGGAGGAAGCTCAACACATTAGGCTACTCTTAAACACAGTTCTAGTTAAAACAAAGGGAGTGCTGTACCTCTCTGAAGGATTAGTACCCTACAGCCTGGTCACTGAAGGAGTACAAGGGCAGAAATTTAAAAGAGCTAAGGGAATTTTATATTTTAACAAGAAGAGGAAGCAGAAAATAATTTCAGGGAAATGAATAAAGACAGGATTTGGTATGGACCCAGAAAATTACCATTAACCAACACTGCGGTATTTGGGCTGAATATGTTCTTGCTCGAGCTACAGAAGCATTATATCCATCATAGATGTGGGGCGGCACTGACAGGGACCTAATGGAGGCTACTCATGGATCAGTTTCGTTTCTTTTGTTCCGAAGCCTATTAACTTTTTTCACTTTGATGGAGCCCACACGGGCTGCCATTGAAAGGGGAAATTCCGCTCTTTGCCCTCGGTGCTTACCCAGATATGACAGATCATGAGACTTCCAGCTGGGAAACTAACTTCTTTTTTCTTTTGCCAGTTTAGATATCAGCAGGATCACATCCAGCCTCGTAATGCGGTCCTTGGAACCCTAGTGCCAGTGTGAGGGCAGAGAAGGGCAAGGTGAGCAGGGGCATTGGGAGGGTGGAGGAAAAGGACCTGTTCTTTTGGCAGCAGCTCAGACTTATGCCAAACTAAACTGGCCATGTAGCTACAGCTTCAGTAGCACTTTGGTGCCTCTATGCTTCTTGCAGAGATGCCTATAGCACCCATGTTTTAAGATAAGAAGGAAACATTTAGCCACATGGTATAGCCTCTTGAATTAATAGCCTACTACACCTGGTTTTCCCTTGCATTAAGCTTGAAAAACATATACTCATGGTTTTCATATTATTGCCTCAGGATGCATAATTTCAATTCTTTCTAAAGTATTTATTGTGTAGTAAATATTGCAGTACTGCACATCTGGCTTTGCTTATGTCTGGAAAATGAGCTTGTCCAAAATATACACACGAACAGATTAGGATAAAGATGTTAACAGAATTTTCAAGCTTCTGTTACTCCTCAGTCATTTATCACGGCTGGCACAAACCAAACATATTTACATAGTATGATTAGTCCTTTCACAGTTTACCAAAAATCTAAGATGATGCCCTAGAGCCAAATGGGAAAATACTGTCCCTTCCAGCCACTGTTTTCTGTCAATTTTTCAATTCTCCTGTCTGCTGAGCATATTAACTAATATGGTTTTCCAGTGGGGTTTTTTTTGCAACAATTTATGATTGTCATATTTGCCTTCCAAAAGCAAAGCATCGATCACATTTTAATGTCCTGTGCAGTATGTAGGTTTGGAATGATTCTGTGAAACACAAAACTGTTCTGTTGCGGGATCAACATATCAGTGGGTACCTGCAATATCGTATTATTATTTAATATCTAGCACTCTACACAGTTGTATGTGATATTTTTATAAACTAATGGTAAAAAATGGTTTTGTCAAATTTGCCAGAATATTGGGTTTTTTTCCCATGGCCATGAAAATTAATTTATTGCATTATTTGCTTGGATACTGATAATTTATTATTTTACTTAAAAAAAAAAAGCAGGTCATTAGGTCAAATCTAAATTACTCACTTTTGCTGAATAACTGACAGTCGCAGGCCAAGGACGACATCACTTGTGATTGCTATGGTTGACAAATGCTCCTACTCTGGACAGTTATTTTGGCAGAGTTACAATGTCACTACAAGGCCTTATTTTATTTGGAGCAGTATGCATATGAAGCACTGGTGGAATAAGCTATGCCAACGACTGAACAATTGTGCCAGGACAAGCAGAATGAAGCTATAGGTACTCCATGAGCATAGCTGATCTTGTGAGCAGATTATATCCTTACACTGCTGTCTACATACAGAGATTAAAGCAGGGCATCTCTTGATAGTTTCAATATTACACGGCATCATTTTGTCCACATTGCCATATTTTTGTTTAAAACACACATAGATCACAGTCACACTTCAACATCCTTTCCTATAAACAGCATTATAGGCAGGAAATTCTCTGTGCGAATAAATCCTGTGTGATGATTTAGTTTGGTTTTTTTCCCCCTTCGGTTTGTGGGTGGGTTTTTGTCTTGTTTTGTATTTGTCTTGTAAAAATTAGCGTGTTTCAGGTTTGGTTTTTCTGGTTGGTTAATTTTTTAGCTTGGAGACTGGTCCAGGTAGGATGACATAGCTGGGAAGAAGAAAAGAAGCTTTAAAGGGATTGGTAGAAGGAAATGGCTGTGCAGAGAGAAGGGAATAAAGTAGGACAAATATAGATGGGACAGAGGCTATGCTGTGCTGAAGCAAGGTCAGAGGGAGAAGCAAGAGGATTTGACTGGAAAAGACACACTGAGTGAAAGGATGGATTTTTGCAGTGGTATTTGGGGAAGTTTGCATTTCCTATCTCATTCCATTCCAAAGTCCAGAGATGAGAGAGATTCATGACCTGACAGAAAACTAGAGGAAACAGAGATGATAAAACTTTATCTTTTAATCACATTCTGTTTAACACAGGAGACTAATATAAAATCCTGCAAAAAAACCCAGGACCTGAGAAAAAAAAGTAAATTGCCAGTTTCTTTCCACTTCCTTTCAAATGGGAGTTCTGTTTGGAGATAGTGATTTTAAGCCTTTGTTTTTGTTGGGGGCAGAAAAGGACGGCTACAAATTAATGAAGTCATCTGAAATAAACACGAAACTGCTCTTGGGAAAGTCTGTTTGCAGTCTGGAGTTTGCTGGCTGCATGACCTTCGGCACGTGGAAGCATGTGGCACACTTTGGTTTGTGCCATGGTTTGCCCATCACTGCGGTGGTGGTGATGCCTTTGGAAAGGACTTTGTGTTACACAGCTGAAGCCAGCTACGGACAGTGGGTCATTATTAAGGTTTGTGGTCACAATAAAAAAATGCAGCAAGTCTGCAGAGATGCTCTGACACAGTTGCATATAGTAGCTAGAAATTATTTAAATATGAGGAATCATAGGCTTATAGTCTAGGGAAGATGAGCAACAAAGGAGTCTGCAAGGTTAGTGCAGACTTTTCTTTTGAGCTGCTAACTTCCTGTTACCCAGGCTGCCAACTGCCCCTGATCATGAGGGCATCTATTTCTGTATGTTTGCAGCATAATTTTTTTCCCTGAAGTTGAGTCTGAAATCCAGGCACACTAGAGCTTGCCATGGCAGCATGGCTATTGCTCATGTACTCACTCCACACTTTGGGAAACGATTCAAAATACCAAATTACTTGTATGCACCACGGATTAGTTTCTTTCACAATAAATAACCAAGCCTTTGGATTAATTTTTCCTGACCATAAGGAAGCAGTTAGAACACAATGTACTCTGAGGGAAAATTAGCATAATACTGCCCATGCCTTATAGGAAACAATATATAAAAATTAATACTAAAATTCCAGGAACTTCCATTCTCCAACTGTTACTGAAGTTAGTTGAGTGACTTAACTGCAAACAATGTACATACCACAACATCTTAGGTGGACAGGCATATAAGAACATTTATAGTTCTTATTGTTGCAATAAATGTAACAAATAGACCATGTTAAGAATTCAGATCTGACATAAGATTTGCTAATGCAACAAAAAGCTAGGTCTGCTAGGCTCAACTACACCCATGGAGAGCAGTTGAGCTTAGCAAAACCACATAATATCTAGTTTTTCAGGTCTACACTTAAAAAAAAAAAAATCAAAAGATCCACTCTCAGACACTGACTCACCAGTAGTGCTTTTTAAATTTTTGCTGCTACAAAGCAGAAATTTTAAGAAAGCTGTCTTTAAAAAAATGCAAACTATAATCACTCGAATTGAAACTGTTTGGCAGGAACATTTCTTGGCATTGCATCTTAGCATATGAAGAAAAGTACGTTTTTAACATAATCATTTAGTTCGTGTAACATTCAGTACAAACCCTGAGCCAGCCATGAGCATTCCATACAGACAGAGGTGGTATTAGGAAGGCAACTGCGTTACCAACAGGTCACAGAGCACAAGGGCTATCCAGTGGTTTCAAAGAAGGAGGAAAAGGCTGCTGCCATGGTATGCTCATCTCTTCCTCTATATGCACATCTCTCTAAAATTTATCCTATGAATAACTACTCATGGAAAGCTCTGCCTTAAGGTTTTAAAATTCTGATACCACAGTAAGATTTTGTAGCCACATACTCAGGTTTCTAAGGAGAATTTTGACATGCTCAAATCAAAGCATGCATGTGTGTCCACTGCATGTGGTAAGAACGCTCATCACATGCTTGAGAAATGTGCTCCTACATTCCCTGCACAAATAGGCTGAATTGGCCCAGAGGAGGTGAGAAAAAGTAACTTCTAATACTTCAAGTTAATACAGGAAAGCAGATCTACTTCTTTCTCTTCCCTATTTTATAACAATATTAAAACCACAGATGAGATGAAGAGTGTCATCTATGCGAAGATGCAGCAGAGGTGTGGTGCTGCCTTTTGGATTTAGGGCTTTTGATTCAGTTCATGAAGTTGGGGGCCATTATAACCCTCACATATAGATCCATTTTGGATACTTGAAAGTAATCCTGCTTAATGGTTTGCAAAAGTGAAGAAAATGAATCCCAGCTATAATTTTATAACAGCAGAGAGTGTGTATTAATTTTTTTATGTACCACTGTCTTGATGGAATCAAGCTTTCCATTTTGTTTCTCAGCTCATTATTTAAAGACAGCTAGTTCAGACAACTGGTTTAAATGGTGTCACTGAGCTCTGACATCATTTAAACTAGTTTAGACTACTTAAGGTGGTAAATTGCAGACAGTGAGGAAATTCACAGCGTTCTTCCCTCTGTCCATTGAGTCTTCCACAGAGTTCTTGCCTGGGCTGTAGAATGCAGCCTGCTAGGATTTTATTAGGTGTGCCTAGCCGAGGAACGTAAGTGTCACTGCAGCTCTGCAAGAACACACCCCCACCAATATTTCAACAGTATGGAAAGAGTGCATTCCATCGAAATTAGCTTTACAAGGGATTATTCCAGTTTGCATAAAGGTTTCTGGGGAGAGGGAGAGAGAGACTAGAGAAGGGTTTATAAATTAGTATTGAGTGCTTAAGTATGAGTTATTTTAGGAAAAAATATTTTTCAGTATTTCATTCTTATTTTGCAGGGGAAGAAAAAATTTTCATGTAACTTTAATCTGAAAGAGAACTTCTTTTAACTATTCAGAAAAACAAAAAATCATTATGAAAGAGCCTTGAGGTGCCAGCTGTACCAAGCACACCAATCGAGACACACTAAAAATACTTCAGTAATGGCCAGCTTCTGCTTTTTTCCTCTCAAGCCCTGTATTTAACATTGTTCTCCTTCACTTAGAAACATTTCCCGTTTTCCAGTTCCCTCTAATCCCCCAGTTCTTTCGAAGATTAGGAAATATTACAGAACTTAACTGCAAAAGCCATCTTCATAGGACATTAAAGCATTAAGCAATTAATTAAGTTTTTCTAATTTGCATAAGACTCATACATCTTAATGAGTCACACACTATTTCCTTACAGCTTTGAAAACAGACGCTTTGAAAATATTCCTCTTTGCGCTGCAGGTGAAGCCGACACACATTTTGCTTTGAAATCTGCGTCCTGTCATCCACTCCAGACCCGTGTTTACCTCCCGCACTTCCCGGCGATAACTCGGTTTTTCTCTAAAACTCCTGCCAACTTCCTCGTGCCCCGGCGCCTCCCAATTCCCCCGCACTCCGCCGCGGGAAGCGGCTCGGTGCCGGCGCTGCGTTCCCGTTCCCGGAGGAGACCGGGAGCGGAGCAGCCCTTACCTGAACTTCTCCCCGGCCGGCACCGTCAGCCTGTTGAGCTTGTCCATGCCCGTGAGCGCNGAGCGCGGAGCAGCCTCGGCCGTGTCCCGCCGCGCTGCCGGAGCCTCTCCCGCCCCGCCCGCAGGCAGCGGCAGAGCAGGGAGCCGGTGCTCGGCTCGGCCCGGCCCCGCCCCGGCCGGGGCGCGCACAGGTGGTTCGGAGCCGGGAGCCGAGGAGGAGCCTTTGGGAATGGGGCCGCGCTGATCCGCCCTTCCTGTCCGTGCGGAGCTGCCGGCTCGGGGCAGCTGAGCAGCAGCGCTCGGATGAGGATGAGCCCAGCGGCCGTGCCGGGCCTGTGACCCGCTCGCTGTCACCTGCCCAGCCCAGCTGACTCCGCCGGCTGCGCGGAGAGATGCAGGCGCTCGCTTCCCCTTTTCCTCCCCTCTCCTCTGCGCTGCTGGTGAACTTGTGCCAGGTGGGAGCATGCTGGGTGGGAACTTTTCCTTTCTTAGAAGTTCTCCAGCAAAAGCTAGAGAAAACCATCATCTTATCCCCAATCTTTTGAATGTAATTATTTTTTAAAAAAAAGTTTCTTACCCTATTTCTTAAACTAAGGCAGGAGAAACTCCTGATCCTTCCAGGGACACAGAGCAAGGCTGTTCCCACCCAAGATGCAGGCAGCTGAGTGTTTTATTGCTCTGATATCTCTGAGCCCGGGACGTTTTCTTAGTCTTGAGCTCAACCGTGTTTTCCTCTTTAAAGATGAGCTTTGGAGGCAGCTGGCTGCTGCTCAGGGGCAATGTAGGCAGTTTCTCACATCCAGGCTTTATCCTGAAGGACTGATTCATTCGAATTCTGCACCTTTGGAGGATGAACCTTCTTGCTCCCCTTCTGTATCTTTGGCCTTTCTGCAGCTTAATTTATAACCTAAGGCTGTTCTAGGGAAGAAACCTAGTAATTGTTTTTTTAAAAGTATATATCTGCATCATGTTATTATGTTTTGATAAGTACATTGTGTTTTGAGGGCACATGAAGGTATTTCTTGGTGAGATTCTCGTTGCTATTTGGCTAGGTTTTCATATGGAATTCTTCTCCCCAAATTGTACTGACTGAAGTTTTTTCTTGTAAAACTGAAGCAGCAAAACAGACTTTCCTGGTTAGTGCAGGTGACTCTGGGGAAACAGCCAGCCATGAGATTTATGTCTTTGATAGCAGTATCTCTCTGATCTTGGCAGGCTGCTGGTTTTGGTCTCTGAGCTTTCATCATGGAAATCACTGGATATTTGAATAGAGTATTTTTCCAGGATGGGCCGATAGTGTACAGGTTGTTTTTTTGGGGGTATCTTATGAAATTTGTGGGCTTTAAGGAATAATATAATGTTGAATGTCATGTAACACACAAAACTTTGGAATTCCATGTTGCGTTGCATCTGGTTGTGAACCAGTCAACTTTGCAATTTTACTCCCTAAACATTATTTTGAAAATTAAATTAATTTTGAATTAGTTATAATTCACACTCTGACAATGTGAAGAAGTAGGTATGAATAAATTGCTGTGTCACTTTCCCTTTTGCTTATATAATCTTCCCACTTATCTGAACACATACCAGAATAAGAGATTTGTTTTGAAGGCTCCTGCAGTGGTTTCCCTTACACAACAACTGCCTCTTGCCTGGCTGTCCCAGAAATCCCAGGCTGTGTCCCTTCAGGATCTTTGGTGGCAGCCTGTCATCAGCAACACCATGCTGGTTTCACCTTGCTTCTTCCTGCCTCAACCCAAGCTACAGATTTAAAGCTCTGCAGTGCCCAGTGCAGAGACTTTCTCGCCTGTCCTTGCGGTGCTGTCACCTCCCTGGTCCTGGGAAAGGGCGGCTGCTGATGCCTCGTGCTCAGGGCAGTCCCCGAGTCCCGTGCGCTCAGGGCTTGGTGACAATTTGACTCATGCAGGATTTCTCATCCTGGGCATCTATCGGTCCCTGTGTTTGTGTAGCTGTGCAGTGACATGGACTGGGGACTGACTACAAACCATCTAGCAAAAAATCACCAAAATAGGGAGTTTTAACTGCATCAATTCTTTAATTTGATTTGGTGCACAGATGTTTGTGAGGGTGCAGCACAGGGAGGGAGGAATAGGGCGTGTGACTGCTTAGACTGGTGGAGCTACCAGAAAATTACTCCTAAGAAAGTCTTCATTACACAAGACTTGTTCATGAGATTTTGTGGCACCTGCCTAGCTCTTTCTGGGCTGCCTCCAAGTCAGCCTATCTGGCCATCTGCCCTGGTGCTGAGAAGGCTTGTTTGGGTGCAACAGCATAGGAAAACCACTAGAGAAAAACCTTAAATAAAGAAGGGCATGGCCAAGCCCCTCCAAACAGCCCTAGGCCTCTCCTTTTTGCCCAGCACGTGTTTTCAGAGTGTGAACTCCTGGCCCATGTTGGGATTGGTCCCGTCTGTGGTCAAGTGGGCTTTGTACAGCCCATAAGGACAGGGACACGCTGCAGTGTCCAGCTGGCAGGGTGGTCCTGAGACCTGCACCAGGGCTGGGGTGAGCAGCACTTTCTCCACCTCTCCAGCCTTACTCATTGCCCAAAATGGTGTCTCTGGGGGCCCAGGCTGGAGCGGGGGAAGGGCCTGACTAACCCCCATAGCAGGAAACTCCCTGCCTTCCTCTTTGGGAGCCCTGGGAGAGCCTGGAGGCGGTGGTAGGTTTGAGCCATGCAGCAAACATGTCATGCTATTTTTGTAATTGTAACCCCAGCAACTGTCCCTCTTTGACATAATATGCTCATTTGGATAAGGCCAAAGAGGAACTGGGATTTGTTTTACCCCGTGGGTTGCATCTTGACCATAGTGATGGTTAACACGAAATTCTCCACCCCAGCACAAAGGGCTGTTTTACGTAGATGGGGATTTGTTTCGGGGGATGCCTGTGTCACCTTCCTTCTCCCTGGCACATCTGGGGCCAGTGGGGATTGTGCTCTTGCCTGCTGAGACACAGCCTGGAAGCCTGGGGCAACCTGCACTACCCAGCTGAGGGCCAGGGCCAGGGCTGTGGGGCATAAAGGCGTCCCAGAAGAATATATCTTAAAGTCTTGGATGAGGTGTTTTGCGGAGGTGTTCCCACAGCACTGGTCCTCTGGAGCAACATCATTGAAGCCTTTTTCCTAAATTGTATTTCCTTATCTAATGTTTTAAGAATCCACGTCCACACAGACTCTCACTTTTATTATTACATAGATAGGCACTAACTTTATTTTCCCGTATATGGCTGCGAAAGATAGGGAACGAATTCCTGGCACTATTACCTAACACAGGTAATGCAGTAAATTCCCTTGGCAGGATAGCTTACGGAATATACATGCATATCTATTTTAAGTTTTTAATGCTCAAAATGCCATTGTAATTTTGAAAAAGGCCTTCTAAATGCTTGGGTGTGTTTTCTAAATGCCACTGACTGTTGCAACATAATTTCCTCTTCACTGCAAGTGTTGTGGCTTAGTTTGGGCTGGTCTCTCTCATCCTCTCCCAACATGACTGTGTAATTCTCCATTTCTGCTCATAAATAGATTTTTAAAAGCAATTTCTTCATCTTGTATGTTCAGAAACAGGACCTATTTTTTATCCCCTCTGCTATTTTCTGCTCATTTCCCACCAGCTCTTTCCTTCCACATGCTGCCTCATTCTGGTGGTGTGTTCTGGTTTCTGTTTCAGAGCTGTGAGGCCACTGAGGCATGGTCAATACCAGATTTGCTCCAGTTTTCTGCATCCTATTGTTAAGACCATTTTTGGTTTGACTTTGAATTTCTGAGTAGATAAACTGTAGCACAGAAACAAAGGATCAGATTACTTGTCTAAAGCATTTTAGTTCTTGGTGAGTGATGTCCCTAGATCAGAACAAGCATCTTCATACAGAGCCAATTCTAGAGAAATAATTAGGAAAAATCCAGAATTTGGCTGCTACCACTGACAAGACCAGTGTTTTTTCTTGCCTGAAGGATTCTCTCTGACCCCTTCATGACAACTTTTCTTATTTTCACTGAAATTCATGCTCTCTAGTTTAAGACCTTCTAGTACATGGTTTGTAGGATGATTTTGGGTTTGTCAGGGGTTCCTGTTGAAGCTACTAATGATAATTAGCTATGCATATATACATTTGCTATGCATATGATAATATCAGCTACGCATATTCTCCTTTAAGATACATAAATTTTGATGCTAACACCTTTTTATGGGGACCAATTGTGCCATTGCAGGTTACAGATTATGACCGTGTTTACTCTAGGGACCCCAGGGGGCTGTCTGAGTTCCTGATCTGGGTTGGTGCCTGCAGCCACATCCTCACTGCAGGTGGGGTGAGGCTCAGCGGTGCAGCAGCATCTACCCATGGCCTCTTCTGCATGGCAAGAAACCCTAGAAATGTGTCCCAGGTAGGAGCTGTGTCACACAGGAGAAATGGACAATCAAACTACAGGAAGGAGTGTGAAAAGTCCAAGCCAGGGTACAGGTACAGCCTCAGCTCTCAGCTGCCATTTCCGAACCTCTAGAGTTTCACACAGTTGAAATAAAAAGCAGAGAATTTTAAGCTCCATCTCATAACATAAACATTTAGCAATGAGAAGCTGAATAAAAGGAACTACAGATAGATTAGTTTAAAACAACAATTTGCAGTAAATCCCTTTAATGTTTATTTTTGATACTTTGAGGAGACAGTGCTGCTTCAAAGGATCTCACTCTATGCATGACTATTCAAGAGGAAGCTATTTTTTACAGATTTCATTAATGCTCATAGATACAGTCTAGTGCCTCCAATGTATATGAAACTGCCAAGAAACCTGATTTGATGTAAACAATTAGTTTGATTACCAGGTTTCAATTTTATTCATAACATGACCATATAGGACTTTTTCTCTCAGTCATATTAGAAAAGCCATTCCTTAACCACTTCTCAATTAACAAACTTTTCTCTCCAACATTATTAGATATGATTGGGCCAGATCCTTTTCTTAGAATTACTCAGGATTCAAGGATGCAACTGTTCCTTATAGGAAAGAATTCATCAAGAGAATTTCATGTACAACCTGTCTTGCCAAGTGTTGACTTCCCTTCTTCTGGGGAATGTGGAGAATCACAGGATGTTGCACATTTCACTCTTTAAAAGACAACTTTGTGAGCTTTTGCTTGGCTTTTCCTTTAGGAAATCCTGACAATACAGCTGCACTATAAGCTCTCCTGAGCAGTATGTAAAATGTTTGAATATTCACTTCAAAATATCTGTCTGATTTTACTGTCTTGAGGTCACAGTATTTCACCTAGCTCAGAGGGACTTCTCCCTGCCTATATCTACATGCTGCCTTTACTCTCAGATTTATAACTGCTTCAAAGAGAGTAAGTACTCATGTTTGAGGGACTCTGTTTAAAAGATGCATTTACTGCTTGAGCTCTGATTTTGTGCTGCTGGATTAGCATGAAAAGGAGAGCTCCAGCCATAGAAGCACAGTAATGTGAATGCAAATAGAACTGGTCAGTAACAGGAATTTGGCTTGATCACTCTGTGTTCACATGAAAGTTAGGAAATGATTGCCACAGTTCTCTTTTTCAAGGGTGTGGAATGAAAATAGCCCCAGCTGGTACCATCTGCATTGGAAAACAACCCAAATACAAACCACCTGAATCTGAACTGCAGTCTGTAGACATGTTGCAGGCTCAAATTTTTCGTGACGGAATCTGCTGTTTGGAAGTATTTTGTATGTATTTGATTTCTTCTGCTTTCAGACTGTCCATAGGAAGATGTGCCAGCAATGGGCTGCAGCGGTGAGGAGCGGAGGGGAAACAGAGAGGTAGCAGTAGACTGTCACATGCTGCCTGTGAGGGTTTTGTGCTTGATCATATGGATCTGAATGCAAATTTGTAGTACTTTATACCAGGCCAAAAACACACGCAAACTCTATTGTTTAAAATGATGTGAATTTAGTCATAGTTTTTTGCCCCCTCAATTTCTATTTTGGTTGACACACTGCCTACTTAACTTACTATTCAGTGTCTCGTATTTGGAAAGAATGAGTTTATGGAACATGATTTCTCATGATATTCTCTATATTTGCTACTTACTGATTGCTACAAACAGGTGAAACAGTTCTGCTTTATGTTTAAAGTTATACATCTGTGTTTTTTCCAACTAATTTATTTCAATGGATTTTTTCCTATTCAAGGCTGCATATACACCATTTTAAACTAGAAAACGCTCCTTGTACAGGGAAAGTTACACGTCGCCTTTAGTTGTGCCTTAGCAGATGAGAGAAGGGTACATTTCTGTCCCAAGTGTTTTTAAATAATACTGATTTTCAGAAATTTTAGTCTTCTCACTGTGGGTCAAATGGGTCAATGCTAAAGTGCTGGTTTTGGAAGAGTCCTATCAACTGCCCTAGGAATCTTAAAACTTTAATCCTTTATCACTTTGGATACCAAATGGCATATTCAAAGATGGTCTTTCAGTACTAGTAGAGATTTGAAAATGCAACTCTAAATTTAATTGAATGGGATTTGGTGTTAGGCTCACTGAAGGAAACAGGTCATACATACAGGCATGTACTGCAGGCAAAGATGTGAAAACAGTAAATTTAGTAGGATTTTCTCATGAAGAGTCTTCTGACCAAATACATTTTAACACCTGCTGAGAAAATGTGTTTTATTTCTCTGGGGACTGTGCAAAAAGCTGCACTTCTGCTTTTCAGTTTTACTGTCATCTGTTCCACGTGCATACAGAAACACAAAATTTGCTGTTACAGACACTTGAATTATTTAATATCAGACTCAAAGCGTTTGATGCCAGATTGTCTGAGAGGCAGTGACCTGTGTTAGAGCCATCCAACAGCCACAGTGACTCTTGGGAACAGCTGTACTTGTGCTGCAAACCTGATCCCCTTGCAGCAGTCAGGAGTGCCTGCAATGGAGACACCCCTAACTGGGCAGCCTTATCTCACTGTGACCCTAACCAGGGAAGGGAGGCTGCAGGGACACAGAGTTCTTTGCAGACTGGCAAGCCATGCTTGTTTCTGACTTTTCTGCAGAGCTTGTTCGCCCTGCTTGCTTTCCTCTCCCCCCCTTGTTGCAGAAAGATTAAATCGGACAAGTTTGCTCTCCCATCCGTCCTCCTCTTTGGGGTGTGGATTTACCCTGAAGGGTACCCAGAAGGCCTTTGTGGGAGCAGCTTGGGATATTTGGCTGTGGAATGGAGAGTGAGACTTAGGGCAGGGAAGGATGAGGGAGAAGCAGCAGTTTGTGTCCTTCCTTTCAGCAGGTGCCTACGAGCGCCAGTCAGCATTCAGGCACAGATGGTGAATGGTCTAAATGTGTTTGCATCCCTGCTGACAAAATCGCTCACACAGACAAAAGGTTGCACAAAATTTTAAAATTTCAGAGTGAAAGGAATGTCTTGAAATGAGGTTATTTTTGTATTGTGCTGTTGCATACACCGTGATACCTTCAGGATCTGGAAAATGCTGAAAACCCAATAATTTTTAAACCACTTCTTTCCTGCACTGGCCTGTAATGGATACAGCCAAGAGAAAGGGTTGGTGGGTGTATTCTCTGGCACAGTTTGGTAATCTGCACTGCTTCATTGACCATAATTATGCTGTCTGAGCATTTTCCTATTCCTGCTTAAGAACAGGAAAAATAATTTTTCTTCAGTCTTTTCTATTTCCATGTGTTACCATCTGCTTAAGACTGCTCTCTCCTGTTTCCTGGATGACTGGAATTGCCTGACACTGTGCTCTGGGAGCAGAGATGTCAACAAACAGAAAAAGTTTCAAAAGTCTTTTCACACAAAAATATAATGGATTTGAAATACCACCTTCAAAAAAAGAAAAAAAAGAAAAGAAAAAAAAGAAAAAAAAAGTTTAAAAAAGAAAGAAAGAAAAGGTAAAAAAAAAAGAGTAAAATGACCAGGGAGATGGGGGACTTTCTAAAAAAAGAAATGATTCTCTTTTTAATTAAAAAGTATCAAACTACTATTTGAAATAATAGCCAGAGAACATTTTACGACCAAAGATAAACAGTTTAATGGAATACTCTCTTCTGTAGAGAAAAATTGCTCAGACTTGTAACAACAGCCATGAAATTTTTCTGTTGTCTAAGGCTGCAAATTTTGTGGATTGTTGCTAAGGATATGTTTACACAGTTGGTAACTTTAATTGCATTAAGACCACAAAATTGTAGCAGATGAATTGGAGTGCTACGCTATATCAGAAAGTGTTATTATTTTTACAGATCCTAATGTGAAGCATTTATTGCTGTAGTACATCATTTAAAAGAGTTACTTCACAGGTTTGTGGTCATATGAGCCTGCATCTTTCTACTCTGAGGATATTGGGAGAAAAAGGTCTATATTTACTATCGACACTGGATTTCAGAATCACTTCCCTTCAGATTTAAAATTCAAAGGGAATGCAGTCAGAAGGGAATGAAGAAAGAAAATATGATAGAAGTCTAGATGTAAAGAAACACATATACGTAAATTTGAATATCCATTATACTGCACTGTATAATTTATAAACAATCCTCCCTTTTCTTTATATATTGTTCTAATAGAGAACAATAAAGTTATTGCATTGAGTAAATTACAATTTAAAATATTTTGTGATTAAAGAAAGTTTCTGACTGTTAGTTTAGAAGTAATATGCATAGATGATAGCTGTACAAGATAATGAATTTCTGGTCATTAGTGAATTTTGCCAACATCTGCAGCGTGGATTTAGATATTTAACACCTTTCTCTGTATTGTAGATATCTGCCTGGGGTTATGTCATGCATTTAAAACAGTCCTGTTTGTTTTGTCATAATGATGTTGAGTCAGGATTATGTTTATAAACAGACTGATGAGTGCAGAGTATTTTGCTATGTACTATTGTGTAATTTGAAACTTCTCACAAGGTGTATATTATTTGTATAACTTTTGCTATAAAATGTTCATATTAGTTAGCAAATAGGAAGACAATACTGATACAGTAGAGTCTTCCAGGGAGAAGTTATTGGTTTTTAAGGTATCTTTTCCTTAAGTGTTGTGATTTCTTTCAAGCTTAACCTTTCTTTGAGGTCAGTTAACTTTCATCATTCTGTTCACAGGAGAGTTGCTCCTTTTATGAAAAAACTACTCAGAATATCATGAGCTTGTAAAGAAATGTTAGATTTCTATTCTCATTCCTGGTGAAACTGATGCTACCTGAATGGAAGTGCCCCGTGTAATTTCATTTGTGTCAGTGTGGCCCATGGGGTGTTGCACCAGCCCAGCGAGTGCTGTGCTGCTCACACGTGTGGATGGAGGCACCAACCCATACCCCTTCCCTCGTTCTTCTCTCCCTTCAGCATCTGGTGCAGGCTACTGTCACAAATGTCACCTGACACAGACCTTTGAGCTGACCCAGAATTGCTTTACTTTCAGAAAGCCGATACTGAAGAATGTCAGAGCTGAAAGAAATGCTGTAACAGAGGAACGACATTTTGAGCTCGGTTTAGAATGAGTTCTAAGCTTCAGGCTGGATGTCTGCTGGAGCTCTGCCGTGGGGCATTGGTTGTGCAAGAACAACACTTCAAACCTGTCCAGAAAGTGGGGCTTTCCCCAGGAACCGATGTTCCATCCTGTGGACTCTGCAAAGTACATCAGAGGTATAGATGTACACAGATATGTTGGCTTTGTCTTAGGCTGGTTCGGGAGCATTTGCATCTTTGATCCTGAAGAATTGATTCTCATTATTCATCGTGGTTAACAGAGGATCTGATAATATAGTCACCTTGATGATGGTAGAAAAGTGTTGCTGGAAAGACATCATCTGTAAGGTCTGTGATCAGAAATTAGCTACATTTGTTATTTTTCAGTGTTTACTTAGCTGCCTGTTTTTTTTGTTTTTAAGGGAAAACCCAATAAAATACCAACACATTGGAGGTATATGATACATGTTTAGTACTGCTTTTGGTTAAAAGATGAAATTGTTGAAATTTGTTGGCTTATCTGTAATTTTGAATAAATACCTGGAAAAGGATAATTTTGCAGACAATATCTGTACAACTATACGTGCAAATCATACTTCTATTTCTTTAGAAATAAAAAATAATGCTATAAAATAATTGACTTTGGAAACTTTTTTTCCGTGCATATTTAAATCTGTTTGTGGGCTATATGTGGACATTATTTGTACCAGTAATATAAAAGGAATATAGCTGGTAGTTCATGTTGACATATCAAGCAATATGAAGAATTCTTTTACCTCTGTTCTGGAACTGTAATATCTATTAATTAAAGCAACAATATGGATATATCTTATATTCTCATGTATTTCTTCAGGATATTATTCCCTGAGCCAGAGGAATGAGATGAGGGACTAATACACTGATAAAGAAAGGTAATTAATTATATCAGCCAGATCAGTGATTTAGAAAAGGATTGATTACACTTATGAAATGTATGGTAAGGTATATTAACTCAAATGGTAACATATTTTTAGGTTATAGTCTGTATTCTGAGAGCTTGGTAAAATAATAAAAAGCCATGAAACTGAGCAGTGAGGAACTAAATAGGAGAAATGACAGAGCTGTGGTAGCAGGTGTCTGTTGAACTCAGTGCCAGCGTTGTGAAGAAGAAACTGAGACCTAATGCTCTGCCAAGAATATCATTGAAGAGTACCTAAAATGCACAATGCCAGTAGGTAGAGAATGGAAAACAGGAAAGCTAGTATAAGAACTGTAAAGTACATAAAATTTCTTTTTTTTCCCACACAGAATTCTTGGCTATTAGAAACAGAAGGAGATTGTAAGGGTTTGAAAAATCAGGGATGGCTTATGGAAGAATAAAAAAAAAAAATTTAAAAGACAGATTATATAATGCTGTTCCATTATAATTTTTAGCAGCAGTCTCAATCCAGAGCAAGACAGATTGGGATGGGGAGACTGACCTATCTCCTTACTATGCAGAATGTTCTTTAATCCCTCAGTCCTCCAGGTGGTTGATAGAATAACCTGCAAAGGTTTAGGTTTGAGTAGTCCTAAATTGTAGCATCCTTCAGGGAAGCTGCTGTTAGTGTGGCCGGAGTCTGACTATAGTCTGGCTAAAAACCATTCCCCTCTTCAAGAACTCGGAACATACGTGAATTTTATTTCTAAGAATTACAAACAAAAACATCAAGACTGTAAAGTCAAAGCGTGTTTACACTGGGTGGGGTGAGAGCATGGTGCTGGAGCTGGTGACAGCTGAGCAGTCTCCGGAACAAGACATAGCAGAGCCACAGCTTGAGACAGGACGGTTCTGACCATGTGCAACATCCATTAGAACAACTTTCCTGCTCCTGTGCTTGATGATAACTCCTCAGTCCCTGTGCTCCACCCAGTGCAAGTGCACAGGTGCTCTGAAGTGCTGAGAAGGAGAGGGCCAGCATGAAGATGCTTTTGACTCATAATTTCATAGCTATGTACATTATGATACTGCCTGTGTTCAGGTGGTTGCAGGTGATCTATCCATCTCTCTATCCATCTGTTCGTGCTCTCTGATGCCCTGAATCATTTGTTGATGAGAGTCAGTGCATCTGCGTGTGGTTATGCGCACTGTCTGTGGTGTTCCTAAGGTAATCCTACATTCCTCACATTGGTTGCTCTTGGAAAGGGACTTTATAAGGAAGGTGCTAGTAAAAAAGTATTGCTAAACACAGTTTCTGCATTTTTTGGGGGGCAAATCTTTGAAACATGCATTTTTGGCAAAGTTATTAATTCAGTGGGTTTCAGGCAGCTGAGTTTCAGGTCTTGAATTCTGTTGCACAAGGGGCTGCTCTGGCATTCCTACCAAGTGCACTTCATCTTTTCCAGGCCAGCTGCACTGAGCAGCCTCCTCTGAAGCTGTTTCAAGTGTCTGGTGGCTGCAGCCCCAACTGTCTGGCTTGCAGCTGCACCAGACCCTCCTGCTACGCTCCCTTGACTTCTCCTTGCAGCTCATCTCGTAACTTCTTTGCTTTTCTTGATGACCCCATGTTTTAGTACTGCAGTTTCCATTGTTTAGTATCATCTCAACCTGTTCTTTCCTCATTTCTGAATTGAATAAAGTTTACGTGATTTGATTTAATACTTTCCTTCATTGTCTTATAAATAGTGCACAGACAACCTGACATCACAGCACAAACGTATGAACTAATGAATGAAGCTCCACATGCTTATACAAAAGCAAAAAGAGGTCGTGTTTTCACTCATTTTCACAGAGGCTAGTCAATAGTAAGAATGAAATGTCTCTCCTGCAGAGAGCATAAATACATGTTGGTAACACACTGTAAATTAAATATTGTATTTCTTTCAAAAGCTGAGAGGACTCCGGTTACGGCACTTGGAGCAAAATGAGCCCAGACATCTGTTCTGTTTTCTTCCCAGTGTGTACTTGAGTTGGGGCACATGTGGAATTCTGATAAAATGAGATTATAAATTAATAGCCCTTCACACTTCATTGCTTGAATAAGCCAGAAGTTATTTTCTTTTGGTTTTGAGTCCCAGGTGCAACACTTTCTGACTAACAAATAAGATCTTCTAAAAGGGAAGAAAGACCAGTGAATTGAAACTACAACAACCTCTTCTCTGTGGTCTGAGTACAGCCATGGAACAGAGAAAAGGAAAGAACATCAACTGACAGGGTGGACGAAAGGGATCCTGCCCAGAAATAGGATGTTGGTGAAGAAGTGGTTTGTGATTTGGGCAACAGCTTCCATTTCTGGTCCTTGCTTCTGGCTTTGTGTAGAAACATAAGCAGGTCATTTGGATATGTATTCTTAAAAGGTGACCCATTTCTTCAATTTTTGGAGCCCAAATTGAGTTGCTGAGTGTCTGATATTCCATTGCTATTTAGGGTGGTCTAGAGTACTAACAAAAGGAAACATTTCTACTTTTAGTGAAACTTAGTGAGATGAAGCTGACTGTTGCAGTCCCTGCAGCTGGACCAGCAGATGCTTTGTCCTCAGAGGCTGATCCTGCCCTGCTCTTCAAAGAAGGCTAACAGATCTCTAGTCTGGCGCACTGCTATCAAAAATTATCTCTGATGTATCTTGCTTAAGGTCCCTAAAAATAAGCATAGTTTTGATAGTAAAGGAGCGCTTATAACTGTTACCCCCAACCCCTCTAATGGCATTCCATAGATGGATTAGCATGACAGGGTAACATGAAAAGTAATTGGGTAAGGTCGGCTAAATGTATAATTTTCTAATTTAGAAATTGTCCTGAACATTAATGAACATTAATGTTAATGTGTAATGAAAAATCATGGGGCTGAAGAAGAGACTCTGGAGACACTTCTAGGTTTGTACTGATTTATATGTTATATAAATATATATATATACATAATTCAGCTACGGCTGCAACATCTGTGCCTCTCTGTGCTTTCCTGACTGGGATAGGGAGGACAAAATGTGCCAAGAAGCTACTCAGACAGCTTGAAACTGGTTTCCATCACAGGCATCAAGGGTGTTGGGAAGATAATTTGGGATTTTCTCTGACGTCTTCATACCCTATCAGTTCTTTGGTGACCACCAGATAATATCAACTGGTATTTAATCTGTTTGAGAATGGGATTATTTTCAATAAGAAAGGACAAAATTAATTTATTTCACTGGTGTTTCCCAGTGCAATTTGCATGAGAATGGAAAAAAAATCCATCTAACACTGACAATATATCTTTACCCCTAGGCATTCCTCATAATTACAATAGCGGTAATTCAGTCTAACAATGGTATGTGCATAAACAAAACCTTTTGTAATCATTCTCTCTGCTCAGCCCAGGGGCAGGAGTACAGTACACAGAAGCACAGGAATTAAACACTGCCAAGTTAGTTCCAAATTTAACCACCCCTGCAGCACTGCAGCACAGTAACATCTGAAATGCCTCCATTGCTATTTGAAAAGTGGTAAGACCCCATCAAATATCTGCATGTCAGGACTTGATCAGAGAATACAAACTTGTATATTTTGTGTATTTTTGTACCTTTTCAACTTTTGGGAGAACTGAATTGCTACTATTTCTAGTATCTTTTTCAAAGACTGAATGCTGTTTGAATTACATTCTCTGGTGAATTCCAATGATTCTTATATAGAGATACCTGCTTTCTCTCTATAAACTCTGCCAAATATAGTTTCCATCTACATCTTTAAGCTCCTTAGCTGTGAGGGGGCCTTTCCTCCTCCTTGAGTAATTGGTGTCATTGCAAAGGTCTCCATTGCTCATGGCAGGATGGAAGAGGCACTGCTGCAATGCAAGTGTCTGTTGCCCCCTTTCTGCTGCAGAAGTGTAATATTTTCTGCTGCTATAAAAGAAGGCAGGATGGTGTTGCTTTGCTGAACAAGTATTTCCTAGATCCTCCTGTGAACAGGAAAATATCCAGAATTCATTCTAATCTTCAGGCAATGGCTGTTTCTGTAAATATCTGATGCTTAGGTAGAGTTTTCTCATAGCCTTTCTATGCTAAAAATTACTAGATAATGCATAAAAAATGTGTTTTGAAGTAAAATTCAGATACTTTTATTTTCCCCTTTGGAATGTTTATAGCTGCCAAGGAAGTGTGCTATAGTGTGCTTTTGTGATACTAAAGTTATGTGCTGGAAACCTGTTCTGCTCTCCTTTAGGTATCATTTTTTACTGGGAGGTCTCATTATATGAAGAAGTATCTTCTGAATTTCCAGCCCTGGCCTTTTCCGGTTTTGGAAATAAGTGGAGATTTTTCAGTGACATTTAAGCTACAACAAAACCCAAGGAAAGCAAGGAACCAAATCTACATATTTAGACATAAAACATTTAGCCTGAGTCAGCACTGGTATTTAAAGGATATAGGGTAATAAGAAACCATTACGGAATATCCCAAGGATAGGGGAAAATCTTTCCTGCTTACTGAGTATTGGAATAAAAGTCATCTACTGCCTTTCTTTTTCAACTCAAAGCTTTCTCTGGAGTGGGGGAAGTCCAAATACAGGTTGTCTGCACAAGATAAGATTTCTGTACCTCTGGAGCTTACTTAAAGAGACAGCAAAAGCTCTTTGTCTTTATTATTTTCTTAAGGAAACAGAGTAGTTGTCACAGAAATCTCATTAATTTTGTTAGTATATTTGTTAGGATTTGCCTTTGGTTAATTTAAGTGTAAGTGTATTTATACTAAGTGTATTTAAGTGTTGATGTCTATGTAAAAGCCAAAAAGTTAGTTTTCCACATTAGGTTGTTTACCTTCTCAATGAAGAAATTAAAAAAAAAAGGTAAGAGGGGGAAGAATGAAAAAGGTGTTAATGTGTAACATTTCTAGTTCTTGCAGTTTGAACTATGCAAGAGCAGACATCTCAAGTGGAACACCTCAGCGTTACAAAGGTACTTTCCTGGTATGTAACAGCTCTTACAACTGAGAACTTATTCATATGATTCAGGAAAAGATGTAGCCTATTCTTGGAAGGAATTCAGGAAAATTTCATTTTGGAGTTCTTAAAAATTATGATCAAATAAAATGAAAAAGATGTTAGAAACGAATCTAGAAATCACTCTTAATTACAGAATATTCACTTGATTTAAAAATGGCAAATTTTTCTACATATACCATAAATTCCTGGTAGAATAAAGTAACAACATTTTTCACAGAAGTGAAAATTGGTAGATGTTTATTTCAAGCAAAGGAGATCAAATGCTGCCCACACCATAATTATACAGAACTTGTAATTATGTGTTCTGCAACACAGCTCACTTATTACCCAGGATCTTCCATAACTGCATGTTGCTATGTACAAATGGTAAATTCAAGACTTGACACCTCAGACCTGATTTGCAGGTGAGAATTTCTCATTTACCTGGCAATCTGTCACAGCCAGAACAGGCTCCTGAATTTGCATATGATAGAAAGTACTGATTTTGTGATGAAAGATTTCAGTCCTGATTTTGTAAAATAGCCCCCAGAGCTCCTGAGCTGAGAGCAAAATTTATTCTTAGTTTGATCTGGGATGAATTTCTAATCACATTAGCTATAAAGGCAACCTTTTAATTTCACGGTCCCTGAGAAAATGAAACTTGAGTAAGCTGAAAGCATTATGAAAAAGCTTCTGCATAAATATCTGATACTGTAAGACTTGGATTATCTACACTGAGGTGATGGAACTGTAATTACATTTCTTTCTTGAGATGTGCTTCCAAATTTTGGATGTTTATAATTGAGTTATAGCCTATATGCCAGGTTTTGCTAAATACAGTAATAAATACCAATCTCACTTGCACAGCAAGACAGCACATTTGGAAAGGCCTTAAGTTCCAGTATTCTCATATGTCTGTGGTATGAGGTTGATTATGGTACCTGCTCTCTCTTAAAGAGTGCTCCTGAATGTAGCATGATGATCTATAAAGTGTTCTCCATGGCAAAAATATTAACACTGACTAAAGGAGCCCATAGCTGTAGTCAGTGGGATGTTTGAAACTCTCTCATGGCAAGTGTCTGGACAGTGCAGTTGGATTGGCATTCTTGAGAGTGAACTAGTTCAGTGTTTTGGACAATCTCAGGCCTTCAGGGTGAGAGTTTATCGACTCAGTCTGCTGTGTGGAGTGAAAAATACAATGGTGCTTCTGCAGGAGGAAGGGCTTTAAGCAAAGCTCAAGATTTCAACATGATGTCAGGATTGCTGAAAACATATAAACCTGTGAGAGCAGTTTGTTGCACAACCCCAGCAGCAGAGAGGGTTTGGACCAGTGACTCTGCTCTGCTGTCCCGTGCTTGAAAGCAGCACCTCTCTTCTGATATGGTTTTGGCAAGTGGGGAAGGAAATCTTTCATTATTGCATTTCAGGGGTAGGACAAGACACTAGTAGAGACTGCACCTTGACAATTCCACCTTCATATTCAGTAGTTGCAGTTCAGAAGCAATCGAGGTAGACCTGTGGCTTTAAGTGCAGGTAGGAACTAGTTTATATGGGGCTGTCTTTAGGCTGTCAAAGCCAACATTGACATAGTGAACCCAACAGAGTACAGTAGGAGACTTCATTCAAAGTGTAGTGGAAAAAAAATTTAGTTAAGAATATTAAAACAGAATTACTGTGATTAACTCTTTCCAGAGAAACCATTTCATCTTTTTTTGCCCAGGTAGTTTTTTTCCCTTAGAGAACAAGTACAGTACTGGTTAAAGGGAAAAGACCCTTGGATTAATTTAGTGGAGGTGTTTGGTGCAGAGGGCAGGAAAGCACACCCAAGCATGGCTATGGATTACTTCTGGTACCCCTGTCATGAGATGTCTTGGCAGAATGGGGAATAACTATGAGTTTTAGTTCACAGAGCATTTACAGCCTTGTAGACTCAAAATCCTGTGGGAAACAAGAATACCAAGTGTGGAACTACAATGGGACAGGCAAAGAGCTTTTGCTGGTGGGCAGAGAACCTAACTCCTGCCTAATGAAGCCTCATGAATAAACTTTCATAAAGGCAGAAACCTGAAGCACTGGCCAGTGCCACAAGAAAGACAGAATTTCAGTCTCACCTTGTCTGGCAATTGTTAATTTTCTGTTTATCTATCCTTGGTGTTTTGGTCCATTGGGAATTACCTGTTGTATGAACATGCTTGAACAGGCCAGTTAATCTGTTTTAGGTGGGTCAATGAAGACCTGCTCCAGTTAAACTGAGTGCTAGAAACTCAGGCAATTTTTGCAATTGCAAGTAGTACAATATAAGTCTAACAGATTTTAGGGTAGAAGTTGGTACTAGGGATATGACATCCACACTGTGGATTTCAGGAATTTTAATGCTTTGGACAACAGAATTCATATGGCAAAACACTTTTGTTATTCCAATATACAATTTGAGAAGTCATAACTTGAATGCCCACATCAGTAGAAGCGTAAATCTTGGCCTCAGTTCAATACATTTTTGTTTGCCCCAATATTGTAGTAGATCAGATTCATGTCTATCAGAAACAGAAGACATATCCTTGGTTGACTTTATATTAAGTCTCTCTACATTTTCTCTCAAAATAATGTCCTGTTAGACTCAACTGCTTTGCAAGAAAGTCCTTCAATATTTTGTTTACTCATCTAGTTAATTATTAAATTAAACCCAGAAGACTATTTACCTATTCTCTCAACAAATTCCTATCAATAGGAATAGGAACTCAATGGGTAAAAATGCCTTCAAGTTCATCCAATTTCTTACCAATAGAATGGAGTTCAGAAAACAATTTGTAAATAGATCAATGTTTTTCCAGCTAGTGGGGGAGGGGAAAGCTACATGGAATAATAACAACCATTAGGTGAAGAACAGCAATGCGTTATATTAAACTGAAGTCTTCTTGGTTTTATTTGGTCACAGAGAAAATTCCCTGATGTTATTTCTATGTTGTACTGCAAGATAAATAATATATTTGAACATTAAGGATGTCCTTTGAAATGAACTTGATTTGTCACAAGTTACATGAAGGCATTTCTCAACTGTTATATTTATATTTGCTTGTTCAGTACTGTATTTAAAGTCTATTGAAATTGCTTTCAACATAGAACTTTGTTAAAGTGATCACTGAAATTAATCCCTAAGTAGCACATAAACCAATTCAGAAAATTTCACCTCAAATACCATACAAGCAAAGAGCCTTTGTGTTCTGGAATAAGTTGAACTTGTACTTTTCCTAATATTATGGTTGTCCCTTTCTGTTCTGAGGAAGAATAACACCCAGCATCTGGTGCAGAAGAGACTTTCCTGTCAGCTGATCAGAACCACAGCTCTTGTAAACATTCCAGGATCCTAATCCTGGAGAAGTCCCACCCCTGTCAATTAATGTTAAAGTTCACACGAACAGGAGGTTTCAATTCTCATTTTTCCTAATTTATTAGCAGAGCAACTGCTGGAGTACAACAGTGAATTAGTCCTTCAATGGGGAAACAGAAAATAGTGAGACACTTACGGCTGGTGCATTGTTTTGAATCGGCTCAGCTCATAATCTGATACATTCTGAAAAGAGAGAAAACAGGTTTTTAGTTTAAATGAAGATCATTTTAATCAAGAGCAATCCATGAAGTGAAATACATGATATTTTTAAAAGTGAACTAAGCAAAGACCTGTCAAAACAGTTTTTAGTTTTGTAGCTACATGCTTGCCTCATCTTGGTTAATGCTTAACTTTTTCTTCCTGGCCTGTTGTAACATTTCTAGAAAGCTGATAGCACACACTACATTGTTAAACTGGAATTTTACTGGGCATGTGGAGGATTAAATTAGGCTGGTTAATGAATCATTCAAAAAGTGATAAGCAAGCCATTTAATGTGGTCTCTTCACAGAATTTCTTTCCTTTTTTTTACTCAAATCAGCAGATTAGTATAGCAATGGTTGAGTGGAAGATACTTTAACAATGGCTGGGATAATATTAACCTCATGTTTGCTCTGTTCTTGTTCTAAAGTTCTGCATGACTCCTCAACCCATGAAAAGCTGTTAATGAAAAAGAAATAACATTTGTAGTTTTCTACCTTGGCACATAAAGTGCCATTCTAGTGCTGAGCAAGATAATTCAGGTACTGGAAACAGTTTCACCAAATGATTTCAATAGTTTGTGTAGCTCTAGTTACCCTTCACCTCAGTGTGACAAGAAGTCCATGCACTACTTTTGATGTTCAATCTAATGTGCAGCTTGCAGTCAAAGTTCTCAAGTCAGAGTTTTAAGTTAGTCTAAATGAAACCATTTTTTAATCTATGGATTTTTCTTTAGTACAAAATTTCCAGTAAAGTCTCTGGATTGTACCCAGTGTGAACTGTTTTCAATCCAGAAAGCTTCTAATGCTAAAATGCCCCCTTTTTCAGCAGATTTCAGCAGAGGATAGGTCAGGCTGAAAACATGTCCATTGAATAGATGCAATTCTAACTCTCCATCTACTTTTGTGCTGGGAACAGAAAATTGATTTGCCTATTTTCTGATATTTCCTAGCCACACCTATAGTGGATGTGAAATCTCTGAAACAGATGATTACCAGTGTAGTCAGTGATTCTGAGTTCATCGTAGTAGGACTGATGTTTGCTCACCTCTGTTTTTCCTGAATAATGCCCCAGCCACCAGCCCCAAACCAAACTATTTTGACTTTTCTCTCTCCAGCTCATCAGCGTGATAGATGAGTTTGTATCAGGTCTACAAATGGAGACACTAATAATAAGTGTATGAGAGAAGATCAAGTGGAGAACATACACGTTCTCAGAGAAAACATATTTCCTCAGACTATATTTAAATTCCAGTGAATCTCTGCCTTTCTTTGACATATTTTGTTGTGAAAATATGCCGTTTCAGACAGTAGAGAACCCCCTACATTTAATACTTAGCCTGTAATTATACTGTAAAAAAAAAGCAGCTGTGTATCTACATGTAGTGGGTATGGTAATTAGCCGATGATGCAGCAGATCTAGAAATCACCAAATTCCTGAGGAAATTCAAAGCTGCATTGAGCTGTGTGATTGCCATCCAGGCCCATCTGGGCTCGCTCAGGCTGCATCAGCTGCAGTGGTGATTCACCAAATTGCCTCTGCATATCAATGACCAGCAGGAGCAGGGCCATTTCCTCACCTCCCCTTGCACTTTTTGAGAAGAGGAGGCAGCTATGCTTTTTGTTGTAAGGGTTTGATTCTTCGCTCCTTTTCCTTTACAAAACAGAGTACTTAAACCTTTGCTTGTGTGTGTTAGGATTGCCGGGGTGTAATGGCTTGGTGATTTCAGAGCAATAATTTGTGCAATTTTCTGTCCTTCCAAGATGCTTTTTGCTGGAATGTGCTGCCTAAGCACAGCTGCCTTTCCACACAGGCAAGTGCTCCGTGTATGGCCGGATCCAGCACTTTTTAAACTTGCAGTGGAGCTTGGTAGAGAAGGAAGCTGTGCATCTGAGCAATTCCTTTTTTGGGGAATGTTTTATTGAGAGAGCTTTACCTTATTTCTCATCCCCCTCCCCTGGGACAGTCTTCAATGAGGGGATTAAGCTATGTGGCTCCCTGAGGTTTGAGATGATTGATATCTGTGGGTCCAGCTGAAACTTTTTTTTTTTCCTTCAGTAAAACGCACTATTGATTGAAACCAAGAGCTGCTGCTACTTTTTAGCAGCAGAATTCTGGTCCTAGGAAGGAGTACAGAAATATCTTGCAAACTCAACACTTTTGAAATTATGTGGTAGCTTCTGTAGGAAGATGACTAATGCTTCCAGGTTTTAATTAGCCATTGCTTCTGTTGTTGCCTATGATATACATTGTTAGTGATTCATATTGGCATGAATGGAATAAGTTACAAATGAATATGTGTGATAAAGAAGAAGTTAAAGTAGTTTCTTTCCTGGAGGGATTTGAGTTGCCAAATATACAATGAGGAACTAAAGAGACAAATTGTTTTTGGGGTTTTTTTTGGCGGGGGGGGCAGGGGGCAATTTTGTGTTGGTTTGTTTGTTTTGTTTTTTATGTTTATAGTTTCATATGGGAGCATAATTCAGAAAACACATTAAAAAAATCTGTTCTCTTCTAACCTGGTGTTGGTTTCTTTACTTCTACTGGCTGCTTCATTCACCCAACATCAACTTTTTCACTTACTTAGCTCGGTAGCTCAGAGTAACCAAAATTGCTGGCTTGTAGATCAAGCCAACCAGCTTTGTTCTGCAGGTAGCATCCTGGAGTGACTGAAAGCTGTCGCAGTGCAAATGTTTGAGGTGTGTCTTGTGCTCCTTTCCTTGCAGAAGCATTTCTTGGACCTGAGCCTGTCCTGCTGTAGCTGCTTGCCACCACGGGTGCAGGCAAAGGGCATGCCTTGCGTCAGAAGGAAGGAGAAGGTAAGTTTCTGTACCTTCTGGAGCTGCAGACCTATGCGTGGGCTGTCTGTATTTTCATCTGGGTTTGTGCCTGTGGACTGTGCAGTATGTGCAGGGTGATCTGTCATATCTGAGGTGCTCTGCTTCTGTGCATGTGTTTGCAAGGGATCTGTGGGTGGCTTACGTGCCTTGGCTGGGTGCGATTTGGGGCATTTTGCAGTCCTGGGCATGCTTGGTAGGCGGATAAGGAATAGTAAGTGTCTGGTAGGAAGGTAACGCGGATGGGATAACACAATGCATAGAATCTGTGACACCTTCATCTGCCCCAGGCACAGCACTTCTCTAAGGAAGGCTCCTAAGTGGTGAACATTGCTATCAGCAGTCATAGGACTTGATTTGTTTTGGATTCTGTGTTTGCTTTGGAGGTTTTTTGCCTTGCTTTTACAGCTGCTAATTGAGATTGTGCTAAGGGATGGTTTTAATGGAGTTGTTGCCTCGAGAAGGTTTTCAGATGTATTTGGATAAAGTTGTTGATACAGTTGGTTGCATGATGCAGTGTTTTCAACTCTGTTTTGAAGTTCAGTGAAGTACATCTTTCCTCTTCCTACTTTCCAGCCCTTGCTGGTAGGAAAGCACTTGTATAAGATGGTTGTGGCTGCAGGTGCAAAGAATACCTTGAACAATCCAGGAATCCAGTAGGAACTTGAAAATGTCAGATTTTGATGTGAATGAGGGTGAGGGGATTCCTTTGACATTGTCATAAGTAAACATACTGTGTTGCTAGATAGACTGTCAATATCTGGGCAGTACAGCTTCATGTAAGGTGACAGTTGTGTCATTGCCTTACAAAAATCCAGAGTTATAGTCTGTAATGTTGCCAGTTCTGAGCATGGACAGCTTTGGAGATGTCTATTGCATTGTGTGTGTTTGCATACATATATTTGAATGTAATATTGTGTGAAGAATTTGATTCCTCCTAGTTTTCTTCAATGATTTTTCTTTGGGGGGAGGGAGTAAAGACAGATTTACTTGACAAAAAGCAATTTCATTTTGTTGTGATAAAGTAAATGCATAATACAGAAGTTCTGTATTCCATGTGACCAAGTTTATGTAAAGACTAGTTAATGAAAACTGTTCTTAAGAAAAACACCTGTAAGGAGCTCTTGTAGGAGATTAGGAGGAATGTAGAGCTACATTTTTGACTTTTGAGAGACAGAGATTTGAAGTATAAATAAAATCTAAATTTAAGCAGTCAATATAAGTGAAAAATCTGATAAATCATAAAATTGTAATAAGACATATTAATGATATCTCTTATTAACTGGCATGGCAGCCTATCTGTAATTACTTTGGCATTTCTTAGTATAAAAAAAAGCAATGGCATTTCTTATTAAAAATGTCCTTATGGAATACAAAAATATCTTTGGGGAATAAAAGCAAGATTTCAATGCTGGTCTCTAGAGACACAACCTGAGCTACAGACTTTTGCCAGTGATATCTGGCAAAACCTATTGGTATCTCAGACTGAGTAAATAAGGGAACAAATGCAGAGAGGAAAATGTTTAGGTTTTTTTTTTTTTCTTTAATAAAGGAGAGCTATGCCTCAGGGAGGTGGGGGAGAAGTGGATAGAAGGTAAATAAAATGTGAGATACTTAAAATTAAAGGTCGGTTCAGAAAGAATGACATAATAGAGAGCTGTTTCTATTGTGAATGGAGAATTACTATTTTAAGGGAATTGACCGTTTTAAAGTGTGTAAAACTGACATCTAGTGGTAGCAAGAGCACTTCGTGTGCAAAGTGGCTTCATAGCGAGACAGTTTGCATAGCAGATTAACAGATTGTAACTCTATTACATACTAATATTGCAATTCTCTGTTCTTTAGCTGGGTGTTACAGAGCATTTCAAACTAAACCTTGCTCTTTTTTAGTAGTATCTCACTTACATAGTGCCAGGTGGTGGGTCACTTTTACAAATGATGGCCTCTTGCTAGAGAACTGATGAACAGTTTCCTTAGTGGGGAAAAGTTAGAAAAGAGCATGAGAGTTAAAAAAAGGTGAAGGTAAGAGTTACGGAATTTCATCAGTGTCAGTTGGGAAACGGTTTGACAGCTATCAATTTTAGACCTCTTATGAACAAACAGGAGAAGTGCAGCCTCAGAGCTGTGATGTTTCTTAGGTGTGGCATTACTCACAAGTGTGAGCTCCTCAGGGAGGGGAAGCAGGACTTTGTGGCCAAACCTGAGCTCTCACGTGAATTCAGGCGAGATATGTGGGCTCTATAAAGCATATCGGCATGTGCTTAAATAATTCCTATGTTCATTTGCTTCATCATGGTTAATACATTCATTTCTCATTCATAGTTTTGTTTAAAGGGCATTAAAAATTCTTTTTTCTTTTCTGTTTTGTCTAGCTTGTGCTTTTAGTGTTTTTGAAGAAAAAATCCCTTGCTAAAACTCTGCATGATGCCTGCCCCACTGAGGCTTTAATTTATCTTTGCCTCCAGTGCCATTATATACATAATGTATAAATTACTATTAATGAGCAGAGATATGCAAACATGAAGTATCAATTATTTTAAAAATTATTTTTTATAACATGGCATAGGGGCACCCTACCTATAGTCAAAGGGTGCAATTTAAAATGAACATAGAAAAACATAAAAGCATCATTCAAGTCTATCTTCCAGATAATAAAATAAAAGAGATCAGCAATAGAAGACTGGGTGAAGACAAAGGCAAATCGGAAGGAGAAGGAAAGCAAGTGTGATTCAGTGGAAGTGTAAATAGAAGAGGGGGTAGAAAATTATAGATTCTTTTTTTTCTGGGTTAACAGTTTGTGGTAAGAATTGTCAAACTATATTGGTCAGTTTTTGGCTGTAAGTGTTTATTTTACAGTCTTCTCTGTTCATAGTAACTGTTGCAAATATCTCAGAGATAAAAAATATTGGTAGCATAATTCTAATGAAAGATAGCTCTGTGCAGTTTCAAGGCTGTGGTGAATCATATGCTGCCTCTATCATTCCATCTCTGTTACTTTCAAAACATGGTGAATCATATTTGTTGAACACAAATGTTGACATTCTGCAATGAGACTCAAGTCACAGTTACAGAAGTGGTGTAAGAAACAGCAGCTGTCATTTCAGATAGGCGAGCTGGGAGCTTTAGTGGGAAAGCAGAGCTGAGCAGCAATCCTGTTTGCCGCAGAGCTGCTCTCCAAGGACAAGATTAGCTGTGAACAGTTGTGCCAGCCAGAGCTGGGAGATGCAATCTTATCTGTCCTTTACCTGGTAATCCAGTGCAGGTGCTTAACAGCTCTAATATGCTTTTGACCTTTTGGGTCCCAGTGGGAGCAGTTGCACTGACATGAGGCCAATTGCTATGTGCAGAATCACTCTGGTTTGTCTGCACTCCCTGGGGCTTCTCCTTACCTCTTGGACACTGATGCCTCTCTAAAGTTGTGGAAGCATAAGAATAAGTACATATACATGAGATCTCTAAGATTTCACAGCAGCTGTCTCTGCATTTGGCTTGTGTAAGAGCTTGCACAGTACAAATGGAGTTGTTGCTAGCAAGGGAATACATTCAGGACATGCTTGTTGTTAATAGGACCACTGGGTTTGAGTTTCTTCATCTACCGTGGGTTTGTCATCCATCATGGAATGCTGCTGTCATTTTGTCCTCAGGCATGCTTTTAGTTAAAAAACTGCCCATCTAATATTGTGTTACTAAGAGCGCTGTTCAACATGTTATGGGAGTTTGAGATCTAGATGTTTCCCTTGCTGGAAGGAACAGTAGAGTGCTTTACATTCTTTAGGACAGCTGGAATTACTTTATTACATTGATGGAGATCTGTCTGTACTGTTGCTGCTCTAACAGTTCAAATTAAGACCAAGGGGTTTTTGTAATTATTTGATTAGGTTTAATATGCTGTATGGTTCTGAGGGTACTGCCTCACCTACCACATTTTTTTAACTGTTGAGATGTTAGAAACCTGTTTTTTCCTCCAGTGAAAGATGTTTTCCTTCAATAGTAGCTCAGTCAGCCCCTGTGGTTTGCATTGTTCGGAGGAAATTGCCTATTGCAATAGTACCATCTCACATTAAGAATAACCGGTTTTGCTTTGAAAGAGCTCAGTGAAACATTAAACTAGTTGACCTTTTATTCTTATATGTGCTATGGGTGGGTTCACCTATGATTTATTTGTTTATGACCTAGGGTTCCCAACCTATTGTACACCCCAGGAGCTGTTTGTTCAAACTTGACTCTGCAAGATTTTTTGAACCTGTCTTATTCAATCTCATACGCAGAATGAATTGTCTTCTCCTTGAAAGCTGGCTACGGAAATAGCCTTGTTCTAAGACAGTAAGACTTGATTTGCAACATAAATCTGTTTATGTAGTGCATACAATGGGAAAGTTCATGTTGCTTTTCCTAGAACATGATGTCCCCATTAGTCTTAGGCTGACCTGATGGAGAGATGAGAAGTTTCCAAGGTTTTTTCAAAAATGATACGGTCTTTCTCACTGATAGTGTAATGTTCTGTGGGCCATGCTCTGTCTGTATTTGCATGTCCTTACTGAAAGGACATTTACTGGAACACAGAAAGTAAAACCACTTCCCATATCTTTGTAGTAATGCACCACTATATGCTTAAGCAAATTGAGTTTTCACATTTGAAAAAGGAAGCAAGTTACCACATACAGAAATAACAACTGTGACCACCAGAAATTTAGCCTCAGCAAAAAGCAGCAGAGCCTCTGCTGATGTAGGCGGTAAGATTAGGAAGTTTGATTTCTTGTTGTGAGAGAAGAGAATTCAAAAGACCCAGCTGAAATGCTTCTAGCAGAATAATTTATGTCTAAAAATCCTTCATGAATTAAAACAAATTGTTTTGCAGGGCTTCTTTCACTTCATTGTTAAGAAACTATAAAAAAAATTGGTAAAGTTGAATCAATTCATTTTAACATTTTTTAATATAAGGTAAATGACCCAAATGAGGTATGCAAGCATTACTGTCGTAGTGGTTCCAAAGCACTTTATTTTACTTTTATGGGAAGCTTGCAACTATTCCTTCTGAATCAGGAAGATTCAGCAAAGAGCAAAAGGAAATATTGAAATGTCAAAAGTACTGTTTTTGGCCACATCTAAGAATTAAAGGCCTGGAAAATATTTCTAGTCTGTAGTAAAAAAACCAGTCATGTGAGAATGCCAAGAAACAGGACATGCTGCAGAAATGTCCTCAGTATGGAGGAGAAGCCGAACTAGTTCTTTAGGAACTGACTTTTCCTCAGGACTCAGCCCAAGGTGTGACTGCAGTATGCTGCTGACCCACTTTCATGGTGACAAAAAGCAGAATTGACACTGTCAGCTTCTGTTAATAATCTTGCCTTTGTCAGGCTAAACCAGGTCTGAGGCCAGCTGCTGCTGCCAGCCACCTGAATCCTGTTCTGGGAGCTGCACGCAGGTGATGTGAGTCCAATGGTGCCCTTCTGTGTGCAGCTTCTGCTGTGGAAACAAGGACTGTCCTTGGCTGTGTGGCTTCTGTCTAGCTCAGTTTTCCCTCTGAAACAACCTGGGTTTGCTATTTGCTATTTCCTTAAGCGAGCAGACATCTCTGCAGGTACGAAATAGTCCCTTAGGTTAATTAATTTGCTGACTGAGAGAATGGGAGGAGGCAAGAGCTAAAATGTTTGTGGTGGTGCTGTTTTCAGTATTTGAATACTGAGTTAGTAGGATTGTTGCCTAAAAGACAGGCTACCTGAAACAGAGGCCAAGACAAATTAGGAGTATAAAAGCAGACAATTTATTTAAGGCCTGCAAAGGCCTTGAAGGTACATCTAGAAAAACAAGGCCCCCCATTGGGGACGACACCCAAAATGGATGCTGGGTCACGAGCCCTTGACCCTTTATAAATTCTGTCTCATTAGCATATTGGCCCTTGGCCCAGTCTCACCCTCAGGTGATGATGTTAACCACCCCAGTCCGGCTCCCCCATCTCACAGTTGTTTACATGTTTTCAGGCCCTAAGGCAATGAATATGTCCTTGAATCTGCATTCAGAGAGCCTTGTTTGGCCAAACGTCCTGGAAACAGAGGATTTTAGCACTTTGTAAGAAGCACAGAACTATAGCAAGTTACAGATACATGAAGAGTAAAAAACTAGAAATACTTGAAGGCATCAGTCTGAGTAATGTGTTTGATAGATGGCTGGGACTGAGTCGGTGCAAGATGCTCTGTGCATTGCACTGAAATACAAAACTCAGTTTTCTGGGTGCTAATTGTTTCCATCCTGCCCTCATGAGGGACACTGAAAACGACAACAGGAAACATCATACCAGGAATCAATTCTCAGGTCACTGGTAGCTGGGACTGGCAAGGGAAACTTAAGTCATAATCTTAGATAAGTGGTACCATCAAGCCAAATAAATAAGTACAGGTGCTTCCCAGGTGTGTCAGGCTGTTGGAAGCAATGGGATCAACCTTGGAGAATCCCAGAAAGTGAGTGGGTTTGGGCCTTCAGCTCTGCCCTGCTGGCCAAGGGCCTGGGAACTGTGCAGATGTGCTCCGTGCTGACACTGCCTGCAGAATCTGCTGCATTCTGCTTTCCTGCATCTGGACAAAAACCATTAGAACAAGAAGTGCTGTAGAGAAGGGGTGTGAGAATCATCTTACCTCTCAGAGCAAACACTATGGCAGAAGCTGTCAGCAGCAGTTAAGCTGTAACAGCAGTCTTAAAAGCAAAACCTATATGTTCTTGAGAAATTAGGAAAGAACATCTGCATAATTGTAAGCACATTACATTTCATCAAGGGAACTAGAAGTAGCAAATCTTAATTATAAGAATAAATTCTCCTGCTGAATTGGGAAACCAAATGTGACTTAGTACATGCCTGTCTACCATAAACACTTTGATGACTGGCTGTCTTCTCTTTGGAAATAAACCACTTCATAAACTCCTTGAATATCTAGATTGAAGAAACAATTTCATATGCCTGCACAGAAATCTGCTGAGCTACTTTAAAAGTACTCCCTGGATAGTGGAATAGATTTGCTGTACCTGCTTTGCTGGTTTAGTTTATTGAGGTAGTGCTTTAGTTTCATTGTTTATAATTTAATAATCTCAATGGTTATATCTGTCCTGTATAGATACTCCATAATTCACATAGTCACAAATATGTTGTGTATCTATATCTGTAGGCATCTTGAAAATGAGCACTTGATTTGCTTGATTCACATTACCTCAGCCACAGCAAACAACATTATTAATAGAGAGTAATCACTGACTCCTTCAGCAAGATCATGACTGCTGCATTTCAATGGCTGAAATAACTTTGTGGAAAGGTAGACCTTAAGGTGCTGGCTGGCAGTCATTTCAAGTAGGACAAGACACCATAAATAGCGATAATTTAGGTAAGCAGCAGAGGTATCAAGGCTGAGCACAATGAAGACCTCTTCCTGTGAAAGCACACATGCTAGGTCTGAGTTGTCTAAGTTGCTGCAAGAGCTCAGCCTTCACAATGGTTGTGTTGAAAAGAACTCTGCCAGTAGAGCATGCAACGTGTGCCTCTGGCGCAAACAGAAGAAACTATTTCTGCCCCTGGAGTAAAACAGCTACGGGTACCTGTGTCTGTAAATGTCTTCATTCAAAGCATGAGCAAAATTTGGGCTGGGTCAGAGCACAGTGGGTGTGGATGAGGACTTCTAAGGTGAGGAGGAAGACAGGTGTAACAAGAGTAGCGACCTCTCTCGGTCTGTGATGGAGCGCACGGTGCTGGTTTGTGGTTTATGGCCAGGGCAGCCCCAAATTTTGAGAGCCACATTTTGAAGGGGCAAAGCCAAAGGCTGGTACAGTATTACTCAATTTGTACCAGTGGCACGAAGAGCTTTACAAACCTTCTCAGAAAGTACTCAGCTACAAAGTGGTTTAGGGTATTTGATTTAAACATCTGTTTTATTTTTCTAAGTTTGGAAATTTGAAAGACAGGCTGTAGATAGAGCATTCCCTATCCCATACCCCAATATCCCCTGTCTTTCTGGGATGACATTAAACTTGTTAGTGTGCTTAAATTGTTTAATTAAAGTCTTTTCTGGTTTAATGCAACTGACAACGTCTTCTGTCAGTGCAACACATCTGGTGCTAATGATGCTTCTGGATGATAGATGTTGTGGGGATAGCTATCAAGGTAGAGAGTAACTTAATTTGAGAGGTTGGATTTCCTTTTACTTTAGCTGTCAAGACCTGAACAGATAGCGTCAGTTAGAAAGAAGCAAAGGAAAAGGTGCTTTGAAAGTTTTTCACCTCCTTTGTTCTTATATGGAAATTTAGCAGTACAAAGACCTATTTGTAAAGTGGTGTATATCTGTCTAATAGATGTAAAACTGTTAGATGATTTCAATAGGAAAAAGGAGATCTAGTTTTGGATACAGGACTCAACCTATTAGGTTAAAGTTGTGGTGTTTGTGTGCATATATATTGCTCTACAGAGTATCAGTATGTAAGTGATACAGTGGTTTTATACGTCTGTATTGCTGCTTGGTCTTTAGGCAAATACATTTATTTATTTGGATTTCATGCTGGATCTGCATATTTAATCAAGGTCCTGGGGTAGCCAGCATGTACATCTTTCCCTTCTCTCTCAGCGTGATGAATCTTCAAAAGTGTAAATATTGGTCTTTTTCTCTTTGACACTTCACGTTAGCCAGTGAAGTCTGTCTATGTCTGAAATTCTCAAGCCTTCTAAGTATTCAGATTGTATAATCCTGCTCTTAGTATATTCTGCACTGATTTTATAGCATTTGATACTGTTCAGGAATGCATGTGAAACAGACTTCCTTCTGGCTCATTCTTCAAGTGACCCAAGTTAATTGTCAACAAGGCAATTAGTGTGGGTTATGAAAATTATGCCAAATGTCATTGAAATGACTCTTCCACTATATATAAACATACATGAATCTCCTTTAGAAAAATCATTTTTCTACCAATTTTTAAAGTTTAAATTACAGTAGTTAGCAAACATGGCTCTTGAAGAAGTGAAATAAATACTACAATATATACTTAAAGTGTCTAAAAATAAATATTTTTGTTTCAAGGCTATGTAAGTCAATGACCCAACATGTCGTTGACAACCAAGATTAAATGCTTACAAGAAATTCCGAATTTCCACTGACAAACAGAGACTGTTTCCTCTCCTGGCAGTTCATGAAACAGCACTTGAATTTCAGTATGCTCCCATCTGACCATTTTGGAGCAGTATGTCTTTAAAGCTATTAGCAAGCTTGTGCAGAGTTCAGAGTGTGAGAAGAAAGGAAAAGCAGCATGTTTTCTTTGAGAAAAGTTGAGCTTTGAAAGCTACTGGAAGTTTTGGAATGTTAAAAGACAAACCAGCTGAGATACATTAATGGGCAGAGAGCAAGGCAAGAGGTCAAAACTGTACATGCAACTGTCCTTTCACATCCTAGTAGTTTCTGAAGATTCACATGGCTTCAAAAATAAACTCATTCCAGTAAAACAATACACATATTTGTGAACAGTTCTAATATTAGTCTGTCATTATAAGGGTATCTGAAAGCCAGTGATATTTATGCTGGCAGGAAAGTGGCCATCATGTTAATTTTAAATTACTCTCCTAACCCCAGTTTCCTTGTGTGTGGGAGTAGTTTCTTTTTAGGAAAAAGTAATTGTTGGTTAACTTTTTCTCTCCCTTTCTCACCCTGAAACCATTGACTAATACTGAAATTTAGCTTACAGTGAATATTTCCATTTTTCCATTTAAATGCTTTAATCAAGGCTTTAAAAAAAAATTAGAGTGCAGAGTGACTGTCATGTAGTGCTGTTTACATGCAGAAACAAACTAGGAATTATATAAATATTGAGCACTAACATAAAAAACATGTGTTGCTCTCTAAATGATTTGATGGATTTGTGAAAGTCAAGAGGCAATAATGGATGATGATCATATTCCATAACAGTCATCCTTACAATTGGGCACATACACTTGTAAAACAGGAAAAGAACACAAAAAGAACATCTAACACCACTACGTCAGAAGGTTTGTAATGAGCTCAATGTCATATGAATCCAGTTATTTTTTAATTTACCATGAGCAAAACAAAATCACTTCTTTGGATAAAACCAGTCAATTTTGATTACCTAAGTTTCTTCACAGTTCAATAAATACTGTAAGTGCTATTTTTTTTTTTTTAGCATGGCTATCTGCATTCATTCTGGTGATGAAAACTGCTAGCCATGACCATATTATTTCAATTATAGGATGCAGCTACTTGTAGCTATTTCTGGTGCAATAAAAGTGCAAAAATGAAAAAAATTAAACGTCCTTAATTTAAGATGGCGATGAAATGAATGGGCGTTGTTGCTAAATCTCTATTTTGCATTCATTTATTTTTCTTGGATGAGAAGGAAGCACAGATTTTAAACTTCAGACACGCAGACTTAGAAAACAGAATCAATTTAGAAACTTGTCCTTATAAATTAATGAAATAACCCAGAGTGGTGTGTACCTCCTACGTTAACCTAAACAGAAGTGTTGTGTTTTCAGTCCAGAAAAATAATTAAGTAATGAAAATAAATTTTCATTTTACTTAGTACTTTCTACTGCTTTTTATATGCGACTGTAGTTAGTCAGTCAAATATGCCTGCATAGTACCAGGTGTCTTCTAGAGTACTTAAACAAGGAAAACCAAATTGTATTTTTCCTTCTATTACATTATCTGCCAAGTGAAAGACCCCAGCATTTCCCAGTCTAATATGTTTGCAAAATGAGTGCTGCTTCCCACTGTTATTGATGTGTGAGAGAGTGAATCTGCAGCTCATTCAGTTGTGTGTGTGACTGTGCACACCATCAGATGGGGGATGCTGCGAGAGTTGTTGACCTGACTGATAACCAAGATTTTGCAGAGTGTCTGTGAATCTGGGTACTGTTTAACGTGACAAAAGTGGCTCTATTTGGCTTTAGCTGATTAGAATTAATGAATAGGGGTTACTTCAAGCTGAAGTTCAACAAAGGCAAAATCATGCCCAAGAAACTCTTGATGTTGCAACCATACTTTATGTTGTGGAAATCCAGTTATTGTCTGCCAATATAAAATGATACCAATTTTATCTGTGCCGACCAAATGGATATTTCTCGCATTTGGAACCAATGTGGTGCTTTGTGTTGTGATGGAAAACATCAGAAAACATGAAAAACCTCCTATGACCTAATTGTTGAGTCCCTCAGTTTTATGTATTTCTGAATTTATTTATGAGCACAGTCACAAAAGTCCTTCAAGACCCAACAGAAAATGTAGCTCCACACTGTAAAGTTCAAGAATACTTAATTGGACAGGGAAAAGGAAGAAACGATAACACCATAAATAATGCATGGTACAGTTCTAAAAAACACTGAAATTTTGTCAGTAGAGGACTTTCTGTTTGGAAAGTGTATATATGACCAAATAAACCCCAGTCTTTGGGGATGATACTCTCACAGAATTTATTTGCTCTGTTTTCCTACAGCCTCCCCAAAATTCAGTGCTGTGTTTGCGCAGGTGCATTTCAGTTACTCTGAAACCACCTGAATCAAAAACATTAAGGTAAAAGATTGAGGTTTTGAGGCTGGTTTGTTTGCTTGTTCCAGTGAAGAATCCCGTTCGCTTACAGTGTGATACTGGCTCATACAGACATTTCTCTAATCTGCTTTTTATATACCACAGGACCCACACGGTCTAATGCACAGATGGAGTTTTGCATTTTCCCCTTCACAGGAAACTAGGGGTTAAGGGCAAAGGTTAGCATTTTTCTTGAGTAGTTCTGAGTGAGTAAAATAGGTCACAAGCTATAAATAGATAACATATGTTTGTAATCTAATGCCTGTATTTTTTTTTATCAGAAAATGGTATGGCTTGTTCAATTCGTTTGTATCTCATCCTACATTCAGATGGTTAAGCACCCTGCCTACTCATATTATGCTGATTAGATGTTCTAGATATCTACTGGGACATTTAAGTAAGTTTGATAGAAAATCAAGTTTTTACTCTATCAGGGTCATACCATGAAATTTCAACCCCTGGGCATTTTTAATAGTTTTCAGTCTTATGCTTTTCAAGGACTGTGTTGCAATGGATACAGTTAATAACACCTTTTATAAGGTAAATTGCATTTAAGTAGAGGGGGAAAAGTAGTTAAACTGTTAAGTGAAAAAACCCAGCTACACGGTAACATTGTGGAGGAAATAAATAGAAAAGCAAAGTAACAAAATAAAAATATTCCATAGCAGGTGGAAAGAATATTAACAAACAACTTAAAATACCTTCTGTAGGAATTTTGTGCTTATCTGTTTATTAATGTGATGTCAAATGCTGCTGCTAAGAGAGCCTAGAGGAAATCAAGTACCCTACAAATAGAAGCTGTGTTTCTGCATTTGACACACTAATGCAAGCTTTGGATAGATTTTACTCTTCAGTGTTCTAGAGGCCTAAAACACATGAAATGATTGAAATTCTTATTCTTCTAAGCACTGGCTTTGTAGGACTTCTGGGAATTCTAAATTCTTTCCTACATGCCTCTTCCTGAGCACCAGTGTGATGTGGTTTCCCAGCAGTGCAACCCAAATTTCAAGCCGGATTCCCTAATGGTAAGGTCTGCACTTATGCACAAAATTGGCACTGGGAAAACTCATGAAAGATCTCTGCAATTGCATTTGTGTGTGTTTTGTTTTTATTTTTTAATGTGGGCAAATTCCATGAGTTTTTAGATATGGAAAGATAGATAAGTATTTAATAGTGTCCTCTGAGCCATTCTAGGAATGGCTGGAAGCTTTTGCTCTTAGTGGTATGCTGATAACTGACAGGTTGTGCAAGCCACCTGCTGATCATTTTAAATTAAGGACAATATTGCATTGAAATTTAGCAGTTAGTACATTACTAGCATTCTACAGGTTTGCTGTTCCTGTTTTGTTTAGTTTTGTTTCCCCCATCCCCTTAGCATCATGCTCATTCAGAGCAGATGTTATCCTGTAAAAAAAAAACCCAGGATGGCTTCATTTTATGAAGGGAAACTCCCTGACACTTGGGAACTTCCTCAATGTTTCTAGTTTCTATAAATTTGCATTGCAGACTTCATGGACTTTCATTTCAGGTGTGTTAAGTTTTTTAATACAGCCATAACAGCTCAGTCAGTATTAGCAAAATGTGCTCAGGTTTATTGTGGGTTATATGTAAATCTTACGCTACAAATGTGTCTAAGTGGAAAATCTACTATAAGAGCTGTCCTGGCATAATCACTCTCACACAACCCTCCCTGTGGATGTCCTTTTGGGAGTAACAGTGGAGTAACAGTGGACTTGTTTTGCTGTATTCACGTCACTTTACAATCAGTAGCTTTGAAGTTGCAGTATCTGGACAGCTTTCAAGAAAAGGGTATTCCTGTCTCAGTTTGTGTTTTTTTTTTTTTTTTTAAATAGAAGTTCCTTTAATTTAAAAGAATTATTTCTACCCATCTATCCTTTTTGCACTTAGAACTGCAGTTAGTTCTTTGATTGATTAAGAATAACAGCTTGAAATGGATCTCCTTGGAAGTTTATCTCATTTTGGCACTACCGTCACACACTGCCTCAAGTAGCATGTTAATATTTCAGGCCTTTCCAGGTTGCCTCTGCTTGGAAGAGAAACTTAGACTAAAGCCAGCTCTACTTAATGCAATTCTGTTTTCACATAGAAAACTGATGAAGTCGTCCCTTTCTGAACTCAGTAGAAACAGACAATGTAAAACTTCAGACTCTCCCCAGCCTATTCCCAAAGAGCCCTTTCTACCTGCTATAATGTCTGGTTCTCACAGGATTTTCTTGTTTTCAGTGTTCAATGTTTCAATGTGTTCACCTTTCCAAACCAACAGAGCCCTAAGAGTTGTCCCTTTCTCTGAAAAACTCCTCTACAACATGAATTTTTAACCTTGTTCATGCTTTCTCATGAGAATTGCTAATATTCAGCTGCCTGTAGTCTTTACTGAAGAAAAGTGTGTTTTCCCAGAAGCCTTCAGAAATATCTCTCAGGGTAAGAGCACTATGGTGCCCATCATCACCTGCTTCTTTAAGGATATAATAAAGAGTAGAAAATTAGGAATTTATAGCTTTGTATTGGAAACAGATAGTGTGAAAGCAGAAGGACTAAATTCTGATTAGGCATGCCAGAAGATTTCTGAAATGGTTAGCAGCTGGTATTTAACAATGGGGGAGTGATTATAGTTTCTGGCTCGATTTTTAAACATTACTAATGGTTTTGGACATTAGTGTTGTAAAGCAACTTATGTGCATTGTAAAATCTCCTGATCTTTCATGAAGGAAAGAGTACAAAAGCAACCAAAATGAAGATTCCTCTAATCACGAATTCTCAAAAGAGGAGGTACGCTTTAATAACTAGGATATTTGAACAAAACGGAAACAGGAGGAAATAAAAAATTACAAAGCCTGACTGAGACTCTGTGGAGTTTTCCTATTTTTCAGTTAAGGGCTTAGAAAGTCCATGTTAAAAACTGTGACACAATGGCTTAACTTCCACAACTTTTTACATTCTTTTCCATGTTTCCTGAACTTGAAAGGTACACAACACTTAACATTTAAAATTATCAGTAAACTTTAAGAACAAAGAATTCTGTGTCAAAAGATATTCCTTTAATCCATATTTAATGTAATTATGACTGACATGACATTTAGCATTTGATAGAATTGTTGTGTGGTGAAGCTTAAAGAATGGAAAGCAGACAAGCACTTCGCATCATTTGCAGCTACTACATAAAACAAAAGTAATTATGTTAAAATAATTTCTGGCAGCAGCACTTGGAATATGAGTAGAAATGCTCTTCTGTCACAAAAAAATAAGGGGCCACTCCTGTAAATAAATACTTTTGCACTGGCTCAGGATTTCTTACTGCAGGATTCCGTTGCTAGATTATGACGTTAGAGAATTTTATTAAATTGCTATTGAAATACTTGAAAATACTTGTCAGGAAGATAATTCAAAATGATTGGGTAAAATTCAGTTTCTAAGTTAACAACCATGGGAACCCAGTGATAATCATGTTTGACTTTGTATCTCAGTCTAATAATTTCTTTTGAGTGTTTTGTTTACTAATATTCGTATGTGTTTAACTGATATTTGATAGCTAAAATCACTTGTGTTCTTGTGTGCCAAGAAGGATGCATAACTTCACAGTGCCCTAGAACTTTTTTCAGAAATTATATCCACATTTGGTAATTTAGTTTCCTTTTTTTTTGTGGTTTCTTTTTTTCTTATTTTAACTTATTTTTTTTGAGAATAAGGATAAATATGCAAATTTTGCTTTTACTTTACACTTGCGTTATGTTTTGATGATACATGAATGTGTAATACCCTTGTGCCTCATGACTTGATTGACGATGATTGATAAGCGGCAGGGGTGCTAAGCTGTAAATTATCTTTCTTTTTGCCCTGGTCTCTTTAAGGTCACTCTTTGCTTGTAGTTACTTGACAAGTTAAACAACATTTCTCCTAAGATATGTTCTCAACATTTTCCTCTTCCTGCAATGACTCTAAGTAACTGATTCTGCTTTCAGAAATCATTTCCTTTTGGTTAGATGCCGTGAGAAGCAGAACCAAAGCCCTCTGTACCTGGCAGCTGATGATGTTCAGGGCGACCTGGGGAGCTGTTCTCACTTTGTCCCTTTGCTCAGCCCCCACTGCACCACTGTAAGGATTGCTCGGGGGCAAAGCTTGCACTGCTTTACTCTTTGTTACGTTTTCTGCCTTCTCTTTCAATGCTCTGCATCTATCTCCCTGGAGAAGAAACTATTTTCAGTTTCTACCTGCCTTGAAAAACTTTCATTTTAAACAGCGCTATTTTAACTGTGTTTTCAAAGTCTGTAAAGTACTTGCTAAAGGGATGGTAGGTGCTGGGATCACTTGTCTTTGCCCAGCTCCTACTGCTAGCCACTCTTCATGGAGAAAGTGAGCACAGCCTGTAGAAATACCTAGAAATTAAGGTGCTTCTGAAAAAAATGCCTTTCATACCTAAGCCACTTCTGCTGCCTCTGACAGGAAACCTTTACATCTGAGAAGAGTGGAAATGAGGAAAGGCTGAAGGACTGTAAATCCATGAGAAATGTCAGCAGGAGAAATTTCAATCCATGGCCAATAGAACCTAATTAAAGAGCAAAGGGAAGGAGGACCCTGGCTAAAATAGGAGCAGAAACAAAGCAGTAGGTGTTGGAGGGCACTGAAGGCAAGGAGGTTTAAAGGAGACTGGGCTAAGAGGGACTCAGTCACTATGAATACAAAGGGGACAGGTGATGGGGCAGGTGCCAGATGGTAAATAAATAGGAGAAAGCAATGTCAGAGCAATGTAAAAAGCAATGTACAAGGCTTGTAAACAGTGTCAAAGCAAAGTAAAAGCTGCATTTTTACCCAAAGAAATTGTGTAAAAATGCAACTGAATTAATGCAGTTACATGGCCTGATTAAGCATTGTAGCTGAAAATGTGAATTTTTTAAACATCAGTTTTCTGTGGTGAACAATTGTTTCTTTTGCCATGGTAACCTTGTGTACTTGCCAAAGGCAGGACAAACAACGCCTACATCACTTCTACTTGCAGATCACTTGGGTATGCCAAAACATTAACACTAAAATTTTGTGTCATTGTAAAAAGCTTATTTTATGGCTTTCTGAGATACGCACTATATTATTAAACCCTGGATATGGACTTGTGGCATTAAGCTGTCAACAGCCAGCCCAAGAGTGGCACATGGTAATACCTGAAACTTGTTTGTCTCACCTTACCTAAGCTTTCTATGCTTGCTTGACATTCAGGAAAAACACTACAAGAGCCTTTGGCTCTTTCACAGAAGAAACAGGTTATAGAAATGTACTTAGTAAGTCTTTAATTTCTTTTATTTGTACAGGACCTAGAAAAGACTTTTATTCCCCCCTCAGGAAACTCAAGGCATTCATGGTCTGAATTTTATTTGTAAAACTAAGTATACAGGGATGGATGTCAGATGAACCTGTACAGAACCTGGTGCTGGTTACCTTTTTTTCCAAGCAGATACCCAAGCAGCCTAAATCAATTTTAATGTCTTTCCACCTACTCCCATATCCCATGCTGTGAAAATATCGCTTGCAGCGTTGGGAAGTCCTCTTTTAGCTGAAGCTGGGGAAGGTGGGACTCTGCAGATTTCAAATAGCACCAGAGGAGCTCTAGGTGTGCTGTGTTTGGTTGCTGGAGAAAGCAGATGTGGTTCCTGTCCTTTCCTGTCTGCTGCTTCTGCATTGCAGGGATGGGAGGGAGCACCCAAGTGAGACCCGAGTTGCTTTTTCTCAGTAGCAATGCTGACAGAAATGGATGTCAGAGGACAGGCTCAGGGAGTTGAACCTGACAAGCTGTGGCAGTGTTTAGCACTGGCAGGGAGTCAGGTAACTCCTGCAGGAAGGCACAGATTTCATTTTCCTAAATATTATTCAAAAACCCCCAGTAGAGTATTGGTGAATAACATGGCTCTGGTTTTCTCCAGGGCATTCCTATTCCAGCCATGCAATTCAAAACACATTTTGAAGGAGCAAGAAAGAGGAGAAATACATGGAAGTCGTTTAGAATCAATGTCTAATCGTTTTTGCTGTGTTTAGATTTCTTTTACTAAATTTCTATATACAAATCTAGAAAGTCTCCCATTTTCACTTCTGAAGTTCAAGTAAAACTTCACTGTTTTTTGTATCTTTTTCATTCTGTCACTGGGAATTCAAAGCAGAATTTTAAAAAAAACCATCAAACAAACAACCTACACTTGGAGAGAACTGAAAAGCAGGAGCACAGTGTAGCAAGTTCAGACATTAAAAACCAAGAGAGAATATAATATGCTCTGTGCAATGCAGCTGTGGCTTAATGCTGATTTGCACATTAGGACTAGATTAGCATCACTCAGATGTGACCTGCATATTGAGTAACTATCACAAGTATGGCACTATTGATGAAAAATGAAACTGCACGGTACACTTCAGATCTAATTTACCACTCTTTTGTGGTTTTGGATTCTACAGAAGTGTAAAGGAAGAGCTATTACTTCTAAATTTTTATGAAATGCATGTAATTTAGTTTCCTATAAAAGTTCAGTTTGATACTCAGTATGTTTATAAAACAGAATGTGATATTACCATAAAAATGATTGGTTTTTAGCCGCTCAAAGACAAGAAATATTCAAAGAAATGACCATATAAATGTTGGTTATTTTTATTCTGAAGGCAGTCAAATTGATTTAAGGTGTTGTGGCCAACTTATCACAGGTTTTGTGGCTATCGTGCCGGCATGACTTGACTTTAAACTTCAAAAAGACTATAGTATTGATAAATTTGTTTGATTCACTTTCAAATAAAATGTAATTTGCATTTGCCATGAAGGACATGTGCAGGATGGCCTCCTAAGTTGTTTTATGTTAGTTCAGTTAGTTCTGCAGCATTTTCCCAACATTTGACAACATTCTTCTTTGGAAAAATTAAAAAGATGAGTGTCCTTATTGAAAAAACAGGAAATAAAGGCCCATCTGGTGGGTTGGGGTTTGTGTCTTTGCTAAAAGTGCAGTGTGCTGGGTGCAGATCTCGCTTGCCAGGAAAGCTTCCCTCCAGTGCTGCCTAGCAGTGGGCTGGCACTGCCTCTGGATTTTGGCTTATCTCACTGGCACAAAGTGCCTGCACTGCATGTGCTTAAGGTGTCAGTGCCATAGCAGGGGCTGGGGCAGGCTGGAGGAGTCACACAGAGAGAGGAAGGGCTTGTCTGGGAATTGGGAAGGGTGGGATGGGGAGGCATTGGGGGGGCTCCCCTTGGACTGCCCTCTCTGCCTTCATAGGCACTCATAGCAAAACCCAATCTGTATGTAAATATTCACCTAACATCAGGCAGACATATAGAAATGCTGCACATGTATTGTGAGATCTACACATGTGTACAGGGTCTCTGTGCATACACAGCAGCAAACTTGTATTTGCTTTATAAAAATTCCTATGCAAAGGTAAACCTGTCATTTCTCTTTAGTGGATGGCATCAGGCTTGTTCAAGTGTTTTGTTTTATGGGTTTTGGATTTAGTTTTTTTTTGGTTCACTGCTGTCTCGTGATAGATGGCCAGCTTTTCTCTCGTGACTCAATGTCCAGAGGTGATATTGAGCTTCTGTTTAGCCTTTGCAGACAGCAGCAGGAGGAAATCTTATGCATCTTATAACTGAAGGATAAACTGAAGTGCAAAACCTCAGGCTCTTGCAAAAGACACTTAATAGGCACAATAACAGCTTAAGGATTTTTGGGATCTTTGAATTCTGAACATCTCTACACAAAGCAGTAGAGCCTGTTACGGAATCACGTTGTAAGACACGTAGACAGAAACTCAGACTTTTTGAGTGGAAATGTCAGACGTCTGGCTACTCCACTGTATATTGCTAAGGTAGGTCTACTGAGGCTGTGCTTTCTAAATCACACCTTGTAGCAGATAAGGAGCATTTAATTTCTGGCACAGTACAGATTTCTTGTATATTAGGCTAGGAGTTTGGAATAAAAAACTTGGGTGTTGCTTTAATTACTTTTAAGTTAATATGTGTATTAGATTTACATAGGAGGACAGCATCTTACAGTCACTCAAATAATGCTATAAATGATATCAAAATATAGGTATTTGAATTTTTTTTTAGTATTGTCATAATTAATTCTGTTTCAAGCATGCAGATTTACCATATTGACAATGCTGCTGAACAATTCAACTAAAGAATATATATAATTTGTAGGAATGTTTCTACCAGTGTGTGCGACCTCTCTCATTTTTTCTGTAATTTCATAAGAATGGATGTTGCTTATTTTATCACATGTATAATGCCATGTTTTCTGCTGTGCAAAATAATTTTTAAGGGTATTTTGAAAAGACTACATAGTTTGGAGAACATAATAACAAATGGTTTCATTTTTAATCACGCTACTTTTGTATCCCAGGCTATCACCAAGGGTCAGCCATTGTTCTCCTTGCTTTTTTCACTTGTGTTTTGAATAGGTTACCACTAACATCTGAAATTACTTCTCAGATCCTTGTCCACTGCTGCTGTACAGCTTTATTTGCAGCAGGCACAGGAAGCCAACACATCCACCCTTAGCTTTAATTTCACTGCCTCTGATACAGAGATGGAGACTACAGCACCTATTGTGATCCACTTTATAAAGGATGAATGGGACAGGAATCAGTGTGTATTTGACAGCTTTGTTAGCCCTACTACATTAGTATGAATTGTTGGCAAAACCTGGTTTTACTCTGTGGCCGTGCTGCACCTGCAGTCTCATCAATCACGTTGCAGTGCTGAAGCTCCTGTTAGCATAAACAGCAGGAGTAACTCCTGATGCACCCAGGAAATAGTTTTGCTGAGCAATGAATTTCCAAGCAAACATAATATCCCTGCAGAGCATAAATACACCACGACAATCATTTTACCTCTAAAATAGATCTTAAGGAGCTTTTACTTGAATAGCTATGCAAGTGGAATTAGAGGTAGAGGAATTGCTGCAGTTCAAGGTGTTATTCTAGCCCTTTCTCCTAATTAGTTGCAATCAATTAGACATACTTGTTATACAAAAAATTCTACAGAGGTCAAGAAAGGATGTTATCAGATTTTTTCAGGTACTGTTTCTGGTATCTCTAAACGTTTACTGTAAAATTCATGTACAGTTCTGTGCTGGTAAATGTTCTTAATCATGCAAGTTTTATGAAAAAGCTTTTATGTAAATGATGGCTTTAAAATATCCATATTGTTGAAGAACCCCACAACCTCCTCTAAGTCATATTTCATGAGATGTTCCCTGCCACACCTGTGTACTGATGGCTGATACTACACATCTGTCCTTTCTCTGGAGCAGGGGAAGGCCTGGCTGGGATTTCTGTTGTGTAGGGGGATTCCTTGAGTCAGAGGTGTAAATCAACCCACTGAAATGCAAAATTGAAGTGATTAATGAAGTGTGTATAAAGAAGGAAAATTTCAGGTAATTTCCTGGCACTGTAAGGAAGTACAGTCCTCATGCTGAAATACGCCTGAGAGCTCTTATGGAATATTTGCTTACCAAGAAATGAGATCCATTCATGCACAGTTTTTCTACAACTACAGCAGATTCAGGCATTCCAAACTGAGGGGAGAAAAAAGGATTATAATTATTATTATTATTATTATATGAAACTTGACATTTGTAAACAAACTAATTAATATTTCCATGCTCAGATATTTGGGGTTGTGGAAATTGTTATACTACTTGACAAGGATAATTAGGAAGAGAATATTGAGTCACTGGAATGCTTAGGCAATGACTTTCATGTAAGAGATAAGACACAATACTACCTCTTTCTTAGGAAGAAACATTGCAGGGGAAAAGGGCCAATTATATTGTGAATGGAGTACACAAGAAGAAATTATGGAGCAGCAAATGTCATACAAATGGAGCAAGGAGCCCAACAGAAATACTGTGGATTGCTATGGGATAAGAAGCCCCAGAATTAGAAACAGGTTAAAAGGTATCCTGAGGCAAAAGTTCATCAGCAGCCATGTCATCATCCCACATGCCTGTTTACCAAACTCTGTTTGCTCTGGTGGGTGCTTGGCTTCAGCACCAGATATTTGGGCTGTGTCTTGCACTTACCACAATGATGGGCATTGCTGGAAAGAGCTCAGGTTCAGAAACAGGATTTATTTTCTGTAACATTGTTGTGGTGACGGCGTTTAAGAGAATTGATGTTAATTATAAATTAAAATGAATCCGGAATGTCCAGAAATATTGCATCTCAAAATAGAACTGACTACTAAATAGTAATTTGGGAAAAAAGCAGACACATTGGATTTCCTATTAAAAAGTAGTAAAGAATGGAGCAGGGCTGAAGATGTCCTAAAAATCTCACAGTGTGTTAGATGGTTTAGTGTGGCTTTTAAAAGAAATTACACTGTTATGCATGGAAAGCGGCAAAAAAATATAGAAATATTTTCTTTAAGAATATACTACTCTCAAAATGAGTTTTTAATATTTGTAATGCTTAGGTGAAATTGTCTGTAGCAGTAGTGACCAAATCAGCTACTAAAGTATTAGTGAAATAAGTTCTTCTCATAGACATACTTATGTGACTTTTCTAAGATAATTCTTTATTTCTAGACTACCGAAAACTGATCATGCTTAAATATTCAACGTGTATTTTGTCTACTTTTTTGATGTGAAAAAATCATGTTCAGATATATATTCAGATTTTTTTTGGCCTATTAGCTGATATGCCTGAGTTTATGATTTGGTTTTTTTTTTTTTCTGCCATGACTGGGAGAGTCCTGATTGTTTACAATATAAAATAGATGACTGTTCAAAGGAGAGGGTTGCTATGGTTTTTGGACCAGTGGTTGGTTGTGGATTGTGTTAATTTGCCACCAGTGTCACTGATGTTGGTGGAGAGGCAAAGAATCAAGGCTATGCACTCTCTGCTCTTTGCTTTTGCCCATCTATTTCTAATTTCTAGCTCTGTCTCTGGTTGTTGGCTTGATGAGATATTTTTGAGGTTTGCCTTATGCTATTAATCAAGCATCCAGCTTTCGTGTAACAGAAAATTTGTTCTTTTTACATGGGTCATGCATCAGACATTTTGGTATTTGTTTCTGAAACCTTAACAGCCTTATTTTGGCCTCTGTTTGGCCCGTGTTAGGGTGGGGAGATCCAGCATAGCCCCCAGTATGTGCTCTGACTATGGAAATGATGGAGCACTGCTGCTGAGGCTCTCTGGAGCGCTGAGAGCTCTGTCCGTAGTGGCCACAGGCAAATGGCAGGGCCAGTCTTTGTTACACAGAATGGCCAAGCACTTAATGTGGTTATTCTGCAGTAATTGGTTTATTTAGCTGCTTTAATCTGCGTTGGCGTTAACATCTTTTTATAAAGTTGGAGGTCTCACTCTTAACAGCTATGAAGGCAATAGTTATGGCATGACTGAAATTTCCCTGGAAGCCTCTGAGTTGTTGAACGATTGTTATTAATTTTCTGTCTTGTATGCTGCATAGAATTGCAGGGTACTTAAAAACCATTCTAACTTCTATAAATTAGCCTGATTTCCTTTAAGCCGAGAGGCTTTGAGCTAATTGATCCTCTGAGTAGCTGTTCACAGTACTAAGTTCACAGCTTAGCAGATCTGTTACCATTATGGAATGAATTAATTCCATGGAATAGGTTAGCTTTCTCAGTGTGGGAGCAGTGGCCCACCTGTGATACATCTCCACTGTGAAACTGTTGGTGGCTTTGTTGTCTTTTTATTTTTTAATTGTACATGAATAAGCATATGTATTTATACACAGTCAAAATGAAAAAAATAATACAAAATGATAATTTCAAACTGGGGAGACTTCATGGCATTATTATTTTCCTTGACAAGGATTGTATGTTCCTTCAGTTGAAAAGGATGAGAAACCTTAATGACCACAAATTCTCACTGTTGGTGTAAGGAAGGTACTGGAAAAGATTGGTCCTCTTGCAGTTAGAATTAGAAAAAACACAAGAAAAAAAAGTCCTATATACAAAATTGTATAGAGCAACTTGCATAAAAACAAACAAAAGGGATATCAAGTAAGACTATAAATCCAATTGCAGGAATGAACTTTATAAGTTACAGTAAGAATTCTAAAATCTGAGTCACAGTATTGAGTAAATTATAAGGAAAAATACGATATTAAAAAAGCTGTATCATGGAGGATATATTTTATATATCTGGGAGGAGATTAGTAAAGTAATGAAAATGAGCTTGGAATACTTTGTGCAATTCAGGTTATTTTACATATGCTAGAAGGGACATTGTAGAACTAGGAAATGTGAAAGCCAACAAAGAAATGATTAAAAAAAACCCCAAAAGCTCAAGTACATTAAACAAACAATATCTAGCAACTACTGTGGGTATATGTGCATTGAGAATATGAACAGTAGATTCTTATTGACATGCTGTAAATTTTAAAGCTAGATTCAAATATAAAACTAGACATGATTTCTGTGAAATGATTATTTCTTCCCATCAGGAAATAAATTTGAGCATGAAATACCTTTTCTCTTATAAGAAATATCCCTGTGAGCAAACATTTTTTTGTATGATTTGTAATGTAGGAGATCTTAGCTTCTACCATGAATTAGATTTCTATAGAAAACAGGAGAGTATCAAAAACCTCAAGTGATATTAATAAGTGGTTTCTAAGCTATTTTTAGTGCTTTTAAATATTTGTGCTAGATTTAGGATAAGCTATCTTGTTTTCAAGGATAAATCCACTAAGAGTTTCTGCTAGCTGACTATAGACTGAACTCTCCGAACTGTTACATACAAAGCAGTACCTGTCTTAAGAGATCTGCAACTTGAAAAGCTGTCCAGTTCTCAAACTCCTCTTGAGATGGTAGTTTTGTGGCCATGTTGCATCCAGGGAGAAAGACTTGATCTGTATGAGTAACACCGAACTGTTGCTTTACTGTTTTTTACTGAACTTGATGTAGAAATCCTAGGAGGAAGTCCTTTTTGCAACTTTTTTCCTGTTTGCTCACTTAAAGTGAACGCCTATAAAGAGTGATTTAGGAAGTACCAATGCTCTCGTGTGAGTGAGTCCAGCATAAGGAAACTTATATATATGTTGTTATATCAACATATGCACATATCTGTCATTACTGAAATCAGTTAAATTTTGCTGAAAATCAGTACATAAAATATGTGAGTGATCAGCATCTTAGAGGTTTAAATATGGAAACTATTTTTCATACTTATTACAGAAAGAATTAATGACAGCTCTCTTTTGCCTACCTTGAACTCCTTGACTCAGATGCTTGGTTCTGCCTTCAGATTGCATTTGACTTACATGTGGGTTTTGATATGTTGTGCTGTGGTGTTTATACAGAAAAAAAATAGGGCTCAATTGCAGAACTTTTACTTCCTTATTGTCACATCATATAACCTCTTTTTTTTAAATGTCACATCTGGGCATCATAGTTTCAGACTTAAATCACTCAGTTATTCTAAGATGATGTACGATCTAAAATTTTTGAGATCTTCTTGGGCTTGGTTTTTTGGTTTGTTTGGTTGGTTTTTCCTCCCCCTCTTGTCACTATTCTTACTGCTAAAGAACAAATTTACTGGTCTGGGTGTGGGTCCGACTTGCATGGATATGTGTCACACCAATGATTCCTGTTTGGAGCAGTGACCATTGTTCAAGGAGGGAGATGCACAATGAAATGGGCAGGCAGAGCCAGGAATTCCTCCTGAACTGCAGCAGGAGTAAGACAAATGTTCTTTTGTGGAGATTGGGGCTCAGATGGAGTTGAGGGAGCAGTGCCAGCAAGACTCAGGTTGGGAAATTCTGCTCCTTTCCCACCCCTGTCCCTGTCCAGACATCTCCTTTGAGCTGCATCCTTGCCCCCTCAGTCCTTTTCACCTCTAAGATAAACACAGAATACACTTCCAGTTGGGGGGAAACAGGATATGAAATTTTTTAATTGGAGAAGGGGGCAGGGTACACATTCTAAAATGGAGCAACGGGGAAATGTCTGAGAGCCACTGCTTTATAGAATGGCAATAAAATTGTGAAGATGCAGCTGCAGCTGTTGAAACAAACCCAGATTTTTTTGCTCAGCAGCTCTCAGTCACCACAACAGCAAAATAGGAAAGCTTCCATAAAAGGTCAGAGACCAAGGGATGTTATATTCTGCTTTCCAATTACTCTTCCTTTCCCGTTTTGTTTTCCCAGTGTAAAATGGATTTGGGGCACATGTTCAAAGATTAAAATGAATTTTAGCTAAGTTGAAGCATCTTATCTGCTATCCTTCAAGTTTTCCTGCATGTATTTTTACTGTTAGAGTGACTGACAGGTCAGTTGTTGCCAGTGAATACCTTTCTGCTATTTTCTCACTTTACAGAACATTGAATCTGGCAAAACTCAACTCCTGGAATGTCAGAAATAAGATAGAAGCTCTTGCATCTTAAATTTGGCCTGCTCAGAATAATCTCCAGGTGCCTGACTGGCATATTATTAAAAAAAAAAAAAGTTCAATTTCATCTTTCTTCATAGTGTTAAATGTTTCATAATGTTGGCTGTGAGTTTTTCCAAGGAGGGCACCATCTTCCTGGCTCACAGGAGGCAGCAATACTCTCTGCCACTGTGTGTGAAACCAGAAGAGAAAGGTGCATGCATTCCTTAAGAAATTTTCCTTTCCTGGTTTGAGTGCGGGAGGGATTTTGTCATTTGTGGAGCCTTCTCGTATGGTGAAGGTGGGAAGCAGCTGGGTGGGAGATGTGTGAGTTACAGGTTTAATGGTTGCTTACAGGAAACAACAAAATAACAGATGGCATCAAGTGCGAAACATGAATAATGCCAAGTGCAGATATTTATGTGGCACAGGCTGTTTGCTTACTGAGTAGGTGTAAGCAGTCATAGTTCAGAACATCCAAAGGCAAATTAAAAATAGTACTTTAAGAATTTTGCAGTTCAGTTCGTGCTGCTAGCCGTACCTGCTCCGCCTCCTACGATTGCCCGTCAGCCCAGGAGCATTTCTGAAATCCTGAGGTGCCAGGAGCTGCTCCTGGCTGCCAGCTGCCCTGTGCTGTCCCCTTCCTGTGCTGCCTGCTGGAGCTCAGCCCTGCCAGCTCCCACACCTTGCAGTGCTCAGGCATCCTCCTTCTCCTGCTCGCGTTCTCTCTGCTCTCCCCAGCCCTAAATTGTGGCTGACTCTTCTGTGCTGACATCACCTTGTTTTGTATTCTAGGCTCTTCGCACAGTACTCTTGAAAGGCCGGTGTTGATGCAGTCCACCTCTCTCTGCTGAGTGAGGCAGATCTGTTTGGGAAAGTCAGGCTTGGTTCTGTGCTCCCAAAGGGGCTGTAGCACCTGTGGTTGAACCAAAGGGACTGTAAGACTTGCCAGAAATATTTTTCCATTTGTGTTTTAGTCAGATTAAACATAATGACAAGAGAAAAAAAGTAAAACCCAGGGACATAGGAAGGCTCATCTGGGATTGTGAATCTTGTCTCTTGATGCTGATGTTGCCCTTGGCTCAATCGATACTGTAGTGTTTGTCCTCAAGTGTGTGTAACAGAAATGGAGAATATTGTCAGCCACTTCCACTTGCGTTCCACTACCCTCAAGGGGATTATTTCAAGAATTGTTGGCTGGAAAACCTCAGATTTGTTTACTGACTCTACTTAGTACTCCCATACTTCTAGTTGCTCTGCGTGGTGTATCACCTTCCATGGTGTGATAAATCCAAATAAATATGCACACTTGAACACAGGTTGGCTGTGAGGGCTGTAGTGGGGGGAATTCTTGAGCAGAATACTGAGGCTTCCTGAATTCCCCAGACAAAGACAGGACACAGAAATGGTTTCCTTCCAAACTTCCAGGTGCTTGCACAAAAATTTTGAAGCAGATTGTAGATAGTTGAATGTGATACAGCACTAGCCTAGGGCAGGTCAGGCTCGCTTGCTGCTTGAACATTCCCAGGAGCCTTCTGATCTGCTGTGGACACTGCAGACTTAAAAATGTATTTTGGTATATGTGCAGAGAGTAATGGGCTATTATAAAATTGTATCTTTCTGGAGACATTAACCCTTTTAATCTGTACTGTTTACAATTTCACTCCTCCAAAAAAAGGTAGAAATCTGCTTCTATATATTAAGAAATTTCTTTCTGTTTTGGAGCTCTAATCAAAAAGGACATCTAGTACTTGAGAACTACCAAATTTCAGAGGAAGATAAATAGATGCATTATATACACCAGGTATTTTGACCTCTAAAGAGAAATTCATTCCCAATACATAACCCACATATCAAACAGAGTTAACACATCTTTACAATATATATATTTGCAAAAGTTCATTTCCTAGAGTCTGAAATGTGCAAACAACATAAAGAACAAGTTTTTACGTACTACAGCTCCTTGTCTATTTGTAAATTAAGTTCTCAATTTGTGATTTCAGAGAGGTAGTTCAAAGGCAGTATAAAAACTGTTTCCTAGATCATACCACTGGCATTTGTTGCTAGATACTCTCTATATATTTGTGAACATAAGCAATAAATGTGTTAAACTTCCCTCAAAACTTTCAAAGTCAAGTTCTGCTTTGCAAAAGCCGGTAGCAGCTGCAAGCAACTTGTTTTACTGGATGTAACATTGGAATACTGCCCTCAGGAAAATATGCTTGAGCAAAATAGCTCAATGAAATATTACTGCACAGAAAATATGAACCACTGTCCCGGTTAGTTTTTTCTCATTTTATACAAAAATAAAATAACATGACTTACCACATACTCATTTTTTTTTCTCCCAGGCACACATGCTGGAGTTGATTCCAAATAAGTTAAAGGAGCAGTTTCTCATGTCTGCTCTTCCTCCTTAAACTGTCCCATATATATTTTGTTGTTGTTAGCGTGATTGACAGGCTTGGCATTCATGGTGGGTGGGAGAAAAACATTCTTAAAGTAAAATGCTAGAATAAACTCATAGTCTAAATAAGTCTACAAAGAGTACTGGAAAACGAAGTCCTGCTTACAGCCATCTAGAAGTTTGATAAAAGTCTTGCTAATTGGTTTTGTCTTTTTTCTTTTTTCATTTAACAGGAAATAAAAATAGCAACATAATCAACAGAAATCGCAGAGTCTGAAAGGGACCTTGAGAGATCTTGGCAGGGCTTCAGCAGAGAGGCAGGATCAAATGCAACTAGAGGAAACTGGGTCAGTCTTGGAAATCAGTTTGGTAACCCATTTTTCTGAGTTCTTGGGGAAGCATTGGGTTCACCACGCCCTTGAATGGAACAGCAGGAAGAAGATCTATAATAAATTTTGTGCTCTACTGCAGGAGGGAGCAGAAGAAAATATCTGTTTGTAAGGATAATTGCTGTCTAAGCACCAGATGGGCTTGACTAGGACGTCCTCCTGTTTCTGAACAAGCAAACCCAGTTTCATTAGCATTTGTTCATAAGTAGTGGTTTGGGAAACTCTTGTTAAGTCTTTTCACCACTTTCAGCACACTCTTCAATTTGGCTTTGTCTTACAGAAAAATGAGGTGTCTAAACTGGCCCCAGTTTATCCCATGGAAACCACTTCTGGCTCAGTGAGATCCTGATAGACTTTAGGAGTATGCTTGTTATGCAGCACCCATGTTATTAGCAAAATCCCAAATACGAAAGACCAGGACAAACTCCTGTGGAACTCTGCTTGAAATACTTTTTGAGTTTGGAAATGATTCTCAGGTATCTTCTCAATGAGAGTCAGATGAGCTCTTACAGCAGACAGTGCTTTAATCACATTTCTCTAGTTGGTATGTGGTGATTTTTATGTGGGACCTCATTAAAAGCATCAGTGGTATGGCCTTTGTGCCCCTTATCTGGGTACCTGTCATAATGAGGAAGGAAATGAGACTAGTTTGACACAGTTTGTTCCTGAAAAGTCAGTTTTTACTGCAGAAATAATTTATAGCTGAATTGAGGCCCAACATTTGCATTGTGTATTTGTGAGAATTGAAGTTGGGCTGACTGTTCTGTAGTTTGCTCTCCTCCTTCCCCCCTCATGTTAAAGGGGAGATATTTGCTCTTCTTTAGTTATATGTGGTATGAAAACACAGTTCAAGAGTTTTGAGTTTCCTTTGTGACTGAAATAGATTATTTTTGTGTGATTTTGATAAGTCAATTAGAGTTTTTCAGAGGCCAAAGAGAGCTATGCCTTCCTAAGAACTTCATGGATCTTGGCAAATCTCCTTATTTTCTGTCATAGTGTTTTCCTCCATCCTTTTTTCTATGAGAGCATTTAGTCCTGTAGCAGGGAGAATCACAGGATGTAATATATCAATGTTTGTCCAAAAGTTATGAAAGTCTTCATGTTATGGAATGGGTATGTGGGTTTCTTAGATGGCTGTTTTTCTAGTTTTGGTATGTGGCATTTCTAGGGATCAGAAAAGACTGAGATCCAAAGAAGCTTCAGACAGAAAAAATACAGAAACAAACTCCAGACCCCCAAAAACTTGCTGAGAATGGTTAATACCATTGCTTCATTAAAGCTGTACAGTGATTTGAAGCCTATCACCTTTAAATCACTTCCACTATGCACAGTTTGCTGCATAAATATGCCCTCTTTCTGTATTTCACTCATTCTTCAACCCATTCCTAGGGCATGTAGTTTCAAATTAATTTTAATTATTGCCAAATTCTAGGGGTTTTTGTTTGCATGTTTTGTCACAGAGGAGGGATACATGACGTAAAACCCATTGTCTCATGGACAATTGCTCTTTGTATTATCACTCAACCTTCTGAAATCTTTTTATATGGCTTTTCATTGTTAGTTTGACCTTCTCTTCAGATCTAGCAACAGAATCAGCTGTTATTCTAGAGAGCTTTCCCACAATGAACCACACATTAAAAATGTACTTTTGCTCATAGGTATTTGTTTGTAACCTGGATTTTGCACCTAGTTTTCCTAATATTTTCAAAAATTCATGTTTGTAACAAGTACAATAAAATAAAACAGTAACAAACCTACAATCTGCTACAAAAGTGACATTGATCATTAGAAATTCCCTTTGATTTTTTTGAAGGCTGAAATTGATGCTGTAGTGCTTGGTTGTGATATCCTTTGCAAGTACTCAGTATTCTTTGCTGTTTAACTGAGCCACTTTTTTGATTATTATTCCTTTGAACACATTGGCAAAACTTGCTCTCTGTTCGTCTAGATTCACATGCTGGCTTCTATAGTTTGCACATAGGCTTTATATAGTTCCTTTATAAAACCTTTCCTTTGAAATTCATCGGTGTTGATTCTTCTGATGAAGTATGAAAAAATGTGTATGAACAGCTTTCCATCTGGCAACATTTATACTCAGTATATATAAAACTTAGTGAGTACATTTAAAAACAGAAAATCAGTATTATTTCAGTGTCTTGCCTTATTTACATAAAATTCCTAGGCAACTTAAATTTGAAATGCTGTGGCTGATGCTTGTTTTATTTTTTTTTAATGTTCTTTGATGGATTTTCTTAGTATAATGAATCCTTGTTCAACCACTATTGATTTTTTTGAGGCTTGAGCATTGATATGTGTAGCAAGTATTTCACCATACCCATGACTCTTGATATGAAATAAGTGGAAAAATGTCAAAGTAATACTTCAGCTCCCAGTAGGCATCGTTGCATGGTATTTTACAATGGAAGATTTCGGCAAAGTTGATCCTGTTGATGCCTATATACTATATAGTACTATATAGTACTATATAGTACAGTGCCACAGTATGTTATGGCGCTGTATTATAGTGTTTCTGTGATGCAGGTGATTCTGACATGCAGGTTTCAGTCAATAACTTGTACCAGGTGAATTCACAAAGGTTGGAACTTCAGTTCTCTAATTTACTTAGAACATCTGAGATAAAACTGGACAGGGTAAATAACTGGATGGGGGGAAACAGGACATGGCAAAATCCAGAACCTTTCTGTAGGACAGAAGAAGGTCTGAGGGAAACTGGTTGAATGTTGTATAGAGGAGGGAGGGTCTGAGAACAGAATCTGCAATTTAAAGTTGTTTGGATAGGGTATTTACTGCTTATTGTCACGAAGAAAGCATGTGGAAGGAAGGAAGGAAAAGAGCAAGAAGGGATTGTTTTGGGAGGACCAAAGGGGTCAGGGAAGCTATTCACTATTCAAGAGGGACGGGGTGGAGTGTCTGTGTCAGCTGGCCCGCATCCAGATATTGTTTGGACCAAAAATAAGCAGACCTCGTCTCTACTTCCTATCAGCAGATCCCTGAAAATGAAGTTGGGAAAAGGAGCCTGTTAAGGAAAGGCAGGCAGAAGGAGGAATGATAAAGAGGGCTTGAAGGAAGATGGGGGCTTGAAGAAAGATTGAGAAATAGATAGAAGATAGAGAAATTGAAGAGGTTGACAAAGGGAGAAGGTTTAGCAGTGGAAGGGTACAAAAAGTAAAGAAAAGGAGAAAGGAGAAAAGCTGTATAAATACAGAATGTTTCTCAAGGTTTTTGGATTCATAAATAGGGCTTTTACATGTCTTCTGTCCTTAGCCTGCTGACATAGATAAAATTTAATGAGCAGAGTTTATTTGGCAGTCATCAGAGAATATGATGAAATCTCAATAAATAAGAAGGACCTTGAAAGCTGAGAGATCTATTTTTTTAAAAATTCTGACTGTATTTGGGGAGATGTCAAAAAGACATTTCAAGAGATACTATGTTTATGATAATAAATTGTAAATGAAAAAACTATCAAGAAGAAAATGACAAACAGTGCTTTTGAATTTTTCTCATTCGACTCACAAAACTTAAGCTCTGTAATTTCATAACCTTTTACTCTAGATCCTTTTTATTAGTTCAATTTTGTTTATCATTTAGGTAATGGTGATGTTGTTACCACCATGGTATTAAGTGAAATTAGATCTAGGTGAAATTCTCTCATGATTACAGGAGAGGTATGAAAGGAACAAACAGTCAGCGACAGATTGTTTCCCACACCAAATGTGGAGGAGTCTTCTATTATATGCTGAATAAAGCCAGAGTTTAGTGTGCTTATGTCAATTCCCTTTTTATTTTTCTTGTGAACTTGCTTTTGTTAACCTTCCCCCCATACCTTTAGCATCTCCAGTTCAATTGTCACAGAGATACTCAAGAAAAACTGTGAATTTTCTCACAGGTATTTTCTTTGCACAGTGCCAAAGTGCCTTGTATGAATCAATGACAATATAGAGTTGTTTCTGTTTATTCTCTCCTCTCTTCCAAAGCCAGAAGCCATCCTAATCATGTTTCTTTCTAACGAAATATGTGTTGCCTATTGGAAAAATGCTGGGGGAGGATTTTGTTGTACCAGGAGGAATTAGTGGGAATGAGGGTAGTTGTTGATTGCTGCTTATGTTGGTACCAATAAAGCATATCTCAAGGTTTTTGCTGTTTCTAGGGAATGTACTGGGAAAGGCTGGGCTCAGTATTTATTCATACAGACTGGAAACTAAGGGAGGATGCTCCAGTAACACTTCTCTTGTGTGTTGTAAACATTCCTCCGATAAGCTTTTTAGGGGTCTAGATATGAGGTGTTTGGTATGCATCCATCTACTGACAGCATTATAAATATTGCATTTCTGACCTTCAGACTTTCTCTTTTGATCTCTGGTTAAATGATATATTTGCCAGCCTGACACCTCTGACATTCTGTCTGTTTGGTCTAGCATTGTTATACCATGATTCCTTGTGATCCCTTTGTCATGGAAATGAAGTATTGCAAATGATGAATAGACTTTGAAGCAATGTGGGGAATAAACATACTGGCTAAACTTCATTTGCAACAAGACTTTTTTGTTGTAAATGCCTGCTTCAGTGTCTAGTATAAATTTTGCATAATGTTGATGTATTTAAGAACACTGCTGTTTTATCAGACAGTATAAAGGAGGATAAACTACTATTTGGGTAGGTAGTAAGTGTCTTAATCATGGTTTTAATCAGATTTCCCCATGCTTTGTTTTCCTATGCATTGCATTGGGCACACCTTCTTTTGCAAGATAATAAACTGAACAGTAGTGGAAATAGTGGAAATAGTAACTTCCTGTTTTCCCTCAGTGATGAGTGCTTCACTTCTCTAGAAATATTCTCTTCTCTACAACTTGTGAATATTAAGTTCATTTCTAGAGAAGTGAACCATAAACCATAGGAAGTGAAAAAGAGAAGAAATGAACACAAAAAATTACTAAACATCTAGTATAATGTTTCTCATATAATTGTTTTAAATTTTTGAACACCTCAAAAGCAGTCCTACCTTAGAATTCTGTGCCTGTTTTCAGAAGTTGATTGCATGTATGATGTGGATAAAGACTTCATAATGTTACCTGCATTCCTGATAAATTGAAGTCTGTTTAGAGTCAAGTATTTTACTGAAAGTCAGTGGGAGTTTTTAATGCATAACCTTTTTGTCCTTGTTCTTTTGTTATTAAAATGAAATGAGAACTTTAAAAAAAAAGTTGACAATAAATGTCAGGCTGATTAAAACCTCACCACTGACCTTCAAAGCAATGAGATTTGACTATGATATGGTTATCCACTGAGGCCAGAAGTTACAAATCAGATGATGCAGTGATGACTTTTATCCTCTGGAACGTACATGTTCTGCATAGCATCCCATGCCTCATTTGTCACTTCTTTTCCACTGTTCAGAGCATGAGCTATTATTTCTGCTTGCAGTTTTGCATCTCCCCATTGTTGGCAGACTACAGCAGACAATTGAATTCCCTGGCAATTCTCTCCTCTTGGTCAGCTGTGCCCCAGTTCACTATGCTCCCTATGCTGTGCTGTATATATGATTGGCACATACGAGTGCAAAAGCTATGGGAATGCGCACTGGCGCTGATACACCTGTATCAGCAAAATGAAATGGAATGGCCCACAGCTTATAATAGATTAGAAGTTACTTAATGTCCCAGTAAAATTGCTTTTAACTGTATTCATCCCTGCTCTTTCCTGTTGAGTTGGTGGCTGACCTTTAGTAGGACTTTCAGGCATGGCAATTATTTCACAGGCATGGAAATTATTTCATCCTTTAGAGTTAACGTTAGAGTATCCCAGCATATGCTGCAGGCACTCTGATCCTGTGACCCTACTGCATCCCTGAGATGATGCCTTCAATTGTGCTTCGCTGGCCAGTCCAGCTTTTGGATTTCCACTGTCAGTTTGCAGGGTGCTTATATCAGCTTCAGTCGTGCCTTTGTTTCTGCTTCTAAAGAAAGTGCAATAACTACCAAGTAATTTTCAGGTTGCACTTTTTTACTGAGGATCTTCCTCACCTCTTTTTCTCCATAACTTTATCGATCAAGACTTCATAAATAATTGCAGATCCAAAAGGAAGCTTGAATTGAGGAATTGAAAGATTTATATGTCTTAAGATCTGAGATTCTGCTCAGGAAGGACTGAACTCAGGAACTTCATGATACCAGAAATAATTATTTTCGTTTTCCTTTTTGTTCTCATAACAGATGAATTGCACTCAGCTCTCTCACCTCTTGCTGTTTCTCACAGCATGCAAACCCCTGTGAGTCAACACCCTCTGTAGGAGCAGAACAGCAGGAGAGAAAGGCCAGAAAGAATGCAATGTTTTTGTGAGGGCTCTCTTAGATTAGTCTCCAGGTTTTTCGTCCGTATCCCAGGAAGCCTGAGAGCTCAGATACTTGCTTGTCAAACTAAGCAGGCTGAAGCACGTCTGTCCTGCACAAGTGTGGTTATGAATTTCTGAGATGGTGAGGAACATCCTAGGAGGCATGTGGTGGCCAACTTTGGCTGTGTCTCTGAAAGACTGGCTTCCACTCTGCTACTGATACAAATCTGACTGAAAAAAAGACCAGACTCCTTTGTTTGATGTGAGGTAATATATTAATTTATGAGGATTACCTTCTTGCCTCCTATTTTTTTCCCCCTGAGTTTCTGTCAATTTGTCTGGTTTTTTTCCCCTTCTTGGAAGATTTGAAACACCTCAATTACAAGGTGATTCTGTTGTGGAAAAGCAACTTCCTGTGTCTGTTCACTCTGTCTGAAAGACAGAGCTTTCATATTTATGGTGTTTAATCGTCTAACACAAACATCATTGTCCATAATGCCCATTACTAGTAAAAAAATACCTTTACAATTAGTTCCCACTATGAACTCTGGTTTTAAAAACTGAAAAGTATTCTGTGCAACAGCATATAGAAGAATCCTAGAACATCTGCCTCACAAAAGAAGGCTGTTAAAATACAATCAATCTTAGAAAGAGCAAAGTTGAAATTTAGAATTTAATGTAAAATTTCAGCACTATGTAATAGCTTCATAATAGTAGAATTTAGGAGAAATGTTGAACAACCTTTCCTGTTTCAGAAGGTATTACCTCCTTTAAGACTTGGTTGTACAATATTTGCCTAATAGAGGAATTTTTGGTTTTGGGTATGACATTCTTTGGAAACTTGGAAGGCAAAATCAAGTGAACTTCTTGAGTGGAGATGACACCACCCCCTCTGTTCACAGAGGAGATGAAAATCGTACTGGGAACTATTTGTCAAATGCTATATAGAGTTTCAGTATTGTGCCTTAATTTTTTGTGAGGAGATTTTACTAGGTTTTTCCATGTTTCCCGGTTGAGTGTATCCTTTGTATTGTTTCCACACTTTGAGTGTTCTAATAAATGTTCTACACAATTTTGTTTTTTACATTCGCTCCCACAGATTATGCTACAGAAAATTGTTAATCTGATTATTTTGTTTAGTTATCCAAATTGCAAATCCATTGCAGATAAACCCATTCATTTTTATAAACTGAGCAAGCAAAGATAAAACCAATTTCAGAAAGGATGCCTTTTGGTGGGCTGTTTTATTAAATTGACCCCAGAACCACTCAGTTAAAGTTCAGGGTACCTGAACTTGAATCAAGTGAAGTATTACTTATTTCCAGAGAGGATCTTAATACCTAATGTGCTTTGCTTAACATTACAGGATCTTCTGGGGGAAGATAGTGCTCGCTGTTCTTTGAAGTTACCACTGAATTCTGAAGACTTTGCCAGAGAACGGAGGGCTTTGCTGGACTGATGCAGCACTGAGGAGGTGAAATCATATTACTGTTAATGAATGCTTTTCAGCTCATTTTGAGAAGGGTAACTGTGGTTAAAAAGAAGTGAAGAGAATCAGTGGTAACTATGTATTTTAGTATTTAAATAGCATTTCAGATTGACAATATCAACACACTCTCAATATCCCCTTCCCCCTCCTCAAGTATGATGAGGGCATAGTACAGCAGGGAATGTGTACTAACACAAACTGCACAGAGGAATAAGCTTTACAGTCACTTACAGCAGGTGAGAGACTCTCTGTGTTTTCAGTCAGTACTAGGGAGGAAACAGAAACCAGGAAAGACTTTTTGAATGGTGAAAGGCATTTTAAGTTGAATAACTTTTAATCTAGTGCAGCTGATCTTATATAATGTCTGACTAGTAAAGCTTTTTTCTAAAAGATTAGCACAATGAAGTTGCAAATCCATTCTGAAATGGACTGCTTGATTTGAAGAATGAGACTTGGAGGTGAAAGTTATTCTCACCAAACATACACAGCATAAATGCCAGTGGCCACATACACATACTGTACAGTTTTTTCCACTTCTTCAGAAAAAATGTATTGAATACCCTTTTAATTAGATTTCATTTCACTGTTCTACATTTGTTTCTTGCAAGATTAACAAATATAATTTTAAATAAGTCCACTGCATTGGCAAATCTCCTATCAACAAAACTTAGACATATTTATTGTCCAGGGTAAATTCCAATGAGAACAAAACACTAGTCAGCCAATCGTGATTTAATCAGTTATTTTTCTATATATTTGTTTTATATATTTATTCTGAAATATAATAATGATGATCAGAAACACATTTCAAAGAAAAATGATGAATGACAATCTGCAGTTGCAAAAATCTGCTACCACAAACTTACTCAGGGAAATAGTTTCTAGGATGGGTCATAATTCTGTAGGCCCATCTTAACTCTGTTGCTGTATGTACAGTGCACATAGGAGGTGGTGGCATTTAGTTAAGAGAAATACACTGCACTCTAATGTCATGCTGTAACAGCCCATAAGGGGGAGTATTCAACTGCGTTGGATCCTTAGAGATCGGGAATAGACAAAGGAGATCTAATGCAAGGCAATCGACAGTGAAAAGTAATGTCCTAAAAGAAGTGTTTGGCAGTTCTTTAGACTCAAAATAATTTTCACCCCTTGTATGCATCAAAGAGCAAATGTTTTACTGAACCAGAATCAGTGTAATTAGTTTTCAAAACTCATTTCAAACCCAGTTTTCAAAAATGGAAGACTGTTTTTTGGTTGCTTTTTGTGTTGCTTTCATTTTATTTTCCATATTAATGCAGGTTCTACCTGTAATTTTACAGGTTAGATAGTTGCTGCTCTTCTTTTATGAAGATGTTGTTTACAAAAGGACCTTTTATTGTTCCTGCTGTAACTAAGATAGGAATCTAGCCCACAGTATACATTCATGCAGGAGACATTTGCAGCTGTCAGAGTTGGCAGCTCACTGGCTTGTTTTGAGATCTGTGGATAAAACCCAGTGCAGATTAATGACAAGATATAGGATTTTTTTTTTTTTTTTTGATAACTGACACTTGGTATCAAGGGGGCTTAACATGACAGTTGACTATTAGTTTATCCTGGCAGATTTTGTGTGGAAGGCAATAGAGTAATGCCCTGCTTTGGAAAGTGCTGTACTTCACCTTTTATTTGGGAATCTCCTTGTTCTTGTTAAATGCTGTTTGCACAATTTAAGCAAGTCGTAATTACCAAAGTTAGACAGAATTCTTAATATTCCCCTATTTGTCAGCAGTGAAAATACAGCAAATACAGAATTTTGCTCTGTACTGGTGTGCAACAACCATTCACTGAACCTTCATAAGCAAAATATTGTGCTAAGTCTGGAAAATATTTTCAAATTCTTTTTTATTCTGACCAGCATATGAAAGTGAGATAAGTGTTAAAGTTTCACCTTCTTGTTTGTCTGCCAGGGCTGATATTCCCCATGTGCATAGATCACCTTGTAAAAAGAAGCTATGTTATGATGTGCCGAGTTCTGACTTTGATATGCTTTCTGGTGAATAGATGTTTGCTGATTATTTAACTTCAGGACTTAATGTTTGCTCAGTTTGAAATGAGGTCTTTAGTGAAGACTTTATTTGAAGATGATGTACAGTCATTGACTGTAAGCCTAATGGATTTTCTCTCCACTTTTGGATTGATTAAATAGTGATTTCTAAGTTAGACATTTGGGAATAAGTGGTATTGAACACAGACATTTCACGTATTTTTTATGCTTTAGTAAGCCAAGTTCAAGAAGAGTGTCAACAGTAATTGAAAACAATACCTTTATCTCTATCAAACCATCTCTGAAAATGGCCAATAATATTGAAATTTTTCTTAATGAGCCAGAGATAATAGTTTCATTTTTTGAAAGTATTACTTTTTCTTGAAATAAGTTTGTGTTTGGAGAAAACAAGGAATGTGTTCTCAGTCTGGAATAGTAGTTACCACTCCTTTCTCAGGTGAACTATTTGAGTATTTGATGTTCCTTCCCTTTCCCAGCAAAAACAGTGGTCACAAGAATGAGGAATTTTAGCTGAGCTGTTCTTAGCACAGAATTGTCCTCGTGCAGGAATATAATCCCTTTGTGTTGAAGTAATTAATCTAAACTGTTCACTGAACAATTCTTTCTCTGTTTCAGTTTACTCTTGGTACATTTCTGGATAAAATGTTGCTAGATGTAACACTGGAGTCTGGCTTTAAAAAGTGATTAATGTCCATTTGATGGACCGTATTATTGGCTTACAAATTTCAATTAAATTTATGAGATTAGGTTAGATGAATTTATGTTTAGAACAAATCACATGAAGAAAGAAATTAAACCTCTATGGATAGCACCAAAGTTTATGTCATAAAGGGTCATATGGGTCATATGTGCAATGAGTCTGGACTTGTTGTGTCTTAAAAAGGCATGTCTCATGTTCAGCCATTATGCAAAATATTATGCTGTAATATTTCTCCTGGATGGTATAGTAATTAGTAGTTGGATAGCACAAAAATGTGCCTCTGGTTAATGTACTCCCTCACTCTCTGAATCCCTCAGGAAAAGTCACTGTCCTGAATTTTTGTTGCTCTATGACTGCTGTCTCCAATAAAGTAGTACCAACTGAACGATAAATGTTTTCAACTTTGAGCATTTGACCTACTCAACACAGACAAAATGTTTTTAACATTCATAGAAGTGAGAAGTGTCTATGTGTGAATGCACCAGTATGCAAGTTAAAAGCACATTTTTTCTGCACCACTTGTAAAGGGCACCACTCTTCCCTAGATCCTACTGAGCACTTGTTTACTTATTTAGACTTCTGAAAACCTTAGATGAATCTCTTATTGAAACACAAGTTTTTCCTTGCCATCTCTGCAAGTTTCAGTTATACTAGCTGAAGCAGAAATAATGCAGAAGCTGGCCTTAAACCAGGAATGAAAATGAAAACTACTCAGTGTAGAAATCACAGCACTCATCTTGGCCTTCTTTTTCAATAGGTTTGTAAATTCATTGGTGTTAAGGGTGCAAATGTCTAACAGTCATTATAGAGTGTGACCTTTGGATTACAGGAGTTGATTTATATAAAAAACCCCTGTTTTATATCCTATGACTATGATTGAACTAAAGTATACAGTTCATAAAAATATTGTTTTGATAAAGAGTTTTCAGTGTTTGAAAGTTTTCTATCAATGCATCTGTACAGAAATTGATGAGGGTGAACGGATCCTGTTTGCCATGTATTTCTGGTGAGAAATTGAGTTTATCAAGGTAGCTGCATACTGCATCATATCAGTCTAAATATATCTAAGTCTATCTCATTAGGTCTTGCCTTGATATGTCAAAATATGACTATTAAAAACCAAGGTCATAGTTAAAGGAATGCCTGCAACTTATTTAAACAAGAGCATATGTTTAAAAAACCCCAAACCATAGTCAGCCTACCCCCCAAACACTGTTCAGTGCTGTTACCAAAATCTACCAGAAGGCAGAGATCCAACACATAATATATTAAACGTATTGCTCTGGAATTCATTTTGCTTATGCTTGTGTAGGAGTCAGTGTTTACAGAACTTCAATAAACCAGTAAATGTCAGAATAAGATAATATTTTTTTTTCTTTTTGCTTCTCATTGTAAAATGGTATTTTAAAATAAAAATAGCCCTAAATTACAAAATAAAATAAGAAATTAGGAGAATAAGTATTTTGAAATTGCTTTATGTTGCCTGGCTTCACATCAAGGGAAACACATTTTTTGGCCTAAACTAAATATGGGTTATTTTTGGATAATTGATACAAGGAGTTTCATTTTTGGTTGAACGAACACTTTTAATCACAGAGAAATATTTTCATTTCATTTTGTGGACAGTGTTCTGCCTTTTCCCATCAAACAAGTATTTCTTTCAATAATTGTTCAGCAGAGGCACCAAACTGACTCTCTTTGCCTGCTTGCACTCTTACACCATAGGCTTCTCTGCACTCAGTATAAAGCACTTGCCCACGTCAATGCACTGATTTGCCCAATAACTATAGTTAATTAAGGGCCTCGTATGATCACTTTACAGGATAAAGAGAAGAGAGATTAAAAAGAAAAGAGATGCAAAAGCTTGCAGAGGAAAATTATTGCTTGCATGACCACGAAACCAGGCCAGGTGGCTTCTTCTGACTCAGGTCTGACTGCAGTCTGTTGGTCACTGTCAGCCCAAGCACAGCCATTGCCTCCCCACACCTAACACCCTCATACAAACAGGAGGATTTCTTTATTGCACAGGAATTCAATAACCATAAACCCATTGGGTAATGCGGATAAATAATCCCAGCAATCCTCACTCCTGCTACCCCCGACATTGTCCTTATGCCCAAAATTGCTGCCCTGTAGTACTTTCAGGCCATGGGATCGAATTGAATGCAATGCTTAGCACTATGGAACTCTGAGCTCTAAAGATTTAACTTATTTATTAATGCTCAAAAAGTATTCCTTTTAGCCAAACTCCAAGCACAATTTTCAGACCTTTGCTTACATCTGTGCTCAATCAATTTTCTCATTTCTAGGCTTAGCTTAAAAGACAGGCAAATGAGCTTTGTTTCATTTGAACCTAATGATTATCCTGACCTAATTGTTAATGTGGGTATATTGCGTCACACAGCTGAAAAAGACTGAAAAGCAATGATCTAAATAGAAGGTGGATGAGTTTGGAGATTCTAGTCACTTGTAAAAATAAAAAGCCTGAGGAGCATCAAGTATGCTGTTCAACCTTACATATGTGACTATTCTGAAATGTGAGGGAGTGGAATAGAACTGAATACTTTTCAGACATATTCAGCATGAATCTGTGTGCAAAGTGATATATAATGTTCAGGTGTATCTGGTTTATTTGTAGGACTGAAGCAATCTTAACAAGGTTGAGTGTTTTTATTGTATCCATTTAAATAGATGTCGATTAAATGTGGCTTCTTGGGAAAGACAGCAACAGGACAAACCCACAGCCTTTACTGTAATGAGAAAATTGTATCAAACTTGCAAGAAAAGAACCTGAGTGATCATTGTTTTGATGTATTGGTAGAATCTTTCTTGCTTGCTCTGGAGATGATTAAGCCACCTCTCCAGCTTTTCTTAAAAGCAAGTCATAAAGTAACTGGCTCTACTGTCCTATCAAATACCTTCTCAACTGAGTCTTCTAACCTCTGTTTGCTCAGGCTTTGCAAGGGCAAGGTTTTTTAAGTTTTCCTTGGTGGTTTACAGCGTCAGGTGCAGCAGTCGACTTCTTTTGGCTCAGATATTTTGGAGAAAGGCTGAGTTGTAGGTTTTGATGTCAAATGTACACTATTGTGTTGTGAGTGACAAAGTACTAACAAATTGTGACTCTATCTGTCAAATACCGTGTATTTAGTAGTTTCATTTTATGAGTTGTGTATTTAGTAGTTTCATTTTATGAGTTTACTTTTCCATTATTTTCCTAATGATCTTACTGAATGACTGTGCTATATTGCTGCGCCAAGCTGTGTAAAATAGCTTTGAGACCACACCATGAATGCAAACACATGAAGTACAACTGAGTGTGACTGAAGAAGTACTGCCAGTTGCTACTTCTTTCCTGCTTAGTCCTTTGAAAGAGTTTTCCTCAATTTCTGCCCCTCGCCTTTACCCTTCTGTGTCGTCCTGCTGTTTGTTTACCCTGGTGCTGGGGCTGTAACCTGCTTGTGGGTGCTGCAGCTGTGGAGGTGACGTGAGGTGATCCTCTTGTGGTTTGCTGAGAAGCAGAGGGAGCATCTGTGGTGGCTTCCTATCATGCCACAAAGGCTGCTGCTGGGTTTGTGCTTCTTGGTCTCATGATTTTGACCAGTGAGTAGTGAAGAGAATATGTATAAAATGTTGCTAGAAGTGAAGAATATTATTTCCTCTAATATTTTCTCCCTCAAATGTGAGTTTATTTTTATTCTCAGAATAAAAATAAACTCTCAGAAACATCCACCCTTACAGTCTTATTTAGGTAGTCTATTTAACCTCCCTTGGTAAGGATTCATCAAGAAATATTTATGTTTAATTCCTTTCACCACATTTTACAAGCAGAACAGAAAGGGCTCTTGAAAAGTTGGTCTGAACCTCTCTTTTCAGCCATCAAAGCTGGGCATTATTTCCCCTCAGTTGTGTCCCCTCTCTGTCCCGTCACACCTGTGTGTCCCCATCCCACCCTTTCTCCTTGTTTTCAAAACCTGTACAACACGCAGGAAAGGATCAAGAAGACATTTTAGCTCACATAACCTTTATTTGAGTGAAATAAGGGAGCCAGGAAGCCACTGAGTCTGTATAAAAGGAAAGATATACCTACATATAATTACTTGTGACAGAATTTTCTGAATTTACTGAAGTGTGAAAATATACATGGATTTTTCCCTCTGCAGGTTGTGCAATATGGCACATTTTGTACTTTATTAGATGCCTACATAAGATAATGGAGTGACCAAATTTTCTGTAGATACAAACCCATACTGTTAGCAAAATATAATTTTATCAATGTTAACTGCATGGTTCAGTGATTATGATACTTACATGTACACACACATATGCCCCTTACAATTCTTTAATTAAACTTGTGTATACAGTTTCTATATCATGTCCCATTTTGTTTACATAAAATTTCATTAGTCAGAAAAGGCATCTTTGATTACTTTACCATACATTAAACAGCATGACTACATCTTATGTCATTATTTTAGTAGTTCAGTATTGTTGAGTGTTTTCCTCCACAGACTTTTACTTCTTGACATGATTTTGATATGCATTCACTTAGAGCTGTCAAAGCTGCAGTCTGGGTATGTTGTTATGGCTTTGTTCTTTGAAGGTTGTTGTGCAGTTGCTGTGCATGTTATGTTGCAATATTCAGGTGCTCTGTGTGATGAGTCTGCGGAGCACAGACTGGTGAGTGAGACCATAAGAGAGAAAAAGCAGTATTTTCCTTAGTGCCTTGTATAAGCGAGTCAGTCATTTGGCCTAAATATATACTGGAGATTTTATCCAAATTCTCCTGTTTTATTAATTTGCTTTGGACAGTGAAAGCTTGAGTGGTAGGTTTGTGTTGCTTTTCTGGTGCTTTACTCAAGCTTGCAGAAGAGCAGCCCAGAGCACCTAGAAATGAGGTGGCTGGGTTTTGAAAACATGTATGCACTTAAATTGTCAAAATAGTGTTTCTTGGCTATATGATGACTTTGGCACCTATCTACAGCTCTCCATAACAATTAGCAGAGTCTCAGGCTTTAGGCCTTTCTCTCCTCTAATTTATCATGATTTTGCATCTTTGTGTTTCCACATATAACACAATTACACAGACAAATTTATCCCTGTTTTGTTTTTCATGCTTGTATTGCTGACATTTTGAATTCTAGTGCATTGTAAACCTCATAATGATCTGCCAACAGCGAAAGAAAACTATGATATTGAATTGTGTCCTTAATAACACCACAAAAGGCAACGTGACTAAAAATAGCATGTATTTTTAATAATTTTTTGAGTAAATTGTAACAGAGCAGCATTTACAAATATGCTTACCTGCTTTATATCCTTCCTGCTGTCATGCTTCATAATATATGATAATAATTAGTTTAGCATAGGAACAGAAAACCGGAAGGATATAGGAAACGTTATGGGAAGGAAGACATTGAAGCTTTCTGGTGAAGTTCTTTAGTATGGTGTGTTCTTGTGATTTGTCCCTTAAATACTAAATTACCAGCTTGATTAACAGTTATGTGATAGTACATCGAGTCTGACTTTTTATATAGAAGAAAATTAACTTCCATTTCTTAAAACTGAATTCTCTCTGCAGCAGTAAACACAGGAAAGAGGAGTAAAGCTCATAATGCATTTACTTCAATTAGGTGCAATTATCCAATGTCTTTGAAAAGTATGAAAATGTGTCAAAGCTTGTGATGGAATTTTCTAATAAGCACGTGTGCGTCATAAAACCATGGCATGAGTCTTACACCTATTATTTAAAGGGAAAGATGACTCTAAAGGCTGCCTTCTTAAAAATGTTCTATGGACAGTGCTTTTTTTGTAAAGATCAATCAGTGGGTTTACAGCTAAGTAAACATGCAGGGCTAAACTGGGACGTGATTTTTAGGGGCTGTTGCTACTTTGAATTGACTTAGAAATATTGAGTTTTTTGCAAGATGAAGCAATGGAAGCAAATCTTGTGATAGCCTGGAAAAAGAATTGCTCATAGCTTGGAGAAATAATTTTTTATGCAGTTGAAAATAAATTAACCTTCATTGAAGTTAAAGGTAGAGCCATCAAATCCACACTGCAAAATAAAAAATGTGTAAGTGTTTTGTGATACTCCGGGCAGCTGCCAAATTATTAGGTGAAATCAGTAAGAAATGGAAAGTGTGCTTTTTGTGGAAACTGTGTCAAGAGCTGTTTTGGGTTAAAAAAATCCTGCTGCATGATGCTGTTTTCTGCTATGAATTAATTACCCAGCTAGGTTGCTTCTGCTGCAATTAGTTCTGCATTAGTGGAATGCTGAACCTCAATAAATTAAAAAGGTGGGAATTCTGCTCCATTCCACTCTGCTTTTCAGCTTCCTTCAGCTCAAATTTCTAGGATTTAAAAAAAAAAAAAAGGCTTCTAATTGATTTTTCCTTCACCTGCAAAATTCACAACACATCACTCGGATGAACATCTGTTTTGTTTTCTCTCTGCGGATAACACAAAGATATGTCTAATCCTCATCAGCAATTCCCTCAGCTTCTCTGATGCTGTCTCTTTTTTCTACAGCTTATTTCAGTGGAGTGTGCAGAAAGAGCTCTGTCAGGACTCACTGTGCTCTTAGGTGTTACCTGTTGCTTTTGCCCAATAGCCAAAAACTGAGATAAACTTCATCTTGGTGTGACTTGCATAAATTTTTGAGAAGAAGGCATATTGTATAATATTATTCATAAGTTTTTATTCCCACTGCAACAACATTATCTGTGGTACTTACTCGTATTTGCTTCACTCTTTTTTATTACTTGGTCAGATTATCTCCTCAGCTTGATGGTGGGGGAACTTTCCTGTGCTACTCAAAATTGGGTGTGTAGTTGAAAGATTTTTGTGAATCATGGCAATAGCCTTTTCCCAGTTTTCAATATTTTGTCTTACCTGCATCTATCTTTATTAAATGCCTCATGTTTTACTACCCGTAAATGTAGAAGGCGTAAATCTCACGCATACTGCTGTTTCTATGTTCTGTAAGCAGGTCTAGAAATGCTGCAGTGTTACTGCGAAATGCATCAATTCTACCACCTAGTAACTATTATAACAACTAATTAAAAGAAGATACATGAACAATTTAGATGTTTTATTTGCAGTGTCTTAGTAGAGGAGCAGGAAGAGGACATAAATATTGTTTATGAGATAATAAATGATAAGAATTGTTATTATAACAGCTTTATAATTTTATTAAAACTTAACAGTGTTAAGTTCTACTATTATATGGTTACATAAGGAGTGTTTGAAATGTTCACAGAAACGCTATTGAATCATTGTTGAGATAAATAATCTTTACAGCTGCCTAAATATAGACTGTGCAACCTCATTTGCATAGCTCCTCATCTCTGGAAGGTTGCTTGGTATTTCTTAGTTAATGGAAATGTCTTTAATAGCAGCACTGAGATAAATGTGACCAGCGAAATAAATGGTACTCGATACCCAGGCAGATTTACCTTTGTAAATTATGCTTGGAGGAGATGCATAACTGCCAAAGGACCTGCCTGGCCGTGTATATTGATGGGATTATGCAGATATGTCTCTGCGTGTTGCTAAAGGCTCACAAGGCTCTCGTGAGAATACAGTATAAAGAAAACCATTGATGTACTAGGGCAAAAAATCAAAGCATAGTCCAATAACAATCACAACAAGGAGAAGCAACTATCATAAACAGAGTAACTAAAGAGAACAATTGTAAACCTCATAACTGAACAGGGAGACTGAAGGATGAGTGAAAATAATACTTTCCAGGGAATATGGGCATATTGATGTGAGTAGGAAGTAGGTCCTGCTAGGATTTGCCACGAATTACTTTTCCCATGCTGTAAGGGAGAACCCTATTGTTCTATTTAATAATTCAGAACTAAGATATTGCTCTTCCCTAGTTAATTCAGAAAGGGTTTATAAAAGAAAACAAAACTTTTCTAGAATATGTGTGTATGCAGTAAATTAAACAAGCTGTCACCTCTTGGTATGATTTGAGAGATGTTGCCAAATAAATTCTTTTTATTTAGATTTTAATCTTTAATTAGGTAGCAAAAAAAAGAGGAGATAATCAGCCATTTTGACTGCATACATCAAAAATATTGTACATTTGATGACAACAACGACGAAATTTTGTGTCCTGTCTAAGTCTACTTTACATGCCAAATAGCATCATGCAGCTAAATAAGCATATTCCAAGCACACTATCATTTAATCAGGATTTTGAAATTCTTGGTCATCTGGGCTTCTTATGGAGTTTATCATCTTTGATGTGAATAATTCAAGCACCTATACCTCAAAGCTGCTCCCTAAAAATATTCTAGTGGTTCAGAGAATATAAATATCACAGAATTAATTGGGTTGGAAAATACTTCTGACGTCAAGCCAACCTTTGACCAAACACACCATATCAACCAGACATGGCACCAAGTGCCACATCCAGAATTTCCTGAAACACTTCCAGGGACAGTGACTCCATCACCTCCCTGTGCAGCTTGTTACAGTGTCTAATAGTCCTTTCTGTGAAGAAATTCCTCCTGATGTCCAACCTGAACCTCCCCTGGTGCAGCTTGAGATTATAAAAGGGGATGTGGAAGAATTAATTTTTAAACCCAGAAAAACACCTGCTGTATGGTTTTTAGGCATTGAGAGACTGGTAGAATAGGTATAAACAACAAAGGAAATGCTTAGCAGCCAAAAAAGCTAGAATTTAAACAAGAATAGAAATGGGAATATCTAAGCAAAAATAAATATGAGAAGGGTTAAAAAAATTCCATGACTTGGTTCATTGGAAAATATTGAATTACTGAAGAAAAATGACTAAATGAGAAAGCTAAAAGCAATTAAGTATTGTGAAATAATACTGCATGAGATGCTGTTAAGCCTGTGCGAAATAAGAAAGCATCCAAACAATGACTTCTCTGATTTTTATTGTGGTATTTGAGAGATGCTTTCTCTGAAGGTTTAGCAGATTGTAGCTGTGTATTAAAAACAAGTTTCACCATTCTCCACGTGAAAGCTACATGGATGGCCAAGTAAGATTTTATGAAATATTTACAATGCAGCTCACACGATGGCAGGGCACTAAAAGACCACCTGACCATAATCAAGCAGGTGTGGTGAGAGCATGTGTGAATACCGAAATTCAAGGAGCTGTACTTGTAGCACTTTTCCTCCCAAAGAGTCCCCATTTGAAACTAGAGCAGTACTCTGGGCCTCAGGCAAGTACGAGACACTGAGGAGTTTGGGATGCTGTTGTTGGCACTCACATCACAAGAGATGAAAGATGTTTACTTAAATGTCCATCAGTATTTGCGTCTCATTCTTAATCTTTGCCTTTGATAGTGTACAAAACTGATCCACAACGAGAACATAAAAGTTTGCTCTGGATTTCCTTCACAGAATGTGTAATTCTCTGAACTCCATGAGACTGTAAAGAGATGGAAAAATTTCTGCAAGTTTCTGTGGTTTCCGGCCACTAATCATATGTGGTGTCATGACTCAGATAGCAGAATACTTTTCCTTTGTCAAAAAAAAAAGAGATATGCCTTTTCTCTATTTTATTTGCTTTCTCCCTAATGCATGTTCTACTTTCTGTGGTACAGTGAAAAATATTATTATGTAATATTGTGGGAGAGTAAGTTATTCACTCATCTGGGATATGGAAATCCTGTTAATTTTAGAAGGTACATTTAATGAAATTGTATCATTGGCAGAGTCTTTCTCGTATTATACTGTGTTTATTAGAGAAAATCTCTTTGCATTAGGTTCAAAGCCAGAAACTGATTTCCAAAGGAGCCGAGTGCCTAGGTTGCTTAGATATTTTGAAAATCCCACTAGGTCTCTTTTTGCAGCTTTTTGGCACCTAAATACATTTGAAAATCTGGCTTAAGAGGTATAACAGTAACACAAAGGAATAATAACTTGTTATTCATGCCAGAAGGATTTTACTGGCACTGAGCATATTGATGTTACACTGGGGAAAATTATATTTACATGTTTTAGGGCACTAAATTAATTATAACATAAAATAAAACTTTGTTTAACATATGTAAAGAATCTGTTCTCAAATACATTATTCCTTGTAGGGATTGAGATAAAGTGTTTTACGAAGCCTAAGAAAGCTATAAACAGGGAAGTGACCAGTGTTCAATGGTTGATTAATAGTCTGGAAAATAGACATGGAACAACCAAAACAGATTGCTCAGCCTTAATGCCAGATCTATCACTATTATTATTTTTTTTGCTTCTTTGCTGCTATTCTTTTGCTTAAGCTTCTTGAAGTCTGCGTGTCCATTTTCCAGTTCCTATGAAAGTATATAATATAATTTCAAAATAACCTTGAAATGATTTATTTTGACAATTTGAATGTTACAAATTCAAAAGAGGAATAGATATTTTGGCTTCTGGGTTATCCTTAGGCAAGGGAAGAAATGAATGGAGTCTAATCTATATATTGCACTAGGTATGTATTTTCTTCATGGCCTCAGGAAGACCCCAGAGCTGAAAGCTCTAAATTAATTTTTGATGGTTAGTTTCTATTCTGATGAAAAGTATTTCTTTATATCTGCAATAATACAGTTGAAGCAGTAAGAGCTATAGGGTTCAGAAATATCAGCACTACTTTTACAATTTAATTTTAAGCACAGGGCCATCATTGCAGGAAATGGGTTTTGGCTCATTTTCCTGAAACCCAGGTTGTATATCCATCTGCAATAAAATAACTGAAAATATAATTGATAGATCTTAGGGATTTTCCCACCTTGCTTCCCCTCCTGAACGTGAGCAATGAGAATTGTAACATAGAACATTTTTGATGTGTTGTGAAGGACTTGTAAAATCCAAATTCTCTGCTATGTTAAAAATAACAATCCAGCTTGACATGGGAATAGGGATATTTACCGCTGAAGTAGATTTGTGCTGAGGAAGATGCACTTGCTGTAAACATGCTTGTTTGTGCTCACTTTGCTCTGATGGAAATTCAAGGAGATATGGAACTGGATCCAAAATGATGTTGGCAAAAACTTTGGTGTAGTTCTGCGACAAGAAGTACCCTTCCTCTAGATGAGGAATGTACATGACTTCCATGATCGCCTCTGCAGCTGTTTGGAGGTCGCTGGATCCTTAAAAGCAAAAAAGATATTTATGTTTTCACTTCTGTAACTGCCCCAGGTGGCAGTGCACTGCAGAACCAAAAACAGAGAGCAATATTGGCAATGCATACCAAAGGTATATTTAAACACACCTCTCGTGATTTGTCTTTTTAAAAAATTTGAGTAAATTGAATTTAATTTAGTGAGCTAATGTGTTCTGCAATTTGAAAAAGTGAGATTTCGAGAAGATTTGAAAGCAGAAATTGGTGTAACTGAGTGATTCAACCAGCTGAAATTCTGGTTGAAATTTTGAGATAATTTTGCTGTGATCAATATTACTTGGATAAAGTCTTTGTAGGCAATGGCTGTTTTAAGGAATGAAAGCATTTTTGCACCTGTCTGGAGCATTTCTGTTGAAGTCGTCCCAGCTGGTAGAAAGCAAGTGATGTTTCTGCTTGTGTAGCACCTGTTTTTGATTTCAGAGGGGAAACAAGAAAATTGCTTTGATGGGTGGTGACATTAAATACAGCTGTTGCCTGGCAGAAAGCATGTTATCTCTATTTTTCCCAAGTGAAAGCACTTCTGCCTGGTATCATGGATAGGTTCAAAGCTCCAGTTGTAGTCTCCCAGAGGAAGAGACAAAAAGGATTGCATTCCCCAAAACTTTCCTGCAGTTATGAAATAAAATTCGGTAACTTTGTCATTTTTATTATGCAGAGGAAGATGGGGATGACCAGAAGGATGTTTTTGATGGAACTGGGAAGAAGAAAAGGTTTCAGAGTAGAAAGTGAACTAAGGTAGGAAAATGTTTATGTGTTTTGAAATAATGTGTAGTAATGCTGTTTGAAGCATTTTAACTTAATAAATATAGTCATAGAAGGGACTGTGATTGAAGTTTTTGTCTATGTTTTTGGTGGATATACTTGGCTCTTCCCACTATAAATATGTTTCAGGAGTTCTGTGGGTGTTCCTAGTGCGTGGTTTATTTCTATTGTCTTTTGGACAAAGTAGGGAGCATAAACCTTAGCAAAATTTCTAATTTTTCACTTTTAAAATCCGTGTTTCTAATTTATCTTAAATCAGCCAATTTTCATGCATCTGTATATGAATTGTGTCTTTAACTCATCCAAATCAGTCCTTATTTTTTTTCCCTTTGAAGTCAGGTTAAGAATAATCTAAGCTTAGTGGCCAATTTCTAAAGTGAAAAAAGGTAAATATGCATGAATAGAAAATGTGATAGGTTGAGGGAGACATTTGTCTGCATCATCTCTGGTATTATAATATTTAATCTTTTTACCCTGATGTGAGTCTCAAAGTTACTGGCTTATGCTTTAGTACAATCTGGAAGAGCATTGGAGAAAAAAACTTAGGAGTAAAATATCCCAGACGTGGCATTTGAAAGTGAAAACATTCTCCAGCTTCACACTTGTCTGGTGGAGTTTCAGTAAACCAACTCATTCTGAGGGAAGCCTTCCTCCGAACAGTGTTTTACATGAGTGCTGGTTATGTCATTATGCAGTTTTCCAAAAGCTGCATCCTTATATAGGTTCTGAGAAAGACTGGAGGAAAGCCAAGTATTGATCATTTCTCTAGATCTGTACGAAGATAGTATGCAGCTAGGTCCTTCTTATCAAAGCTTATTTCCACAGATTTGTTTCAATCCCATCAACTTTGAAAGCCTGAGAAAGAAGGGAGCGTGAAATAATTTGTAAAGCAAGATTCAAGCAGATATTGAACAGAAGTACACAATTAGCATCTGATACAAAACTAATTGAATTCCTGGGGAAAAAAAGAAATGAAGAGTGCTGTTCTTAATCCTACATTAATAATCCATAGAGGACTGTATAAATGCTTTATCTGGGCTGCTTTGACACACAGGTATTTATTGCCAGTATTTCAGATTTTTTAAAAGTTGTATGAGGCAGGTGTTATGTTTAATTTCAGCTAAGCTGCTACTGGGTAAAACAAAACTATTTAACTGTTGATTTTTGTTTTTGAGAATGCCAGAGGAAATGCTAAATTTGCTATGTTCTGTGCCGAGAAAACAGCACAGCTGTACAGGTATGAGAGGAAACTGGAGCACAGCAGCTAAACGGTTGCTGTGAGCATAGTTATGGCAAAGTTCCCAGATCTGCAGCTTGGTACAAATACATAACATATGAATATTTTATATGAAGTGAAATAAACCACAGGAAGCAGAAGTTTTATGTCTCTGACTTTTTTTTTTTAACTCAAGTGTAAAGATGTGACAGTTTAATTAAAGTAGGACCTAGTAGGGTTAAATAATAATAAAGCCAATAGTATTTCATGGAGATTCACTTAATCTACATTTGCAATCTTTTAGCATAAAATAAATTGAGATTTCTTCTTTTTCAATGGATTCTGCTCCACAAGTTCCTCTATGTGGAGAGAAAAAAAATGTGCCGTAGCATAACAGTTTTCACATCCTTGAAGCATAGTACTTTCAGTACCTTTATTATGTTTCCAAAATACATTATGTTTATTGCATTGGAAAGTTATTTAATAAGAGTTTTCTGTGGAGTGGTTCCAGTATTTGTCATTGTGATTCCATGACTTAATCAAAAAGGTGATTACCTGTTTGGATAAGGATCACAGAGACAGGCTGGGGGATTTTCTCAGTCTTCTGGAACGTAATTGGCTTTGAAAGGTTGTGCAGTCTGCCTTGAACGGCACACATCATGTTTTGAAGTCCATGCTAGCCAGCAATCCCTGCCAGTGGTGTCCTCTCTGCTTCAACAGGCTGAAGGCTGAGCTTCTCCAGGTGTTACAGAAGGGTTGCAGAGCAATCTGTCAGGGCCATCTGAAATTTACTGTATATGCACAAGGCTGTCACCAGCATGGGATAGCAGAAGGTCACAGAGACTTTCAAATGGAGGTGGCTGCCATCAAGACAATTTATGTTCCAATTCTAGCTTTATTTCTGTAAAACTAGTGTCAAATAGTGACACTGCCTGTCTGTGCCTTTCCTGCAAAGGAGTTTAGGAATCTGTTGCCTGACGGAAATTAACATTGGAATATATTTTGGAGATGCTGAGGTCCTGCAAGTTCATGGAAATGAAGAATTTCGTGCTTTCTCTCATGTTTTTTGTGTGGGTGACAGCACCCTTGTGGGCTGTGAGGGGAGTGGGAGCACTCGGAATCATTCAAAATTTCCTACCTAGTTTGTATATTTCCAAACTTGCTGAGAAACATCAGCAGGCTGTATAGAAACTTACCGATCATCTTAAGTATGCATATAATATTTTCTTGAAGCATAACTTTGTCCCTTTCCATTATTTTCCTGTGATGGGTACAGAAGTGTGTCTTTTTAATCATGTGATCCTTTCCAATTTTGTTCTAGTACAACAACCCAAATTTACTGCAATAACCTTTGTGCTATTGTATTTTTAGGTAAGGGACACCATATAATGTATTGAACAACAATTCCAGCTGTAAATTTTATATTCACGGAACGATCACATTTGTTAGAGTGGCTTAGCAGCAAGGAAGTGGTGTTTAGATGGAGCATAAAATTCATAAAATTTAATTCATGAACATTTGGCAATGTCATATGTAATAAAGAGCTCCCTGTAAGTGCAGAAAACTTAAATATCCAGAAAGATATTAGCTTTATATCTAATATCTGTAAAGTTTTAAAAAATTATTGCTAACTGTCTTCTTAATGTTGCAAAGCTTTCACTCATTGACGAGGAATATTGGGAAGAGGCTGTCAGGTGTCGTCAAGCAGCCTTTTAATTATGGTACTGCTTGTGTAAGCTAAATATTTCCAGAGCTGCAAAGAATGTGTATGAGGTTAGTTCTGTGGAAGGTAAATGATGCTTCAAGAAAGAAAATGCTGCACTCACAGGAGCTGTCAGACTGTAGCCTTTCCTCAAGGCAGAGTCAGTGACTGGAATAGATAGATGGTGATATGAAAACTTAAGTGCTTCCCACATCCTAACATGTGATATACACTACAATTTTCAGGAAGTGGATGGTAAGTAAACATGGAAATAACAGCTCTGTGTCTGTGTACAGTTGGATTCAGTGAGAAAAAGGACTTTTTGTGTTTTTCTTGGCAGTGACTCTGTCACTCATATTGTGGCGGAAAACAACTCTTACCTGGAGGTGCTGGACTGGCTGAAAGGACAGGCTGTGGGTGACAGCTCTAGGTTTGAACTCCTGGATATCTCCTGGTTTACAGCCTGCATGGAAGTGGGAAAGCCAGTTGATTCAGAAGCAAAATATCGTCTCACGGTAAGACAGATCCTGAAGTGCGAATACAGTGACATCCGAAACGAATTGCTGGGATTTTTTTTTTACTCTTAAACTTTTATACTTGTGATATAATTTTTGAATTTAAATTCTTTTTTTTTCTCTAAAATTTATATGTGTAATTAACACAGTTTTAATGAGTAAAGACACCTTCCATGCCCTCTCTAGCTGTGTCTGGCGATGCTGATTTACTGTGTCATCAGAGGTTACAAACTGGTGATAAAGAATCACAGAACAGTTTGGGCTGGAAGGGACCATAGAGATCATCTAGGTTCCACTGCCCTGCCCTGGGCAGGGGCACTTTCTCCTAGATCAGGTTGCTCAAAGTCCCATCCAGCCTGGCCTTGAACACTTCAAGGGATGGGGCAGCGCAGCTTCTCTGGACAACCTGTTCCAGTTCTCAGAGAAAAGAACTTGTTTTGTATATCTAATTAAAATTTCCCCTCTGCCAGCATAAAGCACCTTGTCCTATCACTGCGCCCTTGTAACAAGTCTCTCTGCAGCTCTCTTGTAGCCCCTTTAATTACTGGAAGACTGCTGTTAGGTTTTCCTGGAGCCTTAAGAGGCTGAACAGTCCCATCTCTCTCTGCATTATCCATCAATGAGGCACTTGTTGCTTCTCTGGTACCAGTGGTATTTGCTCAAATACATCAATATCATGATAAATATCCCAGTGAGAGCAGTGCATTTTAATGGGCTCTTGATGGAATACTTGGTCTCCTCAAAACAATGGAAAAATATTATAACTTTTTCTGTTGTAGGGTGATCAGCTAACAGCTGGGCCCTTGAAGGACCTGTGAAAAGAATGCTATAGTCTGTGGACATGTGTTTACAGACTTGGCACAATCAAGTAAAATTGTTCTAAGAGAAAAAAAGTTTTATTATATTCTATTATCTCTCAATGGAAGCTGTAAGTCAGAGGATATTGTAAATGGCAGGCTGATTATTTGATGAATGGTATTTGACCTTGAAGCAATGGATGATGACGTTTCCCTCTGATCTATATCTGACAAAATTATCTGCTGATTTCTCAGAGCGGAGCACAGTGAGAAGCAGTGGTATTCAATCCCTCAGCCCAGACTGTAAGTGATGGGGTTTGGTAGGGATGCCAGGGGTGCTGTGCCCAGCTCGTGCCACTGAGCCATGAAATGGGCCCTGCACTGCTGCTGGATCACCTTTCCCTCGTTCTGCACCTGCCCGAGCCTCGCCGTGATGGGTTTGATGTGCACCAGTAAAGAAATTAATTCATATGTCAGGAGAACTACAAGTGTGAACTAAAGCTCTCTGAAGTAAACTGAGGGATTCCTGCTGATTCCTGAGGATCTGGATTAGGCTCTGTGTGAGCTGTGACTGCCCTGGGACCATGGCAGGATCTGCAATGTGTGCCTTCCTGTGAGGCACAGAATGCCTGAATGTTTAACAGCAGCATTGCTCTGTTTGCTGCTTCTTCATCTTGATATTTAGATTGTGAAGGATGATTCATAAATTCCATCCTTTCCCAAGAAAAACTGCTATTCCTGATTATTTTTTTTTCAGTTGTGTTTCATTTTCATTGCCAGAAATAATTTTCCAGGTTTTTACGTGTAAGAATTACTGTTTAATGATACTTTGGGCTGGGGGGGAGGGGGGAGTGAATACACCAGATGGAGCTGTCGTTCTCAGACTCAGCATGACTCCATGACAGAATGTGTGTTTATATTTGAAATCCTTCCAAGGATATATTTTTGCAATAAATTTATAATATTTTCAGTGAATCTGATGGAGCGTGCATAGACCAAAGAAATTAGTACAAAAATTTAAAAAAACCCCAAAACGAAGCCTTGTAGCTACTGCTTTATTTCATCTTACAGGCCATAAAAATATAAATATAGGGAATGCAAAGAAGTTCTCTAAACAAGAAATGCATCAAAACCATGAACAAAATCCTGTGAAACTTCCTTAGAGTTTCACATCAGCATTAAAAGTAAAACAAATTACCATTTATGTACATTCCTAATTTCAGCAGTGTGAGGAGACCTATAGATTCAGATATCTCAGAAAATAAATTTTCATCATTTTTTTTTCAAAGCAAGAAATGCCTTTGTCTTTCTCCAAAATTCCTCCAATTTTTATTTAAGTCAATCAGAAAGAGACTGCCTTGGTTTTCTTTTACATAAAACTCCTTTTCGAATATTGCTGGAGCATAAACTGCTGAAAAAGGTATCAGCACTGTTGGGAGATCATTATTATACTCTGAGACTGGCTCTGCAAGTAAGAGCTTTTGTTTTTATTGAAACATAAAGATTTCATGCTAATAAATGTAGTCGAGTACAATAAGGAAGCTGGTGGCAGCTATACTGTTATTTTTAAAGTTTATAGTTAAGACTGATCTTAATTATATAGTCACTCCAAAGTAATAAACATTTTGTAATGCAAACAAGGAGAAAACAAGAATTCTAGAAGTGTAGCAAATTTAAAAATAACTTTATTGTTGCAATGTCACCATGCTAATTCTTTTTTCTGCCTTGAGAAAAGAGGAAAGATTGAAGTAAAGGTTAATTTTCTTTTTAAGTACTAGACCAAACTCATACATAATGTAATTTAATTGGAATTTCACTGAAGACAAATTTGGTTCGTTATGTCAGACTTGTAAAATGTGAAATGAAAGAGAATTAACAAACCTTGAACTCCCGCTGGGTCATGAAGGTTTTGAAGTAAAAGGAATGGATTGCAGTGGGGGAATGTTTTGGGTGAGATCTTATCCCCATGTAGTTTAGTGGCAAAATTCCCATTAATATCAATAGCGGTAAGATTTCATTTTTCAGATCCTACAGTAGCCTATTTGGAAGGTCGTTCTTCATTCAGGACATTTGTTTTACTGCATTAGTAAAGGAATGCCCTTCTCCATGCAAAACAAGGGGAATAAAGTCAGAGTCACAACCCATTAGCTGACATCCTGATTACAATTGTCATTAAAGTACATCTTTCTGTGGTTGCAAATGATCCGAGAGATGCTCTGATGTTGGTGATTTATAGAGAACAAAAGGTTGGTTGACCAGATTTAAGATGGTCAAAGTTATTATTGATTCATTCCATCACAGTTGACTTTTAGGGTTAGTAGCCATAATTTAATTTAAGAGGCTTTGGAAATATGGTAGCCAAAAATCTGCTTTAAAAGGAAAGCACAATATTTCTCTGGCAAAGGTCTGCCCTTGTCTAGGGATACCTTTCCCACCACAAGCAGATGGGTGGGAATGACAGGACACTGGATGTGGACATTAATATGTACCCAAGGGCATCGCCATGTGCTAGAAAGCACTGATGTTTCCTGGGTTATGGGAGAGAAAGAGGCAGAGGGGAGGCTTGCCGAGGGATGAAAAGGAAGGAAGAGATCTGTGAGGGTCTCCGCACACTCAGTAGCCTTAAGGACTGTGCTGTGACTGCATCTCTTCTGCTTTTTCCTCAATCAGAACCTAGAAGTCGTTAGCTAAGTACTTTGTTTTGGTTTTTTGTTTTGTTTTGGTTTTTTTTTTTTTGGTTTTTGTTTTTTTTTTTTCTTTCCTAGAAAGGAAAAGAGAATTATTTATTCAAACAAAGGATTTTCCTCCACATTAGAGAAAGAAAGTGCCATCTTTTCATCCTTTATCTTATCATGTGTCAGGAAGCTCATATTTAACATTTTTTTGGAGCATCTCACTCTGTTTCCTTGTGAAAGAGGGAAGCTGTAACTAATGGAAGAAATCCTTCATACTGACAGCCAGAGTTTCTCAGGAAATAAAACAAAACTTATAAACTGGCTGCCTTCCCTTCATAAAATGCTGGATATCAGAGGACTTTATTATTTGGTCAGAGCTGCCTGGGCTGCCTGGTTGTATTTGTGTACCTTATTCACTACTGCTTAATTTCCTCTCTGTTATTTCCCTATGTCATTATACTTCTTGGTGTGTTAGAAAATAATTTGACAAAGAACAAAGTAGACCCCCACAGGATTAATTCTTCAACCAAGTCTGTCTGCTTTACAAATTGATGCTAGTGGTAGAGGCTCTTTTCCCTGCTTATGGCATGTGGAAAATGTCATGGTGAACGAGTAGCAAGTGACATTCACTGTGGCCTGAAGTGGGGTGGAAACTCTGACTAGCTCCAGTGATTAAGTAGCCTACACATTTGGATATTTTTCAGTGGTTGCCCCTGTGCAGTGTACTATAATTTCATTTTAATGTAGAGTTATCTGCAAAAAAAAAAAAAGAAAAAAGGAATTTTAATGCTTATATTTTTCCATTTTTCTCTTATCTACAGTTGTTTCTTCCCAGTACAAGAAATTATTTTCCATGGAATGAGTTTCCAGGATTCCTTGTTCTACACTGTAATTGCAATTGATGGAACTTTAGGTTTGTCCCATAATCTGTACAAACAACTTTTTTTCCCCATCTGGCTTTCCCACCAAAAAGCAGTATCAATCCTGCTCATGTTCTGCTGCTGATAGATCATTTCTATAGTCCTCATTCAGAAATCATAATATTCCCTGCAAACTGGACTGTAGTAATTATTGTTTGCCAAATGTTTTTGCTGTTAATTTCTGTCCAGAGTTTCTTCTGTTGCTGTATATGATCAAGTCCTGTTTAATTAAATGCATAACTCTTGCTGATTAAGAAAAATGCTCAAATATCTTTGCTAAGGCAGGAAAAGGATGTTTATGTCCAGTCTATAACAATCTTAAATGCACAGTTCTCTGCATTAGTTTTGCTCTCCTCCGCAGTACCAGGTAATGCTGCACGTAGGGCTCTTGTTCTTTGTGTGGCTGTGTCCCAATGAAGGTAACAGCTGATTTTATATTCTGTTCAGTAACATTCTGTTTGTTCTCAGTCTTCGCAGCTGGCACTATCATTTCAAGCACTATATTAGCACTAATCGATCATACTTTATATGATTTAAAATCAATTTAAAAATATAATTCATGAATGTGTGCAAAAGTGGATGAGTTGTGTTGTTGTCCTGACTGAAACCCATTTTGGTTTTTCCCAAGACTGGTCTTACACATAAAATAGCTTTCTTCCTTTCAATGTATGCTGTGAAAACCACCGTATAATTCACTGTTCCTTCAGTTGTGCTAGCAAATACCTTTTGTGTGTGTATGAATACTGTTATTTAACTACTTTGTATCAAATACAGAGGCAATTTGGCATGGAATTATATTTGGGGGTGTGGTTATGAAGGTATACATATGCTTATGGGTTTGCTAGAATTTTGTCTGCGTGATTGGATACCGGGGAGACAGGGCTCATCATTCCATTATTGGTCTGAAAATTTCTGTTTATGTGTATTCATGGTACTTTTTATTGTTATTGTTGAACCCTTTTCCTGTAGCTTTTGGATAGTGCAACAGAATAGATTTTTGACACATCTGCCAAAAGTTTTCAAGCAAAAGGACAAAGACCAAAAAATACACAGAAATGCTGAAAGTATTGCATGTTTCTGAAGTATTTCAGATTTGGCACATTAAACAAAGCGAAGGAATTGAAGGAGTGAATATATGTAAAGCAGCAGAAGACCAATGTGAGATTGCCTTTTTCTGGGTGCTCCCGGGTCAGAACACTCACATGTTGAGGATTTGTGCTCAAGACTCTCTTTTGCCAATGGATTATGGCTCTAAATCCTGCCCTTCAAGAGGATTCCCTTCCTATTCTTTGGGCAGTTAGACCTGTACGATTTTGCTTTATTTTGCATGGAACAAAATTAGGTGAAAAGTGAGTGCGCATGGAGGTAGCCTGGAGATTAGGAAATGTCCATTTAAGTTTTGGCGTCTGGTTCCTTTTCCTTGCTTCGGTGCACATGTAAAAATGATGTCTGGATTGGATCAGCATGTATAGGAATTGGCTAAGGGAAAAACTACATCATCAGGGGAACACTGGCTGTTGGGTGAAAAAAGGATGACTATTACTCTTCTGTAGGTGTTTATAAGTATATCCTTCACTCTAAAATGACCCCAAAATTGAACATTTAGCTTAATGACTAAAGCCAAAAGTTTTCTATCATTTTATCTGCAAGAGGAGAGAAAACACTATTTCCAATTCATAGAAACATTTTTCCTGTGCTACTGAATTTAGCTATAGGCTGAAAAAGTGAGATATTTGAGCATTTCTCTTTGGTCTAATATCCCTAATCTTGTATTGAATAATCTAGTGTTTTCTGTGAAAACTCTGTTCTTTAGAGTTTATCTGCTCTTAAAGCTTTGTAGTTTTTCAAACTTACTGCAATAGTAAGAATAGTAGAGACACACATCATTTAGAAAGACTTTTTTTTTTTTAATGGCAGTGCCATTGATAACACCCTGCAAGAACTTAGTGCAGAAAATCAAAAATCCCCGTAATCACCATTTAAGCTGGTACTGTCAGTGCAGCCAATGTGAAACCAAATGCTTTTCCTAGGAGGATGGTAGGAGCATTATTATTTTCTTGCCTGCCCTTTAAAGGTAGGTATTTTGGGCTCACAAAATGTAATTCTGGTATTTTTAAGCTATTTGCCAGGTGTGTCACCAACCCTTCTTTTTTTTTCCCCTGTTAGGAACAATGTCAATCTCCTCCTTTGAACATACCTGGACTGGAAATGCCAGCAGTTACTGCAACAAAAGTATCTCAGTATTCATGCCAGAGGAAGACAACTTTAAATAACTACAACAAGAAATTCACGGTAATATTTATTCTATCTGTAAAATAAAAACTAGTATAATTAAAATAATTAATATAGTACTTGCCTCAGTACTTTCTATGGCACCGTCAGCAAATTAATGAGTAAACAGGCAGCACAATAACAAATAAAAAAGTTATAAATCTGCCATACTTAAATTAAAATTGAGTGCAAGCTTAATTGCATCCTCTAAGTATTGCTGAAAGCTTAACACAGTGGATATTTAAATACATTAATAGCTTGTAAACACATGAATTTTTAAAACAAATGATAGAATAACATTCAAAAAATATCTTTTAGCCTTTTTAGTCTTTTTTGACAAGCTGGACATGATGATAAACCAAAGTTTGGCTTAGGTGAGTCCAAGGCACTTCACATTTGCTGTGCTACCGTTTGGTTTGCCCAAGTGTTCTGTTCTTCATAGCATGGTTCTAAACTTTAGATTTTCACAACTGAGCAGTTATGAAAACAGACTATGTGTTCATTACTTTAACATGACAAAAACCCCCTTCGAATTGTCTAGTTAAATAGAAATCTTGGAGACTGTCATATATCCTTGTTAATGCTCATAAATCACACGTTTCAGTGGGTATGAAGAGTCTGAGTCCTCTGTCTAACCTCCTCTGAAGTTATTGTGCCTAATGGCTCCTCCTGCCCAGCTCTAGACACTCAGTGACCACTGTTCAAAAGGAAACATTTCTCAGAGACTCTAATGTAGCACAGTCTAAATATCGCTGGCATAGTTACATGCATATGTTTCAACAATAGCATCAAACACCTTCTCATTTTTCTAAAGCTTTATTAGTTATTTCATTATTATTTATAATTTTTATGATACTACTTTGTGTGGGCTCATAAATACACACAAATCTTTTGAGAAAATATTATTTGTAAGATCCATGTAAAAAGAATAGTGACGGATACCAGTTATTTGTGAACATAAACCCTTTAGAAGGTAAACACTAAAACCTCTGGGAATTCAGAACTGAAGACAAGCCTACAAGCAACTCAAAAATGTCTTGATCTGGGAATGCAGAGTTAAAAATTAAACAATCTAAAATTTGGCTTGTAGTTCTGCTTTGAAATAATCAATTATATGATACTATTTATGGTACTCAAGTAGGTTAAACTGTTTGCTTATTTACAAAAAGTCCTTTTTTTAACAACATGATGGGAATTGAGTTTTCACCCTGTTTTGAGGCTGAGGTTGGTCTAAAGACCTTCTGAGGTCCCTTCCAACCCCAATGATTTCAATATTTCCAAAACTTCTTTTGAAATGGCTCTTTCGCCACCTCCTGCTCGAAAAACAAGGCTGTGATTGCAACCATTTAACCTCTTGAAAGCAGCAGTTCTTCTTCACTTTTTATAAATATCAAATACAAGCTCCTGGAGGGGAAAATGTCAGACCAAAACAAAGTATGACCAAAGCATTCTGTAAAATACCAAACTTCTTGGAGCAATAGGAAGTAAGCATCTTAGTTCTACACTTCCTGAAAACAGTAGAATGTGGGACTTTGGCTCTTTGATGAATTCTCTATATTACAATGTTGTGTAAGACATTCTAAAGGTAAGCAATTAAAAGGAATGTGATGGGTAAAGGCAAAGTAAAATGGTTGCTCCCAGAACGCACAAAGTTGCTGATTGTAATTATCGTTAACATTTTGAGCACATTCATTGAATGGTTTCACAGAGGCAGTCCCTAAATTACTTCCAGGTTTATCAATGCAGCAGTCTTAATGTCAAAGTACAACTTGTATTTGATAAGCGAATTTAACTGAACACATTAGAATTGAGTGCAGTTTGATGATGGGAATACTGAGATGTCCGTCTGTTATCCTTTATATCAAACATTTCTGAGTCTGGGTAGACATTGGGTTTTGTAGTGACAAAAGCATCAGTTTTTCATCTTTGACGTATTTTGAGAGTTGCTTCTCTGAGTTCAAGCTGTATTTTGTTTCTGGAGGTGGAATGGGGCAAGGTTATAATATGTGAGTCTGTCTAGAATCAGCATCTTGACAGTTGTAGTGGAGCTCCTTTGGGCTGTTGCTCTTATTCCTCACAACCAAAGCTGGCAATGACAGCTGAAGGGTTGGGTGCTCATGGATTGCCAGAGCTGGCTCATGTCCTGGAGAGCTGCCAGTTAGTCTGCCTAGTGTCACAGGAGCCTGGTTTAAAGATTTGCTGTTGTTTTCTTGGGCTTGTATTAATCCTGTAATTCACGTTCTCAAATAAAAGTGTTCCAACAGATTTTTCAGTGCAAGCACTTAGCAAATGCACTGAAGCATTGCTATAATTCACTTGTGCATGCTGTGGGCAGCCAACCATTAAATGACAGATTTTCCCTGGGTCAATACCATACATCCTGAAAATTGGGTCCAAACCATCTTGAGCTATGTGTTGATGGCAGCATTTTGTTATAACAACTTTATTCTGTAGCTCGCTCCCTTTTCTTACAGATTTTGTTTGCTTTGCTTTGCTTGTTTTCTGGTCATGCCAATAACAGGGGTACAAGGCTATTATTTGCTACTGCATCCATTGATGAACTCTTGGATTCTTCCTTTCACTGGACTTGGCCCTGATATGCTGTATCAAGTTCCTCTTTCAGATAAGTAGTAGGTGTGTTTGAGAAAGTGTAGTAAGTACATTGGAACAGTGTGATAGGCAGCAGTGTGGGTACAGCAAGGATTCGTATGTCCTGATTTCCTGGGAGAGGAACTTTCGGGGACTTGATTTCTGAAGAAATTAATAATTAGTGATAATTTTTAATCTTGAGTCCTGTTCTGCATATATTTCATCATGCAGGACTACTTATTAAAAAGTACTACTGCTTATTATTTGCAGAGATATTTGATGAGAGCTCATGAGGAAAATGTGGTTTAATATACTAGGTGCAATTTCTATGTTCAAATGTCTCATGCTTCCTGTCTGTTGTAATCACCAGAAAATAACTTGCAGAAAGTTGCAACAAGCTGGTTTTACACATGGAAGGAACTATAGAAGGGTTGGCAAAAACTGCAAATGTCAAGGTTTCATTATTATGTTCAGTATGGGGCAAATCCCAGCCACATTATTTCTGAGCTGCTGTGTAGTAAGGCTTGCTGTGTGAAGGATGCACTAAGACTGTCAGATGCCAAGGAGACAGTGGTGCTGTGTTCCAGCTCATGGAGCAGAACTGCAGCTGTTTCAGGCTTGGTTTTCATGAGGTCTTTGGGTCATTGTGCAGTGCCCTGTGGCCCCAGGGTACTCTGGTTGTGTTCCACTGCTGCAGCTCTGCTGACCTGGGTGTTCCAGGAATGCACCTGAGGGCATCACCGAGACTCCACAGGTGAGCTGTGGCAGCTCAGATGGGTAAAGCTGCAAAACTAAAGAGCAGACCCTCTCAGCGGAGTCTGTACCTTAGCAAGTTTCCTTTATGCTTGTCTTAAATAGTAGTGTTATATATCGAATATAATATTACAGGATTGTTCTCTGACTTATCTGGAGCTATTTTCCCTCTCCCAGTGAAAATATACTCTTGGAAGCTGCATTGTGTTTTCTTGTGCTAAAATAAAAGGAGTCATTCTGCTGTGCCCAGGAGGGGTTGTTGGATTTGAATACTAATACCACACTGCAATAAAATTCTGAAAGACATTCTTCTGTGAGGAAAATACAATTTAATTCTTACAGAAGAAACTAATTAAGTCAGAGGCAAATGGTTCTGTGATTCTGAGGCTTATTGCTAATGCTACTGAATGTTACTTTGCTTTGGCTGTTACTTATGGTAATGAGAATGTGGTGTTTAGCCTGGGAAAGACACTTGGTTTCATTTCCACTCAGAGAAAAAAAAATTCTTTTTAATGTTTCTTCTTTTGTACCTACAGAAACATGTATCAGTTATGCCAGTGGCTGAAACAGTTATTATTATTATTCCATTTTAAAACAGACCTTGGAATTTCTCTGCTTTAGTTTTGTAATGAACTTGGGAGCTGTACAGTAGAAAACCACTAAGTGAATGGATACTTTTAATAACATGTAGTGTCCCACTAGCATAGCTTACTTCAGTAAAATTTCTCCAGACTGTAGGTCAGAATTATAATGTGAATGTATGCAAAGTGCATACCTATTCAAAATTAATTAATGGTTTGGTCTAAGGAGTAAAATATCTATTCTGATTTTTAGGATAAGTGGGAAAGTGCTTCCTAAAGTACAGAGTATAAATACATCTTTATCTTTCAGCAGTCCAAATCGATATGATACATCAAGTCTATGTTGCTTTCTTTGACCATATTAATATATGTTATATATATTTTGAATTTATATTTCTTATTGCACAGTGTGTCTTTTATCTAGGGCATTGTTATGTGATATACACTCTAACTGCATTTCTGTGCCGTGTCAGCAGATCCTTTCTCACAAATGTATTCTTTTCTTTTACATTATATGGAATAATATGTAAACTTCTCCTGAATTCCACTCTGTTTCAAGAAATGAACTTGCTATTGTTGATTAATATGAGGAGCAATTGGAATTAACATATTTATTTCTAATAATAGTGTGCATGCAAGGACCCTGAGATCATACACATTATGCTCTTATTTTTATTCTTTCAGCTCCTTTGGTTTTCTAGCTGATGTAAGATATTATCCAAAGATAAAATCTTTGGATCTGGGAAAGTGTTAGGCTTTTCAGTTCTGATACAAAACCAAAAAAATCAGACTGAACAAAAATGGATAATTTAATTTAGTTGGAAGTCACTGCAGTGAACACTATGGGTTGGCTTAAATTGCTTAATTCTCATAGAAATAAGCACCTGAAAGTATTAATTTTCTCTCTCAGCCTATACAAAGGCCTTTCACATGCCAGATGTCTCTTCCCACTGAAATACAAAATTGTGGGGAAAGAGTGAAGAAAATTATTTGATTGAAAGCTGCATTCTGAAACTTTGGTCAGTTTTCAATGGGCATCAAACACTGATAATGCTGATGTGATGAGAAGTAGGACCTGTCCTTAGGATTTGCGACTTACTAAATAAACAAGTGGAAAAGAGTGACAGAGAGAGAAAGCAATCTAACTCAAATTGATGTTCTGGGTGTAATAGTTTTTCAAACACGTACCATGCAGGTTTTTTTTTAAAAAAAAATCATAATTTGCTATTTAACTCTTTGGCCGATTGAATTTACTTGCCCAATGATGTGTTAATGTTGTCTTTATTTGTGCTGCAGTAGCGTTTGCAGGCTCAAGTAAGATAGGGGCTTTCTTTTTGAAAGAGAGATGCAGTATGAGCACAATGTGAAAGAATTCAAGCCCTGGAGTGTTCACAGTCCTACAGAGAGGGAATGGAAGATTGCAAGTGAAAAAATGACAGGGAGGTGTGAAGCAACTTTCCAAGGGCTCACAGCAGAGGAGCTGTGAGTGTAGGCATGGCAATAAGACAAGTGCCCTCTCCATGAAACTGCTATGATTTTCATAAAGCAGATTAGATTTAAAATATGTTTTTTAGTATGGTAATATTGGTAATGTCTGTACTAGAAAAGTCTTAAATTGATATTAGTAAAGACTGTTTTGCAAGTAGCAGTGGAGCTGCTCTGACATTGCTGTTGAAATGAGCAGGATAGTCTGAAATAGAGCATGGCTTTTGGTTTTCTGCATGACTTATACTCTGATATTCATGCTGAATGTTATTGGGTCAGCTGTTCCACAGACAGAAACCAGCAGGGTCTTACTGATTATTATTTTTTTATGAGAATCATTCTCATATATTAGTTAAGAATCTTCCACCTTGTGTTGGTTTCACTTCTGTGATTTGTAGCATTTATAATATTTCAGTCCGCATTTTCACATGTGTAAGATGTTGACTGGTAACTTTGTGTTGTTAATGTTGTCTTATTAGGTCATAAATACTAGATATTAAATGAGATTCAAAATTCCTCTCTACATCTATTACCTTTCTTATTTGTAATTAACAATTCAGCAAAATCCTTGTGTACTTTTGGATCTGACCCACTGGAATCTGGAAGTGCATTTAAACCCCACATTTTTCCGTAGTCCAAGTCTCACCAACGCACATTCCACAATGGAAATAAAATTTTCAATAACTGAAGAACTGAAACGTAGCCCAACTCTGTTTCACATTTAATTAGAGCAGACTCTTCAGAGTACTCTGAAGATAATGAAATTCCCATGTGCTGGAAATCTCTGGAAATTTAGCCTCCTTTTAAACTGTTACTTTTTAAACAGGTCATCTGAATATTGATCTGCTTGTTAAAGTGAAGGTGAGGTGCTTCATGTAAGACATATAAAAGTTTAGAATAAATGGTCAATAACTTTCCTTTTTATATCACCAGAAGTAGACTTCACCAGAGATCTATTAGATTGTAAGATTTTTCTCAGATAATATTAGAGTTTTACGTACAAATTCTCCTCTAGAATATTACTCAATATGAACTATAGTATTTGATAAAAAGTCCAGTAGTCCAGTTGCTGCCTTTTTTTTTTTAAAGAAATATTTTATCACAAAGAACGTCAAAAGCAGTTTTATATAAGGAGGCATATCTGTAATTAGTTGCAGCATTTGCAGGTAATGTGTTTTTTTGTGCAGAGAATAATGAATATTCAATACTCTTTAATTGTTTATTTTAAACAGCTTAATGAACTTCACAAAAGCAGGAAAACACTGAGAAATGCAAACTAGAATCATAAAAATGCCTTGATTATATTTTCTCATTGACTGTCAACAGCCTCTGAGTAACATGCTCCGAGTGAGTCTTTTTCAACAGTGATGGTGACACAGCTTTTCCTAAAATGCCCTCCTGCCAGTGGGAAGGGACTAACACCTCTCTGCAGCAGGGCTGGTCCTGGGATACGCAGACAGAATTATCACAGTGGCTGATTATTCAGTGCAGAACACAGAGCAGATGTGCATGTGAAAGGCTGCCTTTTGGGAGTGAGAAAAAACATCCCCAGGCTTTTCAAGCACTCTGACCAAGAAGATGGCTTTGCCAGTCTCTGCCATTATTAATTCATGCTGCTGAGTAGCTGCTTCTGGGAACCATTTTTTTCTGGCTATGTTTATCAGTATGAAATATTTTAACAAGAATGTGGCAATCATATCTTTTTAGCTCTGCCCCTGATTACTGCTTTTAGTGTTAACTCGAGTAAGAAATGTCTTGCCAAACACTGCTTTCCTGAGTATTCTTGTGTACAGATTATAAAGAGAAAAAAAAGCAAAAGTAATCTTAATTCTCTGAGTTGAACTGTAAATCTCACTTGAAGCAACAATTGGCAACTTGTATTGCATAGGGGGGAAATAATCTTTGAAGCTGGTAAAGAATATAACATGTAAGAACTTGGGAAAGCATAGCAGAGGAAACATCTGACTCCTGTCACCCACTTGTAAAATGTATTTCCCCATTTGCTTTGCAGTACTGTCTATGCTGTGTCTTTTCTTCCATATACAAACTGGGATGAATCCATGTTGCTCATGACCTCAAACTGGTAGTTTCATCTTCTTCTGGATTGGTTCTCTTTCTAAATGGGAACTATGATGTGCCTGTCTTCTACCAAAAAGTGTGTAATTACATACAACATAATCTGTCAAGTAAATAAAGATCTTAAATGTGGAAAAAAATAGCAGTTGAATAAATCCAACAATTAGCTACTGTAAGACAGCTGTTAGGAAGGTAAGGCTTGTGTGTTATTTTTCTAATAGATTGCAGTTTTATTTTTTTTCCCCAAAGAAGCTTTCCGTCTCCTCTTTTTGAATCCTTATAAGCAAGGGCCAGTTGAGTGTAACAGATAGCTGAAATTTCCAGATCAGGCATATTGCTAAACAGCTGTCTTTCTCATGAGTTCTTTCATGAAATGTTATGAAAATGGAATTTCACAGCCGTTGCTAATGAGGGTAGCGGAGGTAAATGAATATGCAGCTAAGGGGAGGATTCTTAGAGTGAGACACACAACAGATGAGTGATTCTTAGGGAGACCAAGGAGTGAAGTTATACTGGTGATAGAATAATGCAAATTGTCTGTGGCAAGCCTTAACTATTTTTGTACACTTTATTAACAGGGAAAGAAAAGGGAAGTGGTTTTGTTCAGCTAAGGTAGCTATTTCGTCTAAAGAAATACTGTCAAAACAAGTAAGATCTCATATTTTTTTTTGTGAAGGGAAATGTTTTGCAAAACCTAGGGTAAGTAAAGACAATGTTTTCTTGAAGATTTGGAGTAAAACCTTCATTATGTTTCAACGAGACTATAACGTTTATTATGTAAACAACACACCTTGTCAGATGGTGTATTTTTCTAGAACTGACCAAACAATGAAATATAATCAGGATCAGATAAAAATATTTCCTTAAATTTGTCTCTGAAATACCATTTTTTGATACCTGGAAAATTTCAAGGTGTTAGAAAATTCGTCTGCTTTTTTTTTTTTTTTTTTAAATGAACTCTATATTTTCACACTAGTGTAAAGAAGTAATTCTTGAATTAGCATACAAAGTAACCTTTCTAGGGATCATACTGAATATTTTAAGCTTTTATTTAATTTCTTTTTCTATACCTCCCCCTGTCCCAGGATGCCTTTGAGGTAATGGCTGAAAATTATGAATTCAAAGAAAATGAAATATTCTGCCTGGAATTTTTGAGGGCAGCTTCCTTGCTGAAATCTCTTCCATTTCCAGTAACCAGAATGAAAGATATACAAGGGTTGCCCTGCATGGGAGACCAAGTCAGAGATATCATTGAGGTAATGTACTTCTGAATTATCTGCCAATTGATTCTTCTACAGATCTACATTTGCAGGTCACAGAGAGGAGCACTGCTGTTTCTGTGTGAATACACAACCTTCTGCATTTCCTATAATAACGATGTTATCCTTGCTCCTAATAATGGAATGATTTCTGGAAACATTTTGTAGTAACACAAGGCTCTGTCATGGAATCCCCACTTTTAGGAATGGGGGTGACAAGTGAATAAATACAAAGGAATAAATAATGCAGTATCAGCTTTGCATGTACTTTTAAGGGCTCACTGTGATTTGGATTCAACAGGTTAACTGTTAATAGCTTTGTTCAGGTGACTTCTGCCCTTGCTAGCATCAGTTTGCTCACCTGAATGCTTTATTAGAAATACTATTTTTTGTGAAACTGGTAAATATTTTAGTACTTTAATGTTAAATCCTACCTTGCTATGTTATAGCAAGTTATATATAGTTATTGCAGAGCCTTTTATCCAGGTGATGGATGAACTCTACATTCTTACTGGAACTTTGAGTATTCCCTGCATTTTTCTTTTGCTCTTAGCCTTTTCAGGACCCACATCTCCGGCTGCTGTTATTCCAGCAGGCAGCTGATGAGGGGGTCTCAGCTCTTTGGAGGGGTCATTGCTGAGTGTTGTTCTTTGCTCTGGCTCCTCGTTTGCCTCATCCCACCGGTTGAGAGTGCAGCCTCTGAAGTGCTTTTAGTGCCTATTGCCTGGGGGTTGGGAGTGCAATTATGATCCCACAGAAAATAGGATGTTTTTTTGGGGTTATATAGGTGGTTTTCTTTGTTTGTTAGTTTTGGTTTTAGTTTTTATCAGAAAGGCTAGAAGAATTGTACACTCCAGAAAAAATAGATTTGTCCTTACAATGATCCTATTTTTGAGAGTAGAAAACCAAAAAATGAAATCTAATTTTCAGGACAAGTCATTGATAGCTTATGATAAATAACTGTTTTCTGGTGGTGACTTTACGAGTCAGTAAGTACTGTGAAATATATTCCATGGTCTCAGTTTCTACTTCATCCTTGAGTAAATTTATGAGTAAGTACTGTGAAATTTATTCTGTGGTTCTAGTTTCTCCTTCATCCTTCAGTAATTTTCTGTCTTTAAAGTGTTGCAGAATTTGATCCTAAGGGAATAAAACAATATGCTTGCTAAGAGCTCTCTTTATTGATTGATAAAGATTGATAAAACTTGATTTTGGATTATTTTACTAAATCTGATAATTGTGGTAAGATCTTACCATTGATTTTTCTTTTAAATTTATTTTTTACAAGTAATATTTTTCTTTTTTTAGGAGATTATTGAAGAAGGAGAGAGTTCTAGAGTTAAAGAAGTGTTAAATGATGAACGATACAAGGCATTTAAGGTGAGTTCTTTGAGTTTTGTTGCTGTTGTTTAAAATTGTCCTCACTTTAGTATAACTTGGAAAAAACCATCCATTTTATTATGAAGGAGCAACCAATATCAAGCATAAAGAAAGATAGGTTTTGAATAAAACAAAAGGGAGATTGAGGAATTGTGATAAGGAACAATCTGAAATAATTTTCTATTTTTAATTTATGTGATGTATACATGCTCTTATGTAATGCATACTTTTTGCTGTCAGTTTAATGTGCTGTTTGGTTTATTTCTGCCTCAGCTGATTGTCATTTTAATAGTACTTCATTTTATTCTGGAATTGAGAAAATACCAGGTGAAGAATGATGGCTCAGATTTATTGTAGTTCTGTTTTGTGTGAGGCAGAAAGAGGACTGGAGCTGTTTCTCCCTTAGGCAGGTTGTTGAGTCATAGTCACACTACTTCATAGGTGCAGGGAATCTAAACCACATAAATATTGCAGTTCCCATTTCCAAAATATTAATTGAAATCTCCATTGGAAACAAGTAGGATGAACAAACTTTTTTTTCGATTTTACCTGCATTTTTGATCTCTATAAATTCCCTGTTTCTGTCTTCAGAAAAAATTAAAACAGATTAAGACAAATGGGACTGTTTAGTTCTCCCCTGCATCACTCACTTCTACTTAATCTCTCCAAAGACTCTTCCATTCTCTCTCACCTTCAGTACAGGTATGGAAGGATGTTCAGTGACAGTCCTGGATGCCATCCCTAGCAATATTCAAAAAGAGGTATAGATTCACATGTACAGCAGGATTCAAGAAGCAGACTTGCTTATTAATGCATGATTGAGGATCAGCCTTAAATCTTACTCTTCTGGGTTTAAGGAAATCTCTTGGAGATTAGAATAAAACCTATCAGGAGACAAATGATCTCAAATACTCTTTATGCCTTGTTTCACATGCAAAATTACAACGAACTTAGGTAACTCTCGTGTTAGCTGAGCATATGTCTCAGCATTTTGGCTAAATTAGTTGTAACCAGTTGTTTCCACCATTTTTTTAAATGAGATTCTAAGAAGAATCTCATATTAGTGAATTCTTAAATTTTACTGTTTAGCATAGTCCTGATGCCCGCTGCTTCATTTATCATGACTTAAAACATCATTGCTGGCCCCAGGACCATGGTTATCAAATGGCTGAATTGAATTATAGTCCATGTTTTGGGTGTAGGGATGTGAATTAACAGGGTCAGTTTTCTGTAAGGGTTATGGAGCTGGGTGCTGCAGAGGGGGAATTCTGTCATTCATTTCACCAGCTGAAAGGAAGCAGTGCCCCCATACACGACAGAAGAAATGAGCTCCCTCTTACTTCTGCTGCACTGCTGGCAGCATCTCTAAGTTGGCATCTATAAATACGCTAAATAACAATGCATCTTAGTATGGAAAGAAAAAAACCGCCGTGTTTTTTGTTTTTCTAAAAATTTGGACAGTGCATGGAATCTGTTTTCTTTAGTTCTCTCTCCCAATGTTAATTAAGTCTCTTAGAATCATTTAAAACCCAGTAATAGACCCTTTTGAACATACTTCAGCACTAGCAAAAACATTAAAAGATAGCAATCTAAGCATTTAAAAAATCACATTCTTTTGTAAGCACCCATAATTCAGTCAAGGAATAGGTAATTTCATCCATTTTATACAAAATGTAGGGTAATTCCTATTTAATATTATCCCTTAATTTTTCTCCCTTTTTATCTTAATTCTTTCCAATGAATTAATATCTTCACAAAAACACAAAATAAAGCTAGCATGGTTGGAATTCAGAGGTTGCAAGTTCAATGGAAAACAGCAGTTATTCGTGTCTTGCACAGCTATTCACTGAATTCCATAAAAGTACAAAGAAAGTATGGAACGTTTCAGTATTGACAAACTGAACATAAACAATGTGCTTTTGGGCAAGTGTGGAAGTTTTCCCTCTTGTGTTGATATCGCTGCTCATCTGAGATATCGATCCACAGAACAATTCTTGCCACTGTGACATTTTTGCTTTGCATCATTCCACGGCTAGTAACTTAGTGAATATTACTTTGGAATAAATGGAATATACAAAAATTTCAGAGGCTGGTAGATTTTGGGGTCTTTTAGATTGTGTTTGGGAGTGTGTTTTTTGGTATGTTTGGGGATGTGTGGGGATTGTTTTGTTCCGGGTTTTTTTTCGGTTTGCTTTTTTTCCCCTGGGTTTTTTTATTTTTTTGCTCTTTTGTTTTGGGAGCTGGTAGTGCATGTAACACAAAGACATCATGTCAGCCAAATTATGAAGATAATCTTTTGACACCCCATATTCTATCAGGTCAGTGTCAGGGAACTGAGCCACTTAACGTTACTGTTTCCATTTCTATTGAGAAATGGAGTAAAAATAGAGACTACTACCCTATTTCAAACTTTAGTTAAAAGTGTACATTTTGGTAAATTACATAAAGGTGCTGGAACTACTACCAGTAGTTCACATGATTTCACATTCATGAGAACTGTCCAGGTATAAAACGAGTTCTCTGTTCAGTGTAGTTATGCAAAGAAGGGAAGCTGAATTGCTATGTCTGTATTATGCTATTTATCTTCAGTATAGGATTAACTCTGCCCATTACTTTCCTTGTGAAACCTTGTTGTTACCTATTTATTATTAATTCCCTGCTCCTTTAGAAAAAAAATTGAAATATGTATTTTTCGACTGACCTTAGCAATTTACTTCAGTCTTTGGAGTGGGAGTGAAGACGTCTGAGAAATGGTACAGAATGGGTTTGCGAACTGTGGAAGAGGTAAAAGCTGACAAGACCCTGAAGCTGTCAAAAATGCAGAAAGCAGGTAAAGTGAAAGTGTCATAAAAACTTGTATCTCAGTGCTCTAAGAACTTGGTAACAGAATCACAGGAGAAGGCAGAGTTAATTTACGCATCTCTTCTCTTCTTGCAGTGTCTAGTGCCCACTGAATTATTACATGAAAATAGTATTTGGACCAGCTGAGCTCCTAATTAAAAATGGTGTCATTCAAAACATAAGAACATGCATATTTTTAAATTGCTTGCACAGACACCAAATGAAATCTCTTATACACAGAATTATTAATGGTTCATTATTACTCCCACGCCTTTCTGATCTGGACCCCCCACAGGGGTGGGCACTTCGGCCCCGGCCATGAGCTGCCATTTGGCCTCGAGTTAGGATTGAGAGAGGGAAAGAACCTAGAGCTCCAGGAACACTGGGCCTGGAGAGGGCCTGCCAAGGCCATCGCGGCAGTGCCCCAACATTGCTGCTCCTCCATCTTTCTGATAGGGAAAAGGCAGGTACTGGGCTGGGGTAATTAACTAGGGCTAGGGTTAGGGTTACGCCTAAGGTTAGCGTTGAGAGATCTAAAGAGCCAGCCTCGAGCTCCGGGAACACTGGGGCTGGAAAGGGCCTGCCAAGGCAAACGCGACAAGGCCTCAGCCTTGCTGCTCCCACACCTTTCTGATCTGGACCCCCCCACAGGGGAGGGCACCTCAGCCCCAGCCACAAGCTGCCATTTGGCCTAGAGCTAGGGTTGAGAGATCTAAAGGGCCTCAAGCTCCAGGAACACTGGCGCTGGAGAGGGCCTGCCAAGGCCATCGCAGCACTGCCCCAACATTGCTGCTCCTCCATCTTTCTGATAGCGAAAAGTCAGGTACGGGGCTTGGGTAGTTAACTAGGGCTAGGGTTAGGGTTACGCCTAGGGTTAGCGTTGAGAGATCTAAAGGGCCTGGAGCTCCAGGGACAGCAGGGCTGGAAAGGGCCTGCCAAGGCAAACATGACAAGGCGCCAACCTTGCCGCTCCCACACCTTTCTGATCTGGACCCCCCACAGGGGGGAGGGCACCTCGGCCCCGGCCACAAGCTGCCATTTGGCCTCGAGTTATAGTTGAGAGATCTAAAGGGCCTCGAGCTCCAGGAGCAATGGCGCTGGAAAGGGCCTGCCGAGGCCATCGCAGCACTGCCCCAACATTGCTGCTCCTCCATCTTTCTGATAGGGAAAAGGCAGGTACTGGGCTGGGGTAATTAACTAGGGCTAGGGTTAGGGTTACGCCTAAGGTTAGTGTTGAGAGATCTAAAGGGCCTTGAGCTCCAGGAACACCGGGGCTGGAAAGGGTCTGCCAAGGCAAACGAGACAAGGCGCCAACCTTGCTGCTCCCACACCTTTCTGATCTGGACCCCCCAACAGGGGTGAAAAAATTACGATATTAAGACAGCCCAGAACTACTTTTCAGAGGATATCTCTGTCTCTCAAGGCAGCCCTACTTTAGTGATAAATCTAGACTTGTAGTAAAGTATTTATGATATTCTTTCCGTAATCCTGGCACATCTTAGCTTCGAAACGTTAAAGATGGTCACACAAATAATGTTGCTTCCCTGCAGATTTTGTGTGTGTGCAATTTCCCTAAATAAATGAACTAATTTAATCAAAGAAATTAGTTACATTAGGAGAATTTATTCTGTAACATGACATTAAAATAGTGTAACTTGATTTTTGCTTTAAATTCATGTGCTTTACATCACCTCAGAATCCCTTGGATCAGCTTTCTTATATTCACGCTCCTTTGCCCTTTTTTCTTTTACGTGTCGTACTCGAATATGAAACAAGCTGCCGTACTGGGTCCTTTCAACACCAGCTCTGTGATCAGAAATCAGATAGCTGGCGTATTTCACACTTCTGAGCCCTGTACTTGTGTAGAACACCATTATTTTGGGAAGACTGCCTTTGAAGCAGTACATCCAAAAATGCTATTGATGGGAGCTGGTAGGGAAGTCAGAGTCATTTATAAATATTCCGGTGTTCAGAAAGTGGAACAATTATTGTGACTGCTATGCTGACAATTTACATGACAAATTGTAATGACAAAAATATATATAAACTCTAAGGGCAAAGATGAGAGAAGAAGGAGGCTGTCTGTGGCCTGTGCACCCACACCACTTGAGATTTGGGCCTTGCATCATGTTGTGTAAATTTTGATATTTCTGTGGAGTGATCAGCACTTTTTGCCTTTGATTTCCAGGGTTTCTCTACTATGAGGACCTTGTTAGCTGTGTATCCAAGGCAGAAGCAGATGCAGTAAGCTTGATTGTCAAGAATACTGTGTGTACATTTCTACCAGAGGCTTTAGTTACCATAACTGGTGGTTTCAGGAGGTGAGTGAAAACAAGTGAGGTCACTTGGCTGTTTTATTCAGATACACAAAAAAAAGATGTTTGCATCTTGGAAAAATCAAAGAAGCTTGGTGGGAAAGTATGAGAGTTCGTTTTCAACTTTTTTGTGGATTTATTTGTTGGTTTGGTTTTTTTCAAACAGGAGAGCAATCCTATGACAGTCCTAGGTTCCTGTTTTTTGTTCCTGTAGATGGTTTTACTGGTTTTAGCTAACCTGATTTAGCTGCTGGTACTTGGTTTTGCCACAAGAGGTGATCTAGGTTGAGGGTTTCCTAAGGGCAAAAATTCTTGGAGGAAGCATTATATACTATATGTAGTTTATGGTTTCAATCTCTTTACTGGTTATTCATACCTCAGTACATAAACCCACAAAAACCAGCTTTGGCTGGAGAAGTTCAGACAAAGATCTGGAATAAAATTGCATACAGTAGTAAGAATATTATATATATAAAGACAAACTGAATTTTCAGAATGGGTTTCTGTATGGTCTGTCCATATGATTCACAAATTATTTACAAATTAGGCTTCAATGCTATTGTATTGCATGTACTACACTCACTCGTGGTTAGCTCTGTAGCAGTAGAAGTGTATCTCTATGATGTGAGGACATGGTTACTATACCATCAATAGGCACTTATTTTTTAGAAAATTTTCTAGGCATCCTCTTGGTAATATGATTTCACTTCTCGCTTTCTCAAATATTTACTGAGACACACTTTTGTTGGCTTCTCCTACCTTAGCTTTAGATAGAGTGGACTAAGGAGACACATAGTTTTAGATAATTTTTCATATTGCAGTTCTTAACCAGTTGTTCAAATGTCTTGGGGAATGCAGCATGAAGAATAACTAGTGCCTCTTGTCTTTTATTTATCTTTGTGGGAGGTTAATTTTTCCATGCTGTATCAGTCTTCAGGGAAGTTTTTTCTCAGACTCTCTTATTATTAATCCTGTTCTAACATGAACCTAATTGTAGATCACTATCTCTTTGCTTGAATTTTATATTATCTTTTAGAAATCAGAATTTGATGCTCTGTAGCATATGTAGATAAGAATTCTTAATAGAAAAGCAATGAAGAGAGCAAAGGACAGGGTCAGTGTGTTTGTCAGGCACCACTGCCGTACTTCTGTATATTACAATGCAAAAAATTCTTTCCTGTGTGCAGTGACATTTCCTACACAGCAAAGGAATGCATAAAGTAATGACACGGGACAGGGCTTTGGTCTTTCCTGTTCTGTACCAAGGAAATAATTTAAAGATATCCTTTCTTTCAATCTTGGAGATAAAATAAGATGAAATAGCTAGGACAGAGAGACACTTTGAGAGATTATTTTACACATTCACATAGTGATAAATAACTAAGGTTATTGTGGCACCTTTGTTTCAGAAACAAGATTTCTATATGGCATCTGGAATGCATTTATCTAACTGTGTTGGTACATGCTCATAAATAGAGACTGTGAGATTGAATGTGTGAAGAATATTACGCTTTCCAAGCTTTTGGAATACATGCAGGGCTTTGTGGTTTATTTAACTGAGCTTGTAATGTGGTTTCTGGCTGAACTTCTTGATAAATCATAGAACATTTGATCACAAGTTCTGATCCTGATAAAAAGCTCGATTTGACCTTTTCATTTTGGATACTCCTAATAAGAATGTTCTTTTGGAGCCTGGAGATGTTCTACAATGAAGTTAGGATACCTGACATGAGACAAAATTTTTTTTAGGTTCTCAGAGAAAATGTATTTGAAGTCCTATTGCACAAATTCTTTCTCCTGAGATCTAGGATTAAAACAGTGCCAGACTTAATTGCTAAACTAATAGAATTAATTTTGAAAAATACTCTTTCATTAAGTTTTCAGGCAGACTCCTAAGCAGAGTTTGCTTATTCTACTGACACTTCATTGTTGCAGTGTACCTTTGCATTTACACTGTTCTTAAATACAGTTATTTCTATGATTTTTTTTTTTCACTCCAAAACACAAACTATAGTAAAGGAATATATAAACTGTATCCAGCTACTGAAGTCCAAATACTGTAATTTCTCCTCTTTTTTCTACTGCTGTTATGAGAAGTTATTTTTTTTTATCTGCTAGTATTTAACTTCTTTAAAGGGAGAAATCTGTTATAAAAGAGCTGTGAAGGAAGCTGCTCACTGAACATTTGAGCTGATATGGTAGTTTGCACACACTCTAATTTACGCAGATCCTGGAATAACCTACCAATTATTCCAGCAACAGACTGGAGAGACTACTTGGATATCATTCATGAGCACAACCTTTCTTCTGATAAACTGCAGCCTACTTTGGATGAGACTTTTAACCTGGAGAAGTTCTAATCTGATCTGGCTGGTCTTAAAGCTCACTAAAACAGCTTTGCCTTACCAAACTCCGTAAGTTTGAAAGCATTTGAACTTGAGGTATTGATATGTTACAAATAAAAATATTCTCTGGCGGCAGTTAGAAGCACTGCAACTGTGAAAGAACAGAGATCATCACTGGTTTCTGTTTTTAATTTTCTGTAATCCATTAAAAATTAAGTTGGGAGAGGGGAAAATCAAATTAATGGCTAGCCAAGTCAATTTAGAAGATAATCTATTGGAGTAATTCAGATACTTGCTTTTGTCATTAGAGCTTTGATTATTTTCCCACTCATTTAATCTATTATTAGCCACAATGAATCATGAAGTAGAAACTGATGAATAAGGTATCTGGGAGTCATAGACAGGAAGAACTTGGTAAGAATCCACGGAACTTCATAAATTGAGTAGTCAGCAGAGCGTATTCTTTGAAAGTCTTTCAAAGAGTTGTTGATTCATTGTTTTATACATACCGTATCCTACTTGAACCTCTACTACTTTCACACAGGGCTCATTAGGAGGATGCTGTTTGGGATGATACCTCTCTTATCTCTAAGGTTAGTAGTGCTGTGTCCAGGGTGGAGGTGGCCTGTTTCTGTGAAGGCAGATGTTCTACACTCTAGACGTATAGCCAGAAAACTCCCTGCCTCAGTCTTATAGTTTCCATGGTCACCCCATACATTCTGGAATGCATTTGTAAGAGCCTTTACAGTGTTTCATGTTTTCTGTTTCCTATCAAGTCTGGTGGTGACTGCTAGTGAGTAAGCCAGAGAAATACAAGTAATGTTATGCAGCACGATATGAAATCCCAGATTGTATTATTTTGGTACTGTTAAATGATCAAACTGGAATTTTAGTTATGTACTGATACATATAATTAGATTTGTTATCATTTTAATCTAGACAAAGCTTTCATTTGAAATTAATGAAATATTTAAAAATTACTGCATTGATGAATGCTTTGTGCTATTAACAATATTTGTCATTACAGAGTATAAGGAATATTAGAGTTGCATTTTCAAATTGCAAAGGCAAGCTTGTGGTGGCAAAGAAGCACATTGCAGGTACACTATTAGAAGTAAGACAGGGCATTGACTTAAAAATAGATTCTTTCTTTACACGTCTTCCTGTCTTCTTCATTTGATAGTCAAATGAATTCAATGTTAAAATGAAAAACGAAGTGAGCAATTGCTAGAAGAGAAGACACTTTGTATATGAAGAGCAGAATGACAGCTAATAATGGTATTTGAAAAATTTTTCTCCTTTTTTTTTTTTTCTTTTTTCTTTTTATTTTTTTTTCTGATTTCCCCTGTAAGGTCACTTTCAATCATTTTTGCTGTCTAAGGGTCAGCCATTTGGCTCTTCTAGGTTTCTAAATTATATGGAAATATTTTTAGAATGCTTGCCACTGCATAAAACCAAAATGTTAATGGCTTCACTAAGTCAAATTAAATTTTAATGGCCATGGTTTAATTTTTCTTTTAGCCCATTCACACCCTTTAAGTAGCATTCAATGTGATTCAGTTGTCTTCTAATATCACAGCTGACCTGAATAGCCTTTTCAATTAGACTTTTAGATGAAGCAGATCTGATACATTCTAAATAAATAAAGTTCTCTTTTTATTGGTTAAATGCTGATATTCACAGCTCATTTAATCCATTTATAGAGATGCAATGTCAAAAGAAGAACCTTTTATTGTGCAATGCTAGTGATAATGTGCAGAGATGAGACAAAAAAAATCACATCTTTGTTTTGTCAGTGAATGGAAATTAAGGAAGAGGAACTCAAAAAGATCTATTTAAGACTTTAAGAAAGATGCATGGCTGAGAAATGATGAAAATTATTTGACAAGAAATCACACATTAAAAGCATTTTATGAAATGATGTGAAGAATAGTCAGTTAACAATGCTCGTTCCCCTCAAAAATGTATTCTGACATCTTACAAATAATCCAATACCTAGACAGATGACAGTGGATGTCCAAAGTTTTTTACATTGGTTCATTCTATGCTAATGTAAAATGCATTAATTTAATCTTTTCACGGATTATTTTAGTGTTTACAACATAGTATGCCTTATAGAAAAAGTAATAGAAATTGTTAGAATCTACCATAGTTTGTTCAAAAGCATCTTTGATGTTTCCATAATTCTGTTTGATGTCTGTTCTCATTTTTGGATGACAGCATCTCAAAACCTTCACTATGTAACAGAGACGACCCACTGTGATAAAACCTTCCCTGTGTATGAGGGCAGGCATGGGGAAAGGCTTCTGGGTTTACTGCTCAGCATGGGATGCAACAAAAGCCATCTGGGATGTCTGATACGTAGAAAGCTGCGCTGGGAGTGGTTTGGGCTGTAGATGGTTCTTTTCCAGTAGTTTTGCTTATCAAAATGCAAGAGGATGGCGCTGTCCTCAACTAGCATAGATTTCAGCACTGAGCTCAGCTTTGCCATTTTAGTGGCTTCTGTGAGTGTCAGGTTATAACTAACAACTAACTTGCTTTCTCCTGATGTGAAGTCCCAGCTCTGAAACAAATACCAGTCTCTCCTGACGGCTGCTCATTAGACTCACCTAAGTGGAAAGGAGCAGTGACAGCTGTCAGTACGAATTACAGTACTCCAAACTGCAGTGGCTTCTGCAGTGCCACTCTTTAAGATAATATACCATTAGAATTCCAAAAATGTAAAAACAGATTTTGCATTATTGACACAATTTTCTGGACAGGTTTGCTGAAGTGAATCTGTTGAAAATTTATAAAAGAGGGTTATAATACAATAGTCCTAATATATCAATGAGATTTACTTAATAATGTATATTCTACTGACCATTCCCATTTTATAAGGTTAGCAATAAAAACTGTTGTGGCTTTTATTATGCTAGGTTAACTGAAAAGTATTCATTCATCATTTTAGAGCAATTAGCACATGCAGTAATGGTTACTATTTGTGTTATGGAAATTAAACATGTAAATTACTAAGTTCTGGTATGACTTCTATTAAAAAGTCTGCTCTTTTGGAAGGGGAAGTGCTTTGCCTTGAATACAATTCTTCTGATATATAAGTATGTAATTATTGAGTGAGGATAAAACGTATTAAATAAATTCTGAGAAGTTCTTTTGCAACAGTTCTTTGGCACTGGTGCTGAGACACTCTGAATAGGACTCTATGTCAAAAGAAAAGTCACATCAAGTCTGACCGCCCCAGGTAATATTATAACATATAATCCAGGGCTGAGGAAGGGAGGCAGGTTGCATGATACAGAGCATGTACTAAAATTGATTTATCAGTATGATTTAATAAGCTGGAAAACCTGCTTCCTGCATTAGGGTTGAACTGTGGCTCTTTGAACGTTTTGGTAATTTGGGAATAGATTAGTATGATGTGTCCTGGGGGAATAAAAGCTCTTATGATTGAAAAGGAAGCTAACATTAATGTGTACAGAGATGTATTCATAGACAGAATGATCTTCATTCTCAAACTCTGTAGAAAGGACAAGCAATTCTTTACAAGAAAAATTCATGCAAGATCAATGATGCTAACCCTAGAACTATTCTGTATCAGAGTCATGTTGCATGTGCTGCAATTAATTTGAAGTGCATAAGATAGGGCTCAAGCAATTTGCAGACTCATTCTTTTTCATGCTACTGATATTAGGCATATTATATTGGGAATATGATAAAGGGAGAATCTGAATAATTAATTTCCACTAAGTTTTGAATTTTATTATATGCTTCATTATGCATAAGGAAATCTAAATTCTATGAAGATTTGATTCATTCTTTTCGGAATTTTATCTTCGTGGCTTGTCAGCAATGTTTGGTTGTTGGTTTAGTTTTGTTTTTATTTAGTTCTAGAGGATAGGAGAATTTGTATATTGCTGTTTGGGAAGAGGTATTGCAAGCCAAAATATGTAAATGGTGTTATAGAAGATTTCTATATCCAGAAACTAAATTAGTAATTGAAATAAATAATACATTTATGTTTAGGGTTACTTGTAACATATCTACCAAAATATTTATACGTATTGTTAGTCTTCTGTGAAAATTTTCAATTCTCAATGAAGAACTGTGCAGAAATGTATTTTTTTCCTGATAGGGGCTATAATCCAAGTGTTTTTTTTTCTTTAGTGAAATGAGCTTTCTAGTCAGAATTTCTCTTTCGTGATTAGCCTCAGCTATAGAAATTTCATACTAATATAGTGTCATTTCATCTAAAGACAAGGGTATATGCATCTGGAGAGGTAGTCAGAGGCACAGAAAGCTCTGTGAAGTGTCGCAATGCCTTTTCAAGATCACTGAAATATTTTGATTGAGGTTTTAGACAACAAATTGAATTGACAACTTTTATTAAAACATTTATGTCTCATTTATTTTCAACTGTACACCTAATCCTTTTACTTTTTCTCATTTTCTTGACCAGCTCTACTAAATCCTTACTGTGAATAACAGACTGAGTGATTAGAGAAAGAGAACAGACAATCAACTATAATTATCACTCAGAATTTATAGCAAAATCAAACATTTTGAGCCGTTAGTGAAGTTTTTTTAAATGGTTAGCATTTTTTGCCTTTTACATGGATACTATGGGGAGGTGTCATATTTTGAAGTGTACTCTGAAGAGTCACAATAATTGGAGAGTCTCTTATAGACATTTGACATGATTTCAGTTAATGTCATGCATTGATTCCTGAAATGCTCAGCCAGTGAATTTAAATGGATCAATTTTAATACTTAGGCCAAGAAGTATGTTCAAGTATAATATTTAAAATATACCACTTGAAAAGTATTTTCCATATATGGATGAGCACTAAGGATCTTACAAGTTGTCTCACAAATAAATAACTATAAAGTAAAATATATTCATGATACTGCATAAAACTGGTAAATAAAAAAATCTTCTAAAAGTTATAGAGCATTAGGTACAAGGAGGACTATTAAGATAGTGGAATATACTCAGGGAAAGATGAGGTAACAAGATTAAAAAAAGACAGAGGAGATTTCAGATAAAGTAGTAAGATAAAAGAGAAACACAAAGCACAAGAGGTCAAATCAAAGACATACATGGCTTTGATGAGATGCAGATGCCTAGTTTGATAGATAGTTCTTTTCCTTACCTGCTATCTATAAAATAGTTTCACTGGCATTCACCTGCTAAGAAGAGGATGCCTTACAAAATCCAGGCCACTCAGGGTGGGAATAGAATGAAGAGAGACAGATAGAACAATTGTCTTCACAACTCTAAGAGACATGCAGAAGAAAGTGGCATTGTTTCTAAAGGAAAATCGAATCAGAACTCTGCTTAAAGGGTAATTGAAACAAAACCCTGGCAGCAGTCTTGGACTAAGTTCCCAGCAGTAAAGTCAACAGTATGATAGCATTAATAGGCCAAGGATAGGACTTGGCTATGATTAAGAGACGTAATTAATATGCTAAAACAGAAGAGTGCTAATGATGCTTTGCCAGTTTTCTGTTAGACGTATCTACGTGCACCAGAAAACAAGTGTCTATTTCTTGTTTTGGTTCAGACAATGGTACTCAAGCATCTCTTACCTATGAACTCCAGTGCCTGTGCCTAGGTGATTCAGGACAGAAATAGAAACAATTTAATACATTTTGTCTTGTACGCAATCTTTCTTCAATGTGTGTTGTTTCTTCTGAGAGGGTTCTGATGTCTCAATGTTTTTGAGTATATTTCTTACTGTTAACATGCTTTACTCAGAAGTGTCTCAGGGCATCTGTGTCAGAGATGAAGTTGTTCTGAAAATTTTGCATTCTATTAGAGTGCAGTTACTGAGACAAACAATAGTGTTCTGTGGTTCACCATGCGCAAAAGAGGTTTTGCAGGCTCAGATGCCAGGTGATTCAGAGACTGCAGGATCAAATGCCTGTTGTTTACAGTCAAGAGATCAAAAATCAGTTCTAATGATACTATTTGATATACTCTGCCATTTTTTCCATGGTTTTATTCCTAGGAAGCTGGCTTGAAAACAGGACATATATAGCAGGGTTTACTTATTGGTGATATACTCTTTAGCAGGAGTCAAAGTTTATTGTAGACTGGTTACTTGCTGTAAAGATGGTTGACAGCACAAGCTAAGAATGATGTTTTCCTGTCAGAGAATCATGAGAAAAGCTGCAAACATTGGTGACCTTGCAGCCAAGGGATACATTTTGCAGATCCCTGTGAGCAAGAGTAGCCATAACATTTTAATTAAGTGTGACGTGATCTTGCTAATGGTGTGGGGACATGATAACAAGGAGGTAGCTGCTGGTAAAATTTTTTTTGTTACAATATGAGTCAGACAGGAAATTTTCTACATGTCAGATAACAAGGAAAAGACTAAAAAGGTTTGCAATAAATCATGCATGAAAGTAATGAATTAAAAGATATAGTCAGAAATAGTCATTTTAGTTGCTTTGTGTTTGGAAATGGTGGAATATATTAGGGATTGTTGCTGTACTGTGGGAGAGGTGGATGGAAATGTTTCAGGCACTCTTTTTGAAAAATGGAAAATCAGCATTAAATAACAGCAAAACCTGATAACATAGATTTGGTTATAATCATCTGCTATGACAGCTGTTCTGTCATACCACCAGGGGCTATCTTGGAGAGCAAAAAACCCCAAACCCATTCAGCCTTGTGGATTGCTTCTTCTGACATACATACTTATAAACTCATGCTAGCTCATAAAGTAATAACCTTACATGCTGTATCTTATGCTGTTGATCAAGGATGGCAGAACACTTTTATCTTGACATGTCTTACACCTAGACACAGGTCCAGTGGGTAAACACAAGAAACATTCCTGGATATTTGATCCTGTTGCAGAGGTTAATGTGTCCAGTTCCACCTAATTTGTTTAGATTAGTAATAGTAGTAGTAATTAGTAATAATTGGCTATGATATCCAATGGGAATGTTATATATTGGAAATAATATCCTTATTTCATTGCTGCTTATGAAATGTCTTGATGTTATAGCGTGCATTTATATCACTGCATTAAATGGTGCTATATCCACATTTAGCCAATGTAGGTTTTACCTCCACCATTCCAATCTTACAAATGAGCAAACTATCAGTCTGTTCTCACTGAAAGGTCAGTGGGAGCTTGGACATTGATTGCAGTTGAATCATGACAAAATAGAGGGACACCATCAACTGATTGTTTGAGGAATTGAACTGGCAGGAAATGGTGACCCAGGGAATGCATCTTCACATGTCACCTGAATATTAAAATATGTACCTATATTGAAGAGACTCTTGAAATGTTCCATTACCTGAGATCACACAACAGTGCAGGTTGAAAAAAATCAGGATTGTTTTCAGAGAGATGTCAGAGCAAGAATAAAAGAAATATGACATGACTGGTTCTTTGAAAGGCTCTCTGAAAATATATGGCTAGATCTTTACAGTATCTGAATCAGGAAGAAAGGCACAGAGAGAACTCTAAGAAGCTACATTCTCAAACAGAGTATTTCCTTGCCATGGTTTGGGAATTAAGGAAGCTGGTTAGTAATAATCAGAGAAGTTTTCAATTTAGAATTGAATCGACTAAGTCAACTTCATGAGCTCCTTAGGCTGATGGAGAATCACATCTTGAAGTAGAGCAAGGGAATTTTGTAAAGGAGGGTAATAAGATTTCACAATGGAGGGATTTATTCAAGTTAGAAGTTAGATTTAATGACAGGCTTGTCCACACTTTAAAGGGTTTTTCTGGTATGCTTATACTTGTAGAATATATTGGCAGCCTTTCTCTGTGGAGATGCAGTGTTCCTTTGATAGTATAGTTTATATGATTTTCTCAAATGGAATAACCTATTTTGGCCCAAAGGGTGTAACTATTTCAGCTTCAGGGAACTGCTGGCAAACAGTGTGCATTACATCACACAGCTATCTTGCAAACCACTGATGTGGACCAAGTATGCAAGTTATGAATTTGTTTGTTTCTCTGTAGCAGTCTAGTTTTCAAAGTGCATCCCATAGATAAGGAGTAAAATCTTATTCCCTTAGGCAAAATTAGTAGATTACACAATCCAAATTAGATATTGAAATAGAACAATGTCATTTTCTCTCCATTATGGTTCTGTAAAATTCCCGCCTACCTTACTTGCAGTAGGGATAACTACTACTGCAAGTGCAGTTATTGAAAATCTGAATGTCAGCTCAATCCTGGAAAGATTTAACAGCTCACTCAAAAAATTTGAGTGAATAAGCAACTTTCTTAATTCTAACCAGATTGTACACAGGCTTGAGGCTTAAACTGTGCATATTTTTTTAGAAGTATTTCAGTAAAACTTTAGCATCTTGATAGAAAGGCTAGACTCAAACTAACTGCTGCAGCTGTCTGCTGGCAACTACACAAATGATTAAATCGAAAGTAGTGTGTTATATCCCCTTTGATGGAATAGATTGATAAAATACCTGCAAGTAATCACAACTAAAGTAAAATTACACATATTGCCACAAAATGCCAGAATTTAAAAGTTGGCTTCCCACGTTTTTGTCACTAACCGAAATGCACGAACAATTACCTACACTCCTTGGCCATTACACCATCAGCTCAAACAGAAGTGTTAATCCTATTTTATGTTAGAATTTCTGGGAGATGTCTTTTGTTTGGTTGTCTCCTTTTTCCTCACTGTGGATGCAAGCAATCTATTTCTCAGTTCAAGGAATTTTAATAGAAAAACTGTCATGTTTATATAACTTCCAGTACAGCTGAGCAGGAAGCAAATGGAAACCTTTATTTTTCTGGTAGGTTGATTCTACAGATTGTACCATCACTGCCAAGTAAGTGAAACTCAGGCTGAACATTTAATATCATTCTGAAAATGCATGGTTCCTTTCCTCACGCAAACATGAATGTTGTCTTTTAAATTGTTTAAAGTGGATGTTTTGATTTTTAGAAATGCCAAAGTAGACATGCATGAAAAAGAACTTTTTGATGGAAGTTTCTGTGACAAAGGCATATGTTGAAGTAATAAGCCTTTTGAAACACCCAAGAGAATTAGCTACAGAGAATTAAAATGGATGGGGCTTTAATTCACATTTTCAATCTACTGCCAGAAAGCTTTGGTACAGCAAAAATTGATGCTCTAAAGATGATTGCTAATTTTGTTAAAGTATCAGTATAGAAAAATACCTTTTCCTTCTTAAAAATAAAATAGCCTATCTTAAATATAAGCTTACTTATATGAATGAGATTCTGATTAAGTAAATTAGAATCATAATTCTGAACAAAGCAATTTTGTCTTGGACAAAAAAAAAATCGAAACTAGTAAACTGAAACTGCCTTAGTTGCAAAATATTTTTTTTCTGGTTGCAAAAAAAAAGTGTGGCAAGTAGCTTAATGAAAGCATTTCTTAAAAAATATACCCCTTTCATAATTAATAATGCAGACTTTTGTTTACTTTTTTCAGTAAATAACTTGAATGCAGCTGACCTTTTTGTTATTTCTGCTGCATTATTAATGATATTGAAGAGATCACTAGGTTATTGTTCTTGCAAAATATTTCTCACTTAGCTGAGGTTTTGGTTTGCAACTAATGCTTTTTGGAAAGTGACACCTGAATGGCTTATGCACCAGCTGAGATGGAAACAAAAAACTGGAAAGCTTTCTGACTTCTAAATCCAGAATGTCAATTCATTGCAAACAATCTGTCCTACATTTAGGTATTTGGAGCACATGTATAATCTATAGCCAGTTCTGGCCAAATTCCTTCTCTGGCAGAACACCAGCAGAATGTGGACAATGCACCTGAATTTGTCTTGAAATAAAGAATTTCTACATGTAATGAATAATCCAGATCTAGAAGGGTCCAGCGCTTTCCCAGTTTTTGCTAGTCTGTCCTGAAAACTGCCAGTTACCAATTACCTCCCAAGAAGTCAGACAGAAATCCTAAAAACCTTAACCTTCTCTTTCATCATCTCATATTAATTTATTTTTGGATAGAGGGAGAGGTCATTTTCTTTAACTTCCTTTCTTAGTGGTTTTTTTGTTGGTTTTTTTTTTGTGTGGGTATTTTTGTTTGTGTTTTTGTTTGGGTTTTTTGTTTGTTTGTTTTGGGGTTTTTTTCCCTAAAGTACATCATACTCTCTGATAATTCACCAAAACAAACAACTGGTATCTGAGTACACCGATCTCTTAGTTGTATTCTTCAAAATTAGACATAGTTGAATTTCCTTGTCTCCCAGTTTGCATAATTCTAAAGTCTTCTTGAAGGCTTTTAATTAGGCCAAAAGAAACTAGGTGTTTCAGGATAACTGAGCAGGTCTAGTCTGAGATGCCTGCTCTCATAAATAATAAAAGCGTACCTTCTCTCCAGTCAAGTCTGATTCCCCAGTACTTACTACATATTGGAATATAGTCTTTCCCCCTGCAGGTTTCAGAATAATTAAAATTTGTAAAATTTCTAATAACTAGGGATGCTGTATCACTGTCTTACAGGCTGTTTCTTAAGAGTGAGCAATCTTGTTTCCACAGAACATGCTGACAGAAGAGTTTACACATACAAAACTAGGTAGATATGTAAGACTAAATTCATCTGCATGCCACACATTTCAGCTTAATATAGGAGATCCCAAATCCACATCAATACGTATTGCACTGTATATCTTTTTCAAACAGTGTTGAAGTGGTTTTGATTTGTCAGTGATTGGCAATGGGTAAAATTTGTTTATGCAGGAAGTTTCTATGATGTCATTTGAAATGCTTGATTGAAATGAAGTGTAATTTAAAGGATTTGCCAAGACAGCAAAAGCAAAACTTCAGCAATGTATGCCATGATTTTAAATAAAACCGTGACAGATTGGTATGGTACATTTCATAAGCCTTAAAGCTTGAAATTACATGGACAACTTCCAGGTACACTTGAGTTATTTATATGAAATTGAGACAGCACTTGCAGTGATTCAAATCTTAAGCATAGTTTTGTTTTGGTTGGTGGAATAGAGAATTTACACCAAATAGAGGATTCAGGAAGGTTAAAGCTGTTAGCAACAAAAAGTCATCTTGTGTGCAAGCCAAAAGCAATAAATATTCAACATCAGGGTGTAATTGGTGGCAGCCACCTTCAGGCATCTACGTCATGGAAGGACGACAAATATGTTCTTCCCATAGAGGAAGAGCTTTCTTGTGTGAGTGACTGTGTACTGAACAGATTGCCCAGAGAGGCTGAGTCTTCTTCACTGGAGATATTCCAGAACCATCAGAATGGGATCCTCTGCCATGAGCTCTGGTACGGCCCTGCTTGAGCAGGGACGTTGGACCAGGTGCCCCACTGTGGTCTGTTCCAACCTTTCCCATTCCATGAAAGCCAGAAGAGACAAGTACCATCCAGGCTGGACAACCATTACAATCCCTAGAGAGGGCCATAATTTCTAATTAGCAAGTAGGTGACTAAATTCTTACACTGGCCATTATCCTATTTTGCTGTCTTAATAGAAACCAGACTGGTGGATGACTAGCTTTACAAACTATTTTTATAGTGTGCAATAAGTTTGGTTGAAATAAGATTTTGCAACTTTTTCATAGAAATTACTTTTCTGTTTTTTAACAACTCTGAAGTTAAGGTTGGATAGAAGTAGTTTTGGCATGTGAATAATAGGTGATCCTCCTCAAGATAATACGTACGAAAATAGCTGAATCACTTTGTTTCTAATGGTTTCGTTTGTGATTAATTATTTTTAATCAGTGTGTCAAATTTTGACTTCCATTAAGATTTTCATGTTGTTCCATAAAAATGGTTTTCTTAGATGTTAGTGTATACAAGAACCCTTACACAGTCTTATTTTAAACCAAATATGCTTTGAAATAACCATTTGGTTAAGAAAGCAATATATCAACACACCATTCACTGTTTTCACAAGGCAGGGAAACATTTTCAAGGTTTTGCATAGAATATTTTAAACTCATTAAATAATTTAAATAATTAAATAAATTAAACCTTTAAGAGAGGTTTCTAAGGTCAGTGAATAACTCTAAGTTTAGCTATACTGGTCACTTCAGTTCTTCAGCTGAATAACTGTTTTCTAATCTATCTTTTCCTTTTATTGAGTTAAATTAAATATCTGTTAAAGCAAAGCTTAAAGAAAACCCATCATCATGACATGAAGAGGAGTACCCAAGTGTCTTGTACTCTGAGAAACTGTAAGTTTTTTTTGGGTCATAAAAGATACAGTCAAGCATAGCATGACATACTTCGGTCTTTGAAAGTGCATTTAATGAGATGAGGTGTGTGCCATGCATTACTACACTTTTTTGAGGCAATGCAGTCACCGAGGGTGAAATTATGTTTCAAGTAAATTCAAGTGGTATTGCATTGCTTTTTCACTGGTTCACTTCAGTGATTTTTGTCCTCAGAACAAAACTTGTAGAAATAACCACTGATGTGGTCCCTTCTGCTGCAGCAGGTTAATGCTTCTTTATCCTGACTTGATACAAGAAGATCTTTCAAGTAATTCGTTCTCTGCATTATTAGGTCTTTCCCTAAAAGTCTCATTGAACAGAAGCTACAATAGCAGTGATATCCTGCTGAATAAATGAGAAACCAAAAATGCTTGTTTTGTGCATCCTGTATTAAAGCTCTATTCCCTTATGCTGTCTAGTAAAGTTTCTGCTCCTAAAGGGAGGGGATTTTTCCCAATGCTGCTTCATTGCAGAGTTGGATTAACTTCTAGAATAAAATAAATAGGTTCCACAGCCATGGAGAATGGGTTCTGCCTCCAGTGAATTAGAATTACTGTTACACTGGGCAAGAAAAATGGAATTTTAATGAAGTGTCCACCCTCAAGCATTTTTTCCAGGGAAGACACCTGTGAATCTTTGCCAAATACTTACAGAGTTCAGCTGGGTTTATGTCAAATTACTAGGCTGGGTGAAGATGTTGCTATATGCTACCTTTGGCAATTCAAACCTTTGTCGAAGCCTGATTTATAGATGCCCAGGGGAACAGTTCTCAGTTGTCACTATGTTTTTATTTCATAGACAGTGTAACCTAAATAATTTTATTCTTAAATTAGTGGGAAAAGTAATTTTGCAGACAAAGCTACAACAGCAATTTCTTTTTACCCATAAATTCCCTCAAAATGAATGAGAGTAGGTCTCATAACTGTATGGTATCTTTTCAGTTAAATATATCATTATTTCAGTTTTAATTTTAATTGTCTTTGCTAGTGGCAAAATTTATTTCCGTTGATTTAATTAGATTATTGCTTTTTCAGACATTAATCAGCATCCTATTAAACCACCTCACAGATATTAATTATACCCCAGAAGAGCATTGTAATGTACGATCAGGGAAAAATTAGTCCTCAAGGGGCAGGAATTCCAGAATTTCCTTTGATATAAGTCTCAGTCAGTTTGGGTTTAGATTTCCAGAAATATTAAACTCAAAATTTTTATTAGCTGGTGCAAGCCAAATGCAGGAGGGTGACTGAAAGGCTGCGCCTTGAACTCAGAGTCCAGCTACAAAATGTTAGCACAAGTATCTTCCCACACCGGTGCTTTTCATCTCTGCAGGTGTTTTATTGTACCTTACCACATATGTAGTATTAGGAAGGAGTATTAATTTTGGCAGTGACTGGGAACCAGTAGTGTCAAACTGCCTTCAAAGGCAATTTGGATCTGATTCAAATAACAACCAGGAGAGCAGAAATTATCTGAAGAAGCCCAACCTATATCTGTCTTCTCCAGAGCCCTGATCAGATCTTGGTTTATTGTTTTCCTCTTTATTTCAGGCATGTTTATTTTTGAAAAACAGATACTGACTGTGTTGGCATTCACTGAATCAGGGAGTACAAAAAATGACAACTGCTACAGATACTTGCAATGTTAAGATGGGGAGGAATCCTCTTGGTTATTATTTTTTAATAACCATGGTCAAAATTGTTATCTAGTACTTGTAATTAGTTTTTGCATAAAGTAACCTGGTAATCTCTACAGCTCTGTTTTCCTATTAACAAAGAGGAAGTCCTGCAATGGAAGGCTTACCTGAGTTTTAGTTCTGGCATCAGAGTGATCTATGACTCCTAAAATTCTAAACTTAGGGAAGCACAATATGGCTTCGTGTGATAAATCGTATAGATGAGCCTCCTATCTAATTTGATGAACTATAAAATGGCATCTCGCTTCTGCCATCCTCATCGATCTTACATCTTTGTCACGTTTAAGGTGGAGATCAAGAACAGAACAAATGACGCTGCTGGTAGAGTTTGGCATGTTTGAGAGCCCCTGGTTTATTCTGACTGAATGTTCCCTCTTTCCTTCTCCCTGAGCTGACAAAGTGGTCACTGCACAATGCGAGTCAGGCTTGCCAACACTGCCATTGTGCATTCTGCTGTCTCTGCTTTCTCTGTGTCAGTGTTTTTGGATTGTTAACTTTGGTTGAGCTGCTTTTGCACTTCAGTGAGCATTTATCTTCTTGCTACCTGCTCTATATGTATGTGAACCACCATGGCATTGACACTTGAATCTAAATGTTGTTTTGAAAATGTGGAACTGACCTGAATATTAAGGAAAACTCCTGAGCTAAAGCTGAAAATCATTTGAAGAACAGCTTACGTGTGGTGTACAGGGCTTAGCTGATTATTTATGCTAGCAATGGACTGGTGCAGTATTATGCTGCTGCTTAGGCTGTTAATACTCTCTCCAGTCAGAATTTGTCAGAATGTGTATTTGTCAAAATACGTAATTGGGAATTTCTGAGGAAATAGCTTCAAATAAATGTTACAGCATTTTACTGCAATTTGGAAGACAGTTTCTGTCACAAACAAAATAACTTTCTAACTTTTTTAAACTATTACCCAGTTCCTGTTGCAAATGAAACAACCACGTTGCAAACATAATTTCTTCCATTCAACAAACTCCTTCAGCATGAAATAACTGTTTCAGAAACGCTTGCACAGATCTGACTCTGCTCGTTTCATGGCAGTGTAGTAATTGTATAAGTAGCAAAGGTTAATGTCCTTCTGAGTCAATAAAGCCACTTACTCTGGGTCCAGATTTCAGACCTGAAAAAAGGTCGTGGGAAAAAAAGTGCTGGAATAATTGATTTCTGATTAAATTCTGAATTCAGTAAATTCTCTTTAGGCAAAATATCTGGAGAATTGTACTTATTGGTCTACTTTGTATTTGTATTTTATTAAACCTCTAGTAACTTATATCTGAAGATAGGACATTATGTAACAAGGTTTAGAAAGTCTGTAGTATGAGAGCCAAGAATTATTGTATAACTATTTTGCAATTGATAGAATTTTTCTTCCATCTGTTAAGTAGTCAGGATTTTACTTTCTAGGTAATAGTTGTAACACTGTCACACTCCAGTACTTCAAGCTGAAAGAATTTTTTTACTCTTTATAAGGGGTTTATACAAAGAAAATATGTAGTTCTTCATAGTTTGACTGACAGTAACTCAGAATTATTTTAATATCTGGCTGTAAGAAATTGTCTATCCCCTGTTCAATGTCTCAGCAAAGACTGCTTAATAAGCAAATCCACAGACATGAAGGCTACCTGGGATCTGGAATAAAAATGTATGTTCCTCTTCTGAAAAGGCACATGTTGGTTGGAGACAGGTTGTAGAAGCAACTTAATCAGGACTGCAATTATTATACAGAATTCCTCTGCCTTGGTCAAACTCAACTTATGCCAAATAATGGTTCTATGTTGCTGTTACAGTGAGAGTTAAAGGGGACCCAGCACAGAGGAGACATCCCTAGAGTAAAAATATGGCATTGATATCAGAACAGACAAAAAGAAATGTTTGCACTGTGTGTGCATGTCCATTAGAGCTGTAATTACATGTTTTACTGTGGATGCACACTAAGACTAGTAAGGTTTCCCCTCAGGAACGTGTGTTCTATGGTACTTATAAATTATTTGTTTGCTATTTCTAAAAGTGATTCTACTACTTCTTCAACTTTTCTCTCTGCTGCTCAAACATAAGATCATTGTGCGACATCACAGCATTTTCATTTTTTCAGCAATGTGTAACCTTCTGCAACATTTAATTCCTTTTTCATTGCCACACAATCATCACTTCAGCAATTGCATTTGTTCTTGGATGTTTACGCATATTGCTCATCTATATGCAAGAAAATATTCAAATGGCCTCATATATTTTCAAATCACTTGGGGATGTCTGTCTAGGAGCTGTCCTCCCTGCATTTCCCAAAAGAAGAATGCAGAGAAAATGATGTTTAATTTAACATATAATGAATTCCCATATTTCTTTCAACACATAAAGGGCTTGTCATTTTTTTTATATCAGCTTCCAGCATCTTAGCTAGGATCCAGCTTGCTACACAAATGAATTTCAGCTGGATTTCTTTTAATCTGAGCTCTCTGGAAGGACAGGAGAATTGTATCCTCTAATATTCTGTACAGACTCTCCAAATGCTGTCTAAGGACCACTCTGTGTAATGCTGGTCTGAGATTACTTTTACTGATTTTCCTAGCTTTCTGTATAGAAATACAACTGTACAATAAAATGATCAGGAAAGAGATAGCTTAAAAAAATCTTTCCAATTTTATGGTGAGTATTGGCTGCATAGCAGTTCCTGGAGGACTGATTTTTTTCACTGTCATTCTTGATAGCAATCACTCTCTGTAACACATTTCAGAGTAATGGGGTTTTTCTTATTCAGTGTAAAGACTGTAAATGTTATGGGTAAAATATTGATTAGCATCTGAATATTATCATAAATATACTGTTTTAGTAAATATAATCCAGTTTCATCAAACAGATTAACTCAGAACATTAGCCAAAAGCCACTGTTTGAAAGTTTGTATCTTCCTCCACAATTAATGTTTTTTCCACAATTTTGACAGGAATAAAAGCTTCAGTCACATAGCAAGAAACTTGAAATGCCTATGCCAAATCTTTTTCTGTTCACCATTATTTGTACCCGCTTCATTGTGCTATATTTTGTGCTGTCAAATGAGTGTATGATTTGAAGATTTATAAGGTAATTAATTATATGCAGTTAATTCGCTGAATTCCAGAAACGCCACATAAATTCGTCCTTCTTTAGTATTTATGGTAGTTGATCAGACATTGGAAATGAGCACCTGTTATTTGTCAGTCTTCCAGGTTTCTAAATATATGTATGTTGACTTCATGCAAATGATTAATGGTTCTGATTATCTGTGGTGGCGTTCTCATATGTGAAATTCAGAATGTTTGTGCAAACACTGAAGGATTTAACACATGTGGGACTTCATTCGACACTTTTAATGCTATTGTACCAACAAGAATTTTCTCTGATTAAGAAATAGATAGTATTTGCTTAGTAAATGTAGTCATGGTGTTTCTGTGACTGTTACAACACAAAAAAACCCCAAATCAAACCAAAAAACCTCAAATGAAAAAGAGTGTTGAAGTGCTCTTCCTAAGACGATTTTGAGAATCAGTTGAATGACACAATATGGCAGCTGTGGAAAACAGCATTTTAGACTGCTCTGGAAAACATGATACTAAATTGGATTCCTGGTCCAAAATTCCTAGTTGCTTTCACATTTTTAAATCTAGTGTCAGGCAAATAGTTTGTTATTTGACCCACAAGGACAGATCTGAGGTAAATCACTTAACTGGAGAACTGTTTTCACACAGAATTGAAGTAAGAGTTTTGCTTGAGAAGGATAAAAACTGTTATGATCTCACTCTGAATGAAGTGCAAATCTCTAAAACCGGGAAAACACAGTCTGCAAAGCAAAACATCACAGGAACCCATTACCAAATACCCTAAGTAAACCAAAGATAAATCTAGTATAGTATTTGAAGTTTTATAGTCAGAAGTAATTTTTCTCATCATCTAATACTGTGGGTAGGCCATTTTCTTAACCACTTCAATGGTTTGAAGGACTTCACAGAAGAATTTTATCCTGGAATTTATCCTATTTCTTCTGGTTTATTCCACAGCAGGGTAACAGTTGGATTGTCAAATAAGAAAAATCTTTGATGTCCATCTGAATATTATTCTAGGAACTTGAAAACTATCAGGTACACTTGAAAGAGCTGTTATGAGAAAGAATACGTGAGGTGCACCCATGAAGGCAAAAAAGGTCTAATGCAGAGCCTGTAAAATAAAGAATACCAGGAAAACAAAAAAATACCGAGATCTGTGCATTCTTCCTTATCATTTCTATGATGTCTGAATGCTAAGCAGACAAAACTGACAATGTCGCTTCAGTAGAGCATAAAACATTGAGAATAAATTACCCATATTGTGAAAAAAGGGAGGAATCGTACTGTAAGGCGAAAGTATATAGACCTTAAAGAAAACGAAATAAAGGATGTTAGTGAAGAAAAGCTATAGTAGAGCAAGGTTAGCAGAGTGTAGGTAGGGTGAATAGTGGCAGACCTGGACACAGCTGCCCAGAGCTGCAGAAATGGACTGCCCTTGCAGACCAGCCCTCACAAATGAAAGGAGCCGGTAGGGAAGATGGTGGAGAACAAATCTAGGACTTAGACTGCAAAATTTCAAAGAAGAAACACCTTTCCTTGATTAACAGGTAAAGCCCAGCATGTTTTGGCAATACTAAGAAGTGGGTAATAATTCTAGGCACAGTATAATGTCAATAGAGAAGGTAATGATAAATCATTTTTCTGACAGACTATCCAAAGATATTATGCTCTGTGTGACTTTACTTTGAAGATTATATTTTCTAGAGATATGGCCGAGCAGGAAATGCAGTTACTCATAAACATAAGCTGTTGATTTTTGCTTTGTATTTCACACACTTCAAGGGCTTGCAAGTTAAGAAAAGCTTCCAGTTTTACCAGATACAACACACTTTTGGAAATACTGTTTCATTTTCCGTGTCCACTTGAACTCTGTGTGAGCACAAAGGTTCTTAAGTGGTTTTTGGGGTTTTGACACATAACTCATTGCTACAAAAATTGGTTTAAGCTCATCCAACAGTGAAGTTTTGTGAATAATAGGGAAATGTCAGTCCATCTTTGCTCAGCTAAAATAATTTTATCAGGATTGTCATTGATATGGCTTAGCCATTATGTACTATTCTGCTATCTCAAAATATTCTGTACACATACTACTCTTAAATGTCTAATCATGCAGGTGTTGCCATTATAGATTAAGACAATATGTTTATCCTTTGTCATACATTCATATCTTAAAATTTTAGTCATAATGATAGTTATATTTGATTACTTGGAATCTAATAACAGCAAGAAAGATAATTCCAACAACCTTAAATATAGTTAATTGACTGCTAAGAAACATTTACTAGCTTTATACAAGTTTAGTCAGCCAAGAATTGAACAGAGTTAATTAATAGTGCGCTGTCTTTTATAGTCATCAGGCTTGAATGAATTCTTAGAACAAAAGGTAAGCTGCAATTGCCATTCTTTAAGGTCCTGGTTTTCTTTTAGCTCCAGCCCAGCAAGGATTCAGGTCGAAATTTAAAGAAAAGGAAGATGTAAGTGGATCTGAATAGGAAGTCCAAAGCTTGAATGTTTTCCTGCTCAAAGCCTCAGAAACTTGAACTCCCCAGCCCTGTTCATGATTACTTTGCTCCTGGGGTACATCTATGCTCCTGGTTCCCCAGAGGCCCAGCATCTCCAGGTATAAGCAAGGAATTTCCCAGATCCTCCTTATGCCCAGGTAGAATGTAGAAACTTGAGAGATTATCCCTGTCATCTCATAGGAGGCCTAGAAAATAGACAAGTTCTGAGCAATTCTCATACCTGTTAAGAGGATGTATATTATTTTTACTGAAATGTCATTGCAGCTCTTTTTATTTTTAAAATAGTACTCAAATTCTATATAAAAACCTTGTGATTAGAGTGTGTAAACTCTGGTGTGCCAGAATGAAATCCCTACATCTCCCATCATTCATTAGTGTGCTAAAAACACAAGCTCAGGTGGATTCATGCCGCTTTGCAATATGAAATGAGAGATTTGTAGATCCAGAGGGAGTGCACTGTAGCATACTGACTAGGATGCCTTTCTAGTGAGGAAAATTCTTAAGACCCTGCCCCTGTACCAAGCACTACTTCTGTGCTTTGTATTTAACAGCCAGTGAATGACAAATAACTTGGCTGTGTAAACATCAAATGGTATTCTCCTTCCTGGCTGAGTGGTTTTATTTCAATAGCTAATAACAAGTAAATAACCTGTGGACGCTGGCGTGGACCCAAATTCTGAACTCTGCTCCTGGAACTGTACCCCGGGAGAAGACTGAAAGAGATGCCTCCTGTGAAGTAGGAACAATGCCAGTATTCCTATCTGAGCAAAATAAGGCAATAAAAAGATGAGGTATCACTGCATAAATCACTGGCCTATGAAATGTGGGACAAAACCAGGCAATGTTAGCATTAATTGGCATTTGTTTTTCAAACAAAGTCTGTTTTAAGTAAATGATGCTTAGTTAACTCCCTTCAGCCTCTAGATCCTGTTGGAGCTTGTCTGTAGCCCGTTGTAAGGAAGCTGCTCTCTTGAATGTGATGGTTTGAAAAAGACTGCAGCCTGCAGTGTTCCCCTTGGGGAGCTTCAGGAATGAGCAAGAGATTGAGGTTTCAACTCTGAGGCACTTCATCAGGTGATCAATTCTGGGTTTTCATAAGCCATTTGAAGACCAGATGTCTGGCACCATGGTGTTTAACTTGCATATAATCAAGTCTGTTGTCATTTCTAGTCTTTAGGTATATGATTAGCTACAAGTCTGTGTGTTACACACTTCTGAGCCTGGTACGGAGCACCTTGGCCCTATCCCATCCCTATCCCTTTATGTAACTTTATGAGTACCAATGACTGTATGCTTGTATGCACACACAGATACATCTATAAATACATATATCTGTGAAAAACCCTTCAGCTTCAATAGAGTGATGGGGTGAATCCATGTATGCTTTACTGCAACTTTTTGCACTGTTTACAAGCTGTGAACAATACAGCTTTTTAATTCATTATGTTGTTTTTCTATTTTAAGGGAAATAATACATTCTTGTAGGCTGAAATACATTATTTGGTAGAGAGTACTAGTGACAATTAGACAAAATGTTCCAGTAACAATCTAGCAATTTCAGTCAGAAATTAATCCATTGTGAATTAGTTCAAAAAGAACCTGAAATATAACTCTGAAAATAACTAATATTATGTGCTTTTATATGAGATTTAAACTCTGTAACGTTACAAAAAACCCCCCCAGAACATTTCAATAAATACTCTGTCCTGGGAAATAGATGGCCAGTGAAACACCTTAGATTTCTTGTGATTTTATGGCTTGTTGATGCAGGGTTTTGTAGATGTGGTTAACCTAGAATATGTATATGTTGAGGAAGCATTGGGAATCAACTCCCAATTCCATCAGCTTCCAATTTCTTCCTCTAATTTTTTAAAAACATAATTTTAGGCAAATTTTCTTATGCCACTCTGCATCTGTAAGATAGGAATAGTAAATTCCTTCTCTTTGAAAAAATATTTTGAGACATGTTAGTGAAAAGTGCTATGTAAGAGCTTTGCATTATTATTGTAATTTTAGAGATAATGAATGGCATCCTAGAAAATAACTCAGTCTTACAGGGAATACTAAATATTTTCTAACTTCTTGAGTCTGAATTTCTGTTCAGTTTCTAAGCCTAGACTGATGCTTTGTTTGAAACTTCTTTTGAAATCATTTCCACCTGTTTAAGCAATTTCGGCTTTGCTGCAGACACGGCACAATAGTTGCATTGTAGTGAGTTAGACTGCTTGTCAAATGCAAACCCCAGACTTTCATCTCCTTACATCTTTCTGCTAATGCTGTTCAACTCTCCATCAGCTGGATGATTTCCTGTCACACAAATGGCAGTTGACAAGTCTGACTATCAGTTCTGTTCATACAAATTTCCAAGTTCAAGAAACCAGGTTCAGTTTTAGGCGTTATTTTAAGAGAATAAATTATTTAATGAAATTTAAAAAAAAAAAATCTTTTGGGTTGCAGAATTTTATTTTCATTGCTTGCATAGCAGTTCTCAAGTTCACCGAATACTTGACAGAGTGTTGACTGATACCCTCCTGAGCTATAACATCACATACCCTAGTGAACATCAGCAAGAGCAGACTTTTCCCATAAACACTTGAAAAGCATTTGGAGATGTGCTACACCTAAGTGTCACTACTCCAGATTTTGGCTGTTTACTCCTCCAACTCCATAATGCAGAAATATTCTCATTGCAGAAATAACTCCTCTGCTCGTTTCTCCTTAGGCTGTACTGATTACACCCAGTGAATGTGTATGCAGCTCCTGCTGCAATATTTAGACCAAGATCAAAACCTTGTATTGGTTCTGCAATACTCAGATGAACTGCACTGTGAGATAAATGTTCATGTATTCTCAAACATTTTATAATTCTGAAGGGAAATATTTCAGTAACATGCTTTTGCCTGTTTTCCAATGATAGCTACATCATCATTTGATTCAGGTTTAACACATTTAGTAAGTGGATGAAAGGCAAGCTGAATGCTTAGACTTAAATGGAGAAAAACAAGAGGTTAGGACATCATTTTTCATTACGAACATTTGCAATTAAATTTTGTGCACATGGATTTATTGTGAAATCCTTAGTGTGTGTAATAAAGAAGCTTTTGTCACATTAAGGATGAACTGTCCTCAAAAATAAAAAAATCTCTGTAAAGAGCATTGTTATATTCAAAAGAGAAATGCAAAATAGTCAAAGGATTTATATTTGCTGTTAAAAGAAACAATGAAATTATTCATAACCACAATTTTGTCCATTAAAGTGTCAATCAAAAGCAAGGAAGAATATTTAGGTCTGTGGTAGTCTGACTGGAAAGTTTGTCTGCTGTTACTGCACTGGATTCATAACATGTAATATGGTATTTTGATTATGTTTTTTTAAAAATCCAAAGCTTGCTGAAATTTTCTGGGACTTAAGGGTAAGAAAGGGAGAGATTTAACATCTGCAAGTGGATCTGTAGTATCTAGTTAAACAACAGAGGACATAGATCAAAAAGTTGTAATTATTATTTTATAAAGAACACTATTAGGCCCCACAATGGAAATAGAAGATTCCACTTTGATTACATTTCAAGCAACATTGCTATCAATTTCTTCTGCAAACTTTTTGTAATGCAGCAAAAATACTCTCTTTGAAAAGAGAGCAAAATTCAACAGGAACTTAACTCTTTTATTGTCCTTGTTATTTATTCCTTCCAGGGGTAAGAAGATTGGACATGACATAGATTTTTTGATCACCAACCCAGGACCAAGAGAATATGATGAACTTCTGCATAAAGTTATTGACTTATGGAAAAAGCAGGTATGAACTAAGGAACACTTGGCCAAAAAAGACATGCTCTAACTCCACTGAATTAAGCCTATACCCTGCCTAAAGAATGTTATACTCCTTTGTACAGCTGACTGCAATATTTTGGAGTTGGGTATTTCTCTATTTTGTTATTAACTGTGCTGATCTAGGTGCATCCTCTAGCTCTGAGTGCTAAAGTTGAAGGTTATAACAAAAGTGCTCTACGCAGGTCCTGTAGTATCTTACCCTAAGAACATGCAGCTAGTCAGAGGTGAAAAATCAAGCTAGGTAGAGTTTTGAGTGACAGATAAAATTGTTCTTATAATTTGAAAAAAACCTGTATTTCAAAAATTTTTCCATGAGGTGGGAGTAGGTTTTCTCTGGGGAAGCTACTTCAGGAAGATCCAGCTTTAAGTGTAGTGGATTTGGGTGACCTCATGATATGAGCTGAACAAGTTTGAAAGCTTAAGCACCAAAGCTCTGGAATTCTGGCTTCCTTTCAGTCCATTAATTAGCAATTTTCCCAGCTTCCATTGAAATATTGAAAAAATTGATACAGTTTTCCATGATGTCTGTGTTTGAAAGATTGCACACATCTTCAAGGTTCCTTCCAACCCAAACTGATAGATGATTATATAATTTCATGGAGGAATTGCTCATCTGAGAGATGGAAGTTGTTTATTTTTTTTTTTTTTGGTTGGTTGTGTTTTTGGTTGTTTCTTTGCTGTTGTTGTTTTCTTATTTTTTTTTCTATTCAGTTCTTCAGTTTCCAGCAGCTTTAAAGTTGGAAGTGTCCCAGTTATAACAGGTGCAGGTAGCTCGCAATATTCCTGGGTCAGAAAAATATAGTATGCTGGGAATATTAAACTTTCGTTTCTTCTTCTACTTTTCTAGCCAGCTGAGATATTTTTCAACATTAACTCCCAGTACTGTTCAAAGAAATGGAGTACATTTCAACAAGTAAAAGGCCATCACTCTGATGTGAATCATCAAGCACCTCACTGCTAATCCAAGTCAGCTTTCAGTACCTATAGCCTATAGAGAATGCTTTTGAATTGACTCTTGAGTACTTTAATTAATGTATAATGGGTTAATACATGAAAGATTCAAAACATTCAACTGCACAAAAGCTTATGTGAATGTATGAAGTTATCTGTTTCAAGGTGGTCAAAATCTTTCAGCTGGCTTTAATGGAAGGGCTTCAAAACTTAGGGGCTTTTTTTGTAAAATGCAACATAAGCTGAATTCCTCTTCTTCCAGTTGATTTCTGGTCTTTGAAGTGTTAACAGACTATTATTAATATTTTGGATTTCTCTCAGTTCTATCTTAATTCTCTATGGAAAGTATAAGTGTTGGAGTAGATTGATAGCAGGTACAATTTAGACGTCTCAAAAGCAATGAAGCCATGGTAATTAATGAGTGCTGAGGAAATACTCTGTTTTTATCATTTTATTATTTAGGTACAGGTTCTTTCGCAGCTATTATACTCCCTTCACTATGAGAAAAGTTGCATTTCTTCATAGAAGGTGTCTTTTTCCCTTCTTAAGTGTACTTGAATCTCTAGGAAACCGTGTATGGGTCCTCCAAAAATCATGTTTATTGTAATACAGCAGAAAGGAAAAGTGACAACAGACCAAGGCTAGAGCCTGCCCTGAGTGCAGCCTTTCATGCCTTCTTTTCTACTTACATTACTGAGAAAAATGCCTGTGATCTGAGAAGTCTGACAACTATTAAAGCTTTTCAGTTCACTCTGAGCTGCTTTCATTAGATGGAGTTGAAAGGAAAGAAATAGAAAATGAATTGTTCTTGCTGATTTTCTTTTTAAGGGGACTATTTGGCAGAAAGGAGTGCAGGCAGAGTACGGGAGGTCAAGGGTGGCCAAGAGTTTGATAAAAAGATTAGGATTCCTCTAGAAATCCCAGCATGAAGAAAATGTCAGAAGCACAACGCACAATGGCCATACAAACCAAACCCAAGGAATCTGGGTATAGTTGAAAGCTATAGAAAAGTATTTCCTCTGTTCTGTTTGTCCTCCAGATTTTGCAAGGTTTATACTACTAGCTACACTACCTCTGTACTGTGGCATTTGTAATATATAGGCTTTTATTGTCACTACCAAAAAATGAGCTGCCAGCAAAATCAAAATGCAAAAAATGAAAGAGAGGATTTATACACTTCTTGCCTTTTTATTATTTTTGATTTCTAAGGGAGAGGTGAGGACACAAAATACCCCCAAACTAAAGCACTTTTTCACTTTTTGCAGTCATCTGTTTCACAGCTTGCCTCTTCTGTGCTACTGCTTCTAAGCCCGAGTTCATCAATATACTTCATGGAGGTCATGATGTTGACTTCCAGCTCTTAGTGAAGGATTCCACAACGTTTAACTTCTAAATTATGGACCTCATCTTTAAACAGTTTAAAGGGCCTTTTTCTTAGCTGAGAAGTTTATTGTTACAACATCCTTCCATTGAAAACTGCTGAAAATGAAGTGGCTAAATCAACACCATCGTGCTCTTTGATGCAGCATCACCAGGGATAAACAGGCCGAGGAACAGAGAACATAAAGTCTTCAAAGCAGAGTGGCAAAACAGAAAATCTGTGATGCAGTACACAAGTTATGCTTTTAATGGTTCCAAAAAGCCTCATAAAGAAAGTAAGAAATTACTTCTGTGGGTTAGAGCTTGGAAGTCTGTGGGCAAACAGGCTGAGCCATCTGTGTCAATGCAGCTTCATTCACATACTGTGAAAAAAAGGCTTTCGTTTTTTGCTGAAAACCTATATAGCTATATTTAGCACTGTTCCTAATGTTATATACATATTTTCAACAATGGAAGGGATGCTGCTACTACAGCCATTCCTGCACTCTTCAGTTTTTCCCTTTGTATTCATGGAAGTATAAGGTTGCATTTTTCTTTTGGCTTTAGGAAAAGGAGTAATGGAGATGCCTGTCTGTGCTTACTTATTTTAATGTATTAGTAGTCTGATTTAAATGCTAGTATTCACCCTTTATGAGGTGATCAGGAAGGGGAAGGCTTGATGTCCCATTAAAGAGGATCGTGAGGAGCAAGTAATATTTTTTCTATTGCTGGAAATAGATTTTTGGAAACAGGATTCATGGAACAGCCACACATTCATTATGAAGTGACAGCTGGATTTTACCAGCAACCTGTTTCTAAGACAAGACACAGAAATGGTTAAGAGGCCAGAGCAAAAAACCTTTTGTTTCAGATGAAAGAATGCATAAGGATGCAGAACTCCTTTGTGAACACATTTTATTATCTCACCTTTCTTCTCAATGCATTATGAATTTTTTAATCTCATTCTGACTCAGCTGAGGAAATTCTTACCTGAAATAGACTATTGCAAGGTGTGGGAACCGCAGGCATGTAGTGAGAACTACCTTGCGGTGGGATCTGCTTGTTTACCTCGGTTCACAGGCATCTATTCTAGCTCAAAACAAGCAAGAATCCAAACAAGTGATATCCGACTTCTCACAGGTGATGCTATTGCAAGATGTTGTTCTAACTGTAGGTTGCCAATGAACTTGTGGGGTGGTGAGTTGAGAGCCCATGGGTGCGTGACATGAATGTTAGAAATAGCATAAAAGAGCCCTTGGAAAATAAAGAGTAGTTCCTTTCTTTGATCTGAAGCTGTTGTGGTGAGTTTTTACACGTGGTATCCATCTCAACAGTGACAGCAAGGTGGTTAGAGCCCTGGACATGAGAGATTTTGGCTTGAATTTCTTTAGAGAATATAGGGCTGAATCTGATTATCCTGCTTGTGAGGTTTTTGTATAAAGTAGGCATAAGTGTTCCATTTCCTGCTATGTCCTGAGTGAAGATCCAGGTGATAGTGGCATTTCTTAAGACATGATCTTTCTGGGGCGTATTGTATAGCTGTGTGTGGGTGAGTAGGTACTTGTAAGTCCCTGTCTGTCTGTCTCACTCAGCAGTATAAATGCTCATGGCACAGAGAGGTAAATACCTTCGTTCATGGATTCCAGTGCTGATCTGTCCATGGCTGTCAAAGCCAGGCTGCTCCAGACATGCTCAGAAATAAACCATTCCAGCGCCCAGGGAACTTCAAGATAAAAGGGACCATGGCAGCCTGCATGATTATGCAGCAGCTGCTGAGTTTTGCATTGCTGGTCAAACCTTTGATGCAGTTTTCTAATGACTCCTTACCCTAAAAGGCCTGACTTCTCCCAGGCATCAGTTCCTTGAGCTGTTCCACTTTGTAGAATTCCATCTGTCTCATCTAGGTTGATATTTTTCCAAATTAACATGCTACATTTTATATTAGATATTGCAATTTCACTGGGAAAAAAAAAATCCAGTTTCCCTTTATTAAACTATCTCAGAAGGAAATTTAGAGCAATGATATACAGATATATTTCAGAAGAACGTATTTGATTATGTTTTCAGATGATATAAAATGATCGTACTTAGCTTTAACAGAATTAATCCAGCTACCAATGGTTATGAATAATGACAGCATGTAACGTTAAAAATAGGATTTCATATAATTAAAAATGACAGAGAATTCTAGTGACCATACTTGATTGATTTTTCAGTGATTGATTTAGTATTTTTCTAAAAAGTCGTACTTTTCCTCAATTTGAGCATAGATTTACTCCAGTATCAATGCTATTGATGTGCCAGCACTCAAGATATTTAAGTCAAAGCGCACGGTCATTCTAAAAACAGAAAATTGTTGTGGGTCTTAGCATAATTGTCCTAAAAATATAGATTTAGTTTTGATGGTGTTGTAAATTTGAGGAATTAAAATGCCAACACTTTAAAACTTGATGGTGTAAACAAGGCCTACAGCACTTTATGGTGTACAGACCAAGCTGAAATGTGCACAGAACTGCAGATTCCCTGACTCAGAGCAAAGAGGAGGCTGCTGCTCTGCAGCTGCAGTGCCCAGAACCTCACACAGTCTTTGCAGCTGCTGCCCCTTCAGGCAATGCTTTTTCCAAATGCACAGAAGTGCCATTTCAGCTTAACTTTTTGGGGTGATGGTGATGTCCAGTGTCTAATTATGCTAGGTTAATTGAAAACGCTATCCCAATGCATACGACCTAGGCTTTGGCTGCTATTTAATGGTGATACCCTGACTTCTAGTATATAATGTGATGTGTCCCAAATCTCCGAGATCAAAAAGAAAAATGAAGCAAAATATGAGAAAGAACTGCTAAGTAGCTAAGAGATTTTTATAGAAAATGGGAAGAATGTCAGTGCTTAACCAAATGTGAAGTAATCAATTAATGGTCAATGACTAATGATATTAAAATTATTTTTATTAGCATTAAAAGCAGCAAAACCTGAAGGGCAGATAGTTTCATAAAAAAAGAGCTAGAAAATAAGCAGTTATGCATTAACATTCAACAGCTGTTTTGATTCTATATTTGGAAAGAACAAGCATCAGTGCCTTGTGACATTGGGGTAAAATTAAGAAAAAATTACTGGTTTAGAGATGGATGTGGCAGAGCACCTGCTAAATTTAAGCATTTTCAAATCAGCAGACTTGGAAACTAGTAATCCAAGAGAAGAAGCTACATAAGGAGTTTTCTCATATCAGTTTATTATAAATCTTCATAATCAGGAAAAACTGCAAAGTGAAAGAATGCCAATTCAAATAAATTAGTTATTCTTAAAAAGGCTGCTCATTGACCCGTAAAAAAGCCTGAAACTGATTTCCAGTAAAATAATGGGATTGTTAATTTGGAACTATCATCAACAAAAAGCTGGAGGCTAAAAATGTAATAATACCTATCAGTATCTCTTCATGGAAATCGTATCTTGTTAAGTGTTTTTGTTACGCTTCTTTTTCTGGCCAGAATTATAGCTCTGAGTGATAAAAGTAATTTTATTACTCTAAAGTAGTAAAAATAATTCTCTAAGGCATTTAAGATATTATAATGTAAAGTTGCCACACCTGCACTATATAAAAGAAATAATCAAAATCTCTTTTTAATACTGAGGTATTCTTCCAAAAATCAGTTCATTGTTCCTGTGATATTAAGCGGTCTCATCTGGAGACCTTTAGTCCTGGTTTTGACCCAGAGAAGAGGGATGGGGCGTGGCCAGACCATAATGTTATTCAATACCACTTTATATCATTGCCAGGGATGGGGGAAAGGGACTCTCTGTCTTCATAGAAGAAGGATGTTCCTTCCAGTGGGAGGAAGTGTGGTAGCAGAAATGGTCTGGTATTTTGCGTGTTTATTGTTTCTTTGTCTTACACCTTTTGTTCTTAATATTGTTGTTCTTACTGTTTGTTTTCTTATCTATTTCTGTTTCCAGTAAATTGTTCTTATCTCAGCCAATGATCTTTGCCTTTTGTGCTTTCAGCTGGGGGAATAGAGAGAAGCAAGAGGAGTGGTTTTAGCAGGGCTACTAAACTGGAGAATACCATTCCTAAAGCACAAAACTATTGTAGTTAACCATTGACAGCCATCAGATAAAACCTTCTAGACCCCCTCAGTTCAACATTGAAATCTAAGAAAGCCCCTGGTCCAGTGGAAGGAGGATGTGTAAACTTTTGAGTGATTTCAAAGCAGAAACACAAAAGTGACCCAAGGACCTAAAGAAATGGACACTCCCTTTGAGCAAAAGACATGGGCAGGGATCTTTCATCTCTCTGGAGACTCCAGAGCTTGTCACAAGGAAATCTCATTTAGCAGATACATTCCAAATGGAATCTTCCAGTCTGGAATCTGTCAACAAGACCGTGCACTGGGCTAATAATTTTTTTCCAGATGTCTGCCACATGGGAACACATCAATCCTTACTCAGAAATTTCTGTTGATATTAACTACTAAAGGCTTAGGTGAAAAGGAGGGAGGGAAAGAATTGCAAATACTGTCTCCTTACTACACGGCAGGACATCACTGCTGTCAGATATCTACCAGTGCAGGTTTCCCTCAAATATTTTTCCAAAAGCTGAAGCTGCTTCATGTCCCTCCTTAGCCGAGATTTGGCCTGGCACTATTCCTTGTTGATTGAAATTACATTTCACATGAGTTTTAGAGACAACTCTCTAAAAACTCTGTAATGACAGTTAAACCAGCTCAGCAATTCAATGTGAACAATATCTTCTCTTTAGGGCTTACTCCTTTATTGTGATATCATTGAATCAACATTTGTAAAGGAACAGCTGCCAAGCAGAAAAGTTGATGCCATGGATCATTTTCAGAAGTGTTTTGCAATTTTAAAATTGCATCAGCCAAGAGTAGACAGCAGCAGTTTCAACACGTCAAAAGAGTTGGAAATGGCAGAAGTCAAAGACTGGAAGGCAATCCGTGTGGATCTGGTCATAACCCCCTTTGAGCAATACCCATATGCTCTGTTAGGCTGGACAGGCTCCAGGGTAAGTAACCACCACAGCGTGTGTTTTCTTAGCATTGCTAACATGTTTTTGTTGTTACAGGACCATTCAGAGTTCATGGATTTAAAAAAATATTCCTGATATCCACACATCACATTTCATGCTGTTGTCCACCCCTGACCAGGGGTTGGAGCTGATGAAAGCATCACTAACATTTACAGACATCTCTCTAGAGGGGTTAACATCTATTTTTCTCAAACCTTAGTGTTTAGGTTCATGAACTGGAGAGCTATGTTTTTGGTCAGTTGTGTTGTCTTTTTACATCATAATACTGTTAACAAGCAATTTAAATGGTTATTGTGTAGAGAGATGATTTGGAACGTGTCACATAATTTTACAGGAGATTAAACATTTGAGGAATAGATGTTCTAAATTGGAACTTAATTTGTTTTGTGGGAAATTGAAAACAATTTGACGTCTTTCTTTTTGGATTAGATCAAATGTTTTGTTTCAATTGTGTTTTAATTGACTCTATTAAATTGGAAAAAATGGAAAAATTTTTAAAATTAGACATTAGTTTTGAACTAGAATAAAATATATTTTGATTTATGTCTTAATAAGTTAATAAAACTTGAAGTGATGGCTACTTTCACAAGACACTAGTTAGTTGGCATAATATAAAATAGTACACTATTTTCAAAACAAAGATTCTACCTAATGCAAACTCAAAACTCAAATGATTAATCTCACTCCAGACAGAATTATTTTTTAATCTGTTCTACATGCTTGCCTTCTTATGTTCATTTTTCTAGGGAGTGATTACATGGTACAATGGAGAGCTCCTGAGCCTGCTCTGAATGATCTTTTTGATGTGCTGGAAGCAGCACTGGTGCCTTGCCACTCTGTTCTGCTCAGGTTAATTGGAAGCAGGATGGTTTAGACCAGGCAAAGTGTTGAAATTGATGTGTTCTCCTGCTGAGCTTATGAGTTACTTCAGTCATTTTTTTGAGATAACAAAATGTATTTATTTGGACTTTGGATTAAGTTCTGCAGACTTTGGGGTCCTTTCTTATCCTGGAAGTGTTTGGCAACTTAAAAGGCCTTCTCTCAACTTTGTAGATAGGTGTCTACACTAAAAACACACAGTGTGAGGCCCTTTGGATGGGTAGGCAATGACTTCATTTTTCTCTGCCTCACTGAGCTCCTGCTCCCTGTTGAGCTAATTCACCTGCAGACTGTGGGAGCCCATCACGAGTTTGCTTTCTTATAGAGTGCCCAACTAATCTCAGAGTAACTGGCTGAAATGATGGACAATTCCCTATCAAAGCATTTAATTTCAAATTATTAATTTTATCAGTCTATATTCTTTTAATTGAGGTAATTTTTACATGTTAGTTTATTGCTTGGTTTGGTGTTAGAACTCTTATGCAAAGGATAACAATTCTGGTTTGTGAAAATGGCTGATATTTGCTATATCTTTGACAGCAATTTGGACGTGATTTGCGGAGGTATGCTACACATGAAAGGAAGATGGTACTGGATAACCATGCATTATATGATAGGAGAAAGGTACTGTTTATTCTCAGAAATAAAGCTAAGGTGTTTTTATTTCTGGATCTACATTTACAGTTTATTTTTTATATTCAAGTATATAGAATATTTTAGCTTGGTTATCTCTTTGGTAGTAAAACAGTTCCACCTTCACAAGATTTAATTTGACTGGAACAACCTGATTAAATCTGAACAAATAAGTCTGGAAATGTTTGTTTGGGTTTTTTTTTTGGCAGTTGTAAGGTAATCTCTGAAATGTAACAAGAAACATACATTAGACATTTGTGTTTGATAGGAACTGTGCAGCCTTCACATAACTGAGAACAATCCTTCTGCAAGTATTTGAAAAAGGTACTTTGCTGTCCCATTTCAGAAGGAGAGGTCATTTGTGTGTCCCAGGCACAATTTCAGCTGGTATTGGGCTGACATTTCAAAGGAAGAGGGGATATATTGAGTGGTACAGGCTCAGTTAGAAGGCTTGAGGAAGTTTTTGCAGGATATGACACTAAGTAGAGATCAGGGATCATCCAGCTTTTAAAACCCTGCATTCAGAAGTCTGTGAGGAATTCTGTTTAGTCAGGCTTGGCAGCCTGGGGAGTAATTGGCATAATTTCTGGTATAAAGGCTCTTGACTGCAGTTATACTGATCTCTGCATTTATCTGGCTTAATGTCTGTATTTGTATTAGGCCATTTAAATAAAAAGCAAAAATCAATACTGGAAATACTTATTGATGTCATTATAAGGAAAGGCAAAAGTATCATGTCAAGATTTTACATTAATCTTTCCTCTATATTCCTTATAGAATGGAGACTGCTTTTAGCATCCCTGCTTACATTCAGTATTGTCTCATTGCTCCTTTCTAAGATGCAGCAGTGATCTAAGCCATCACTCCATTTCAGCTGTCTCCCTATGTGCTTGTCAGGTCCAGATGCTATAGCATCCTCAGTTCACATGGAAACCTGGGCAAATTATTGGGCTAATTATCCATTTAGTCAGATATCCTGTTCTCCAGCAATTGTCAATACTAGATGCTTCCGAAGAAAACATAAAATCAATAGTAGATAAATATGCTATCAAATGTCTAAGGGGGATGTTTCTTTACAAACTCAGGGATGATGTCAGTGTTATTTCTGCCTGTCTTTTATATTTTGAAAGCATTCAAAATATAAACTCTTTACCTCAGCATAATATGGCTGGTGTTTTATCTGCATGTTAACACGTGCACTGTTCAGTAGCTTTTTTGGGTGTAATAGAAAATGACACGAGGGAAAACCAAAGAATTAGAGGAATGTGAGTGTTATTTTTCATGTGCAGCAAAATTTGCCTGCTTGGTATATGAGTATGTATCGTATCTGTTGCTTTTACTCAGAGCCCTGAGGCATTCGGGGATGCAAAATGGACACTGTTCATTCATGAACAACAACATCAATCAGTATTATTTTTCTTTATTATGTTAGGTTTTATAACTGACATACAAAACTGACATTCAAATCCTTCTGGGAAAGAAAATGTGAGTTTCCAATGTGTATTTGACGGGATTAGCCAGGATGTTACACAGATAAATTATGAGTTTATCTTCACAGTGTCCCATGAGAAGAAAGATGTTCTTGTCATCCCAAATTTTCAAGTAAAGAGCTGAGGCAGGGAATGATTTAAGGTCTTAAACATCCATTGATTTCAAGGGCCCCTCATTTGCAGTGTCTGACCTGAAATTTTTCCTGTTGAGTACTTGCCTTGGGAACTTGAAAAATACTATGAAATGTGTATACCCGTGTGGATGTTCCCAAATTCATCAGCTGTAACTGTAATTTGACTTCCAGACCTTCTACATGTCTGAATCTCAATTTACATTTCCTCAGTTCCTCAATTGTACTGCCCAAAACTGAAGAAATGGACCCTAGTGAGAGGGATGAGAAGCAACACTCAGAAAATTTGCCTTATTCCTTATTGTAAGGCAGGAGTTCGTGACAAAGGCAAAGAAAACAATCCAACAAAAAACCCCCAAACTAAACCAAACCCAAAACACCCAGACCAAATCTTCAGGAAAAATTTCAACTATCTTGACCACAAAGTCCTTAATCTATGAGTTCCATATATCGAATGAAGTGCATGAAGGGGTCAGCTGTCCCTTTCTGGGAGGGACTTTGCTTTCAAATGTCTTTCTGTCATCACTCCTCTCCCCCCACAATATCTAAGTCTGCCATTTTTCATTTAATCCCAAACACAGCTAGTTTACTTCCAAATTGTATTTTGTTGCTGTAAACCACAGATGCACTGCAGATTTCAAACACAAGAAGTTGTGTTAATATGTTGACGCAGCAGAATACTGTTCTTGTTTCTGCTTCAGTCTCAGAAATAGCTAAATTACATTAGCTAAATTTTTCCACACATAAAGAAACTTCTAAGGCAGAGATGCAATATGAAAAATTTCAGACCAGGCAGCAATGAAATCTGTTTAACACTGGCTCTTTTTTCAAGTACTGTTATTTCAATGAGAAGCAGGGAAATGACTCCCTGGCAAGTATTGTAATATTTATAATCTAATGTGTTAAATTCAAATAAATTTAGAAATTATTTTTAGCTTTACAATTTTGTATTAAGTTATTCCCACAAATGACATTTTGAACAAAAAACCTTCCATACTGCCACCCAGTGTGCAATAAAATCAGAAATGTGTAGAATACAGCAATGGTGTCTGTCTGTGAAATTTGAGATGATGGCTGATAGTGGAAGTGGAGAAGTTTTCAGTAAATTGTGTGGCTGCCAAGGTTGATTCATTTTTGAGGTCATCAGATTAGTAAGCTTAAAATATGTGTGAAAATAATTAATAATTTTACACAAGGGAACATATGCCCAAATTGTAAAATATTTAGGGTTGATTTGTTGGTTATTTTTCACATTAAATTATGATGAGTAGAGAATCTACTTTATTGTAATTCTAGTGTTTTTCTTTTAAAATTATTTGACTAGGAGGGAACACTAAAAAATGAGTGTTTTATCTGTACCATCTCATAAAATTGGATTGGAACAGGAACATTTGTATTTCATAAGTACATTTCTCTTTGTGGCAGGAAATCTTCCTTTCTCAAAGCTAAAAACAATCAGGAAGCAGATATCCCTTGTGCAAGCTGCTCAAGATCCCTCAACACAACCTTAATTAAGGTTAATTAGGCACCATATGTAAAAACTGAATCACATCTTTTCCATATTTCTCTCCTCGTTTGCTGAAGAGAGGTTATCTGGTGTCGCTGGCTCTGTGCAGACAGCCAAACCTTCGTGCCCAACTCTGACAGTCACGGGGGTACTGAATGGGGTGGAATTCGGGAGCTGGGCCAAATCCTTTCTGCTTCATTCTTTTTCTTTTAGTAGTCTGTGTGTGTGTACAGCAAAAGGGATAGCAAGGTCAGGAAGAGTCACGCTAATTCTTGATCCTGCTGAAGACCAAGTCCTTCCCTTAAAAACAATTTCCTGCCACCACTTAAAATTTTGCAAGTTATTATAAGAAGTAAATAAACGATGCTATAGCAAATATTATTTATTCTTATTTAATTTTTATTTAGTGGAATGTAACAGCACTTGTAAAAGAGTGTCATTCATTACAAAAGAAAACGATTTCCTGATTTGCTCTACATTTCAATATATAATTCAGTATGCTCTATTCTTCTATATTAATATTTATCAGCCCTTTGGCACAGATGCTTGCACTGTGGCCCACTGCTTGAAACGTGATGCGTGTCAGAGAATCCCAGATTCCAGCGTTCAAAGGGTTGCAGCAGGAGAGAGTCCTGGTTACTTTAATGTATTTCCAAAGGGATTCTGACAGCAATAGGGAGCATTAACACAGCAGTTAGGAATCAATTACATAGCTCTGCAGATGGGAACAAAAGGAAGAGAAATTTTCTCCAGGGACTCGTTACAAAGTTACACTGTGAAATTATTCCTCAGCCTTGATTTATTTTTTTCTTTCCAGTGTGAATCTTTTTCATATATTTGTTGGTTTTGGAAGACAGTGTGCAATTATCAAACTAATGATTTCTTCAGTTCTGTAGCAAGAAGGGCATTTTGTAGATCGTCCTTTCATAGGAAAATTGTGACTAAAAAATGGAAAATTTGCTACCAATTATCTGTCAGCCTCTTTTACATAAAAAGATGAGTGTACGTACAAATCTGTGTGCCTGTAGAACTGTGTACTGAAGGTATGGAAATTAGCACTTGTACATACCAGCCTGAGGTATGCTCTTCCTGTGATTTACATCAGCTGGAGGTCAAACCTTACTATGATCCCTACTCTTGCAGAATGGAGCTTATTGATCAGTCAAGAGGAAGAAAGAGAAATTGTATGTTCCTCATGTCTTATGGTATTATTGCTGCTACTAGTGGCATGACATTTTTATGAATGGGCAAATAAATTCTCATTGTAAAACTTTTCCGATTCATGAATGAACAATATGCTCTCTTAGAAAAATGCACGTGGTTTTGAAAAAAAAAAAAAATTTTCTGTGTGAAGAATAAGTCAGGTCAGCTGAACAATAAGCTCTTCCTTAGAAAAATTAAGGTCCTTAGTCTGTAAACCATGACATCAATGGTTGTTTTGACACTCCTCTGGGTTGGATTAGGAAGCAATTATCCCACAACCCACAATAAAGAATTTTTGGTTATGCTGTGCATTGTTTCTGGACTAATGGTGTGCTAGGGCAGTCGCTGGCAAATTTTGACAACATCCTGACAGCTTTTTACCTGGGTGAAACAGAGAGGGATCTGGTGGAGCTAACTGAAGAAGATACAACTCTAATGACAGTCTTATTTTTAAATATCTGCCTTTGAGATGAGGAACTATCATCTGTTTACAGGAAAATGCAAGAAATGTGTGATTTACTTTCTCTTAATGTTTTATTATCCTTAAAGTGATTTTTAAAGTAGCTGGCAAAGCACAGGATTTCTGTTCTTAAAGGAGCTGTCCTCCTACCTTATCAGCAACCCAGAATAATGTTCAGGCACTACAAAGGTTGTTGGCTTTACCAACTCTGGTGCTGTTGGCTGGAGCAGAATATCTTTGTCATGCAGAATGGCCCTGTGGAGAGTGTCTGGAGTTTGATGGAATTCTTGCCCTGGCTGGGAGAATAACGAGATTGCAGCCAGCTCAAGGATCATGTACCAGGTCAGACGTGTGACATCAGAGAGCACAGTCAAACAACTGCCAGGCTGTAATATTCTCTGTTCTCTGAATGTTTTCTGATGCCTCTTTTAATCCTAATTTGGCTTGTGAAAAGGTGGGACAAGAAGGAATTTTGACATTTGGCGTGAAGTGATGGTTGTGTGAGCCTAAGAGAGTCTTCTACACATTGTTGTAATACAGGCTAAGGAAGGAGGATGGTCTAGAGGTTTGAATTTTAACTTGCACCTTGTGGCAGTCTGTAGCCAAATTTTCTCTGTATTTTTAGCAGGTCATTTAGCCTTCCTCACTCTCTCTTCCCAACAGTAAAACCTGCTTCCCATGATGGAAAGGTGCAGTAATAGTAAGTAGTTTGCCAATGAAGCAAAAGCTATTTCAGTTTAATGAAGGATTTTTATCATCCAATGTTTGTATTTTACTATAAATGGGAGATAAAACAAAGGTTTAATGGAGAATTTTGGTTGTTTAAAATTTGTGATTCTCTTAGAGGGAAAGTCAAAATGTTGACACATTCTGCTAAAGGGATTTCTTTCTGAATCTTAGTTTTGGAAACAATCCATGGATTAGACTGTTCCAGACCTCCAAAGCTCAGACAGCTCTTGGGGCTGCAAGCTCTGAGGCACTTGCTTGGCTGCCTGCTCCAGGCTCATGGAGCCAAGGAGCTCTGGGGACCCTGGCTCTGAAATACTTAAAATTATTTGCGCTCAGGCTCCCAGCAGCCTGTCAGGCAGGTTGTCAGGAAGATGTGCAAGCTGTCAGGAGCTCAAATAGGCTTGGATGTTTGAAAGTGCCTGGTAAACTAGATTCTATTGAATTGTGCTTTTTTTCAGGGCAATGTTTTAATAACTACATCATTTTTACAGAACACCCAGTTTAAGTGAGTAGGGAAATTTCAAACTAGCTAAACAAAATAAAGTTCTGATTTGATCTGTTCAAAAGACATTGTGATAGTATTTTTGTATGGCTGTACATGTGTTAGGTAGAAATACTGTTCCCTAGAACTGTCTCTTCTCTGGGACTCCTGGGAAGTTGCATTCTAGTGATTCTCAGCCAGTCAAATCCATATATCATCCTTCTCAGTACAGCTTACTGTGAGGATATCCCAAACTTAACTACGGAAGATGCTTCTAAAAGATCTACTGTTCTGTGCAAAACCCAGCCCTGCCACTTATACTGTGGATAAATATGACTTTTTAAAATGCAGGATTTATCAACCTTTTTCACTATTGCTTCCTAACTAAACTTTCTTATCTGAGTTAATTAAAAATTAGCACCATTTACAAATACTTCAGAATCCATAGGAAAATAAACATCCTTTTGTTTGTTTTTACATTTTGGTAACTATCTGGAAACCATTCCTTGGAGCTACAGTAAAGAAGGAGGTTTAAAACTGTCTCACGGTGTGTCACAGGGTTTCAGCTGCAGTGGGGTTTCGTATTGCTCTTTCGTTTCATTCAGAATATATTTATTTCTCTTGATGCCATTTGTGGTTCAGCAGTTACTCAGAAGCGGCTCTGCATAAAACAGGAACTAAATCCAACAGTTCCATGATAGAAATTCTGAGTGATATATGTCCTCAAATTGTTGTATGAGCATGGAAGTGAGAATGAGAGAGCTGAGCAGAATGATTAGTGGGGTGGGGTGGGCTGGATGCTGTAAACTTCTGCAGGTACTTTATTCCTGTTTCATGTCAGGTGATTTCTAACGATGGCATCTGGAACAGCTTCAAGACTGAATGGTGACCATGTAGAAAGTGTCTCTCTCCTGCACTTTATACACCACTAACCAGTGGAGATGCTCAAATCAGGTGTGAGACCAGAGGATTGAATTTGTCTAGTAAATTCTGATTTATACTTCTATAAACCAGTATATTTTCACAATATTCCAGAAAATCCATTTCAAGTCCAATTATTACTTTATGCAGTTCATGGCAACAAAATGAGGTGATGTAAATAATTAGCATTGCTTTTTTTTTTTTTGTGGAAGAATAGATGGAGTTCTTAGGGTATAATAGATTAATTGAATTATTAGCATATGAATGTTCTTGCACTGACATTGTAGGTTGATGTTTTTTGTAAGAGAAGGATCATGAGCTCAGTGTTATTTTGAAGAGTTGTTGGAGCAGAAAGCAATTATTAATTTTATGTCCTATGTAAATTTAAGATTGGAAATAGGCCCCTTAATGTTTTCTATTAGAGAAATATTGAAAAAAATATGACACTATACAGATGACTGATTGATGATTGATGACAATTTTACATTTAAAAAAACTTGTACGAATTTGAATGGCATGTAATGTTATTTAGTTGTTGAATAACAAGAGAGGTTGTTTATATAACTGTTCTGAATAACAAACTCACAAGATGCTCCGAAAACTTCATAACAGGACCCAGCTTTGCAAGCCATTGATTGCTGTGCAGTTACACTGAATATAGCAAGGTTGTGTGATCCCAGTTTTTTAAGAGAAAATTTATTTTTGCTTGGGAAACCATAATAAGCACAAAAGGGGAAATTTATCCTGGGGTTTCCTTTACACTGTGAAGCTCACATGCATTCAATTGTCACCATCAATATTGCACAGTCTTTTACCACTTGCCTGCAAAATGAATTCCTGTCGAGGAAAAACCTGGCTGACTCTTGAGGCAGGGCTTCTCCTGTCTGCCTTTGTAAAGCCAAATGAAGGTGTGATTACCACTCCAGTAAATGACTATTTTATGACTGTAATGCTCTGGTGAGCTCCCTTCAGAGTGTCTGAGCTCTGCTCACCTCTTGCCTGAGTAGCTGCTGCACAGACAACCTCAGGGTTTGCAGCCAGCAGCCCCTCCAGCCATGCCTGGTGACATCCTTCAGCTCCTGGCCTCCCTCATGATATTCTGATTTTTCTCTGGCTGAGTCTGCACCTGTGCTGTGACTTCTATTTTGAAACATGGCTTACCTGGCAGTGCCCATGTTGGTGCAAAAAGTCGTGTTCATATGTTCCTGGGGTGGCTCGGCTTAGAGGACAGGAACAGCCCTGAGGAAGGCAGAGTGATTGCAGGTGGCTGGGAGGTTACCTGCCCTTGCCAGAACTTTGGAAATGTGTCTCCTAATAAAGAGCCAGCTTTGTTCTTTCACGCAGATATTCTTTTCTTTCACTACCCAATACATTATTTCTCAAAAACCTGTATCACCACAAGACCTGTTGATGCCTTTAAAACCTCATATTATTACATAAAGTTGTGTAATATTCACGTGTTTAACAGCGTATTCAGTAGTTACAGTCTCTAAGTCAGTTTTTTGGTGTCATCTGAGAGCATTTACTCCATACTACATTTCATTGAAAAAAGATGCTTGCAGAAGTTGCACAGTTAAAGAGACTTTTTTATGGTTCTGTAAAAACTGGATGTTATAGTCTTATTTTGGCAGATGCTGCTCTAAAATTACAAAGTTATAATGGTGATATAATCAGCCTTGAGAACATCTTGATGAATTAAACATGCTGCAGCTGCAAAGTTTGCTTTAGACATCTGCAACAATGACTGGATTAAAGCTACAGTAAACATAAAGATCCAAAGTTTGTAATATCGATTTCTAATATACTCTCTACTACTCCCTGCAAGGAAGTTGTATCCCGGTGGGGCTTGGCCTCTTCTCCCAGGCAACAGCGACAGGACAAGAGGGCTCAGTCTTAAGCTGTGTCAGAGGAGGGTTAGGTTGGACATTAGGAGGAATTTCTTCACAGAAAGGGTGATCAGATGTTGGAATGGGCTGCACAGGGAGGTCATGAAGTCACCATCCCTGGAGGTGTTTAAGGAAAGACAGGATGTGGCACTCAGTGCCACAGTGTGGTTGACAGCTGGTGTTGGGTCATAGGTTGGACTTGATGATCTCAGACATCTTTTCCAACCTAATTGATTCTGTGATTCTGTGATTACTACAATGAAACACGGAGTCATTGTAAACAGATGCACATACTTCTATTTATGTTTCAATTCTTCTCACTCTCTCAGGAAAGTGGAAATTGCATATGTGATTTGGGTGATATTTTCTTTTTGTACCTGGTCTATTTTTAAATATTAAGAATTAAAATCATTGACTTTCCTTGCCTCTTGTTAAATTAAAAAATTATTATGCACTTTCTTACAAAGCGTGCTTCTCCTCAGTGTTCTCTTAACATTTTAAGTGTTTCACGTAGAGCATATGATTGGTCATTTTTACAAAGTTTGCATGTGTTTTGTATATATATTTAGCTAAACCTGATCTCTTTGTAATAGCAAGCTGTACATCCAACACAAAGAAAAAAGTGCATAATTGTCATTTCCTTTGCTCGGTGTATTTTTGAGCAGTTCAGTGAAACCTGTATTGCTAATGAAAAGAGATCTCTCAAAATGCACAAGTAGGTGCAGATCTTGAATATTTTGACTATACATTTTTACTCACTTTAATTTCTAGGGCAGTACAGAACTAATAATTTTTAATTGTTTTAATTCAGTTATTCAATCAGTATGCTGGGGTAAGTTACTGAATGTGGGGTAGGTTATTAAGTCTCATATTTTCTGTCAAAAGAAAGAAGAAATTAATTTGAGAAGAAGCTAGATGGAGAGGAATCTGGGAAAGGAAGCGACTGAGGACCAGAGAGGAAAATGGCATAGGAAGTGGGAGCCAGAAGGGGATGGTGGATGTACAGGTTTGATAAGGAAGTGCAGAGCGCCTGGAAAAAGCAATGGGGAATGGAGAGGGTATATTTAATTAGCAACTCATTTGTGGAAAGGAATCTGGGCTGGTTGAAGAGACAACTGAAAAGGGGCACAAAAATAGAATGACAGGGAAGACATATGAATGGAAGTTTGATGGACTGAAAAATAAATTAAATTCATCAGGCTAATGCTCTAAGCTGGCAACAAGAAATGGGTAAATGTTCAGTTGCCCCAAAGAGCTGAGTACACCGTGCACATCTCACTTAACTCAGGATATGGAATGAGTGGAGCCTAGAGTTGCATGAGAATTCTAAGGGCAGAGATCAACAACTTAGCATAGGGGACCAGCAAAGAGAGGGAGCTAGAACAGATGCAGATTACAAAAGCTCATTTTCCTAAGACTGACTGATCCCACATTGGCCTCCAACTCAAGATTGTGTCAGTGCTGTCAGCAAATATTTGTTAGCTCTTTAGCACAGTACATTTCCTGTCTAGTGAACAAAGCCTAAGTATCTTACAGGATTTAAAGTAAGCAGCATTTCTTTGAAGAAATGAGGTCTCTATGCATATACACAGGAATATTGAATTAAGGTTAAAATTCAATCAACCACATTCTGGGATTTCTTAAATTGCAGGTCTTTGATTTTGCAGTCCCGATAAAGTTCTTCTGAAGTGGTTTGTTTACAATGATCCCATATGAATTACTCACAACTGAGTTTCATAAAAAGTGGGATTCTGCATTTTTCTCATTTCATTCACTCTTATAAATCTTTATAAGGCAAAATACAAAAAACCAAACTTACCGGTATTTGACAAAGCTGCTGTAAATAGAATAAACTGAAACATGAGTATAGCTGACGTGAAAAAGGAAATAATCCCTGAGAATATTTTTAAGGACTTTGTGGCAGTACAGAAATTGTCAGAGAACTGCAGGGCACAATAAGTTTTTGGTCTGCTTTTGTTTACAACATTGAGTAACTTAACATCTTAAAATTTTTGCCTGGGTTGTCACATAGGAAGTTCCAAGTTTCCTTTCACTTTGTGTGCCCCAAACTGAAAACATTTTAGCTTGGATGGGAATGTATTGTATTGTTTATTAACTGTGGAATGTTTTTAATTTCAAAAATTGTAATGGGAGATTGGATGCATAACAATGTAGTGTTTTGCAACAAAGTAACTGCAGATCTGTCATTTTAAACAGAGAATAGTTCCATTTTATGTACAACATGGTCTTGTTTACAAACTAAATTTCAGCAAATCCTGTTAAGTCAACAGATGTTTTTTAATATTTTATTTTTCACATGTCAGTGCTTCAGCACTGGTCTCTTTCTTTCTCCTTCATCAAAACTACTTGGAGTAGGTAGATTACATGTAGCAAACATGAAGATATTTTGTTACACCATATTATGAAATAGTTGGATAAGTGCCTAGAATATTCTAGTATTAGCCTGATTATTCTATTTTACTTGATTAATTTATTTTTTGCTGTTCAGAATTTAATATCAATAAATCTGTAACTAGAGCTAGACATGAGTTTAAGAGAAATATTCCAATCTGGTATTTCTGATTAAAAGCACAGGACATGTACAGTGGTAAAATGAAATGAGAATTTATGATTATTGCTTCTATTACTGTCAAAAATTATTCATGCCCAGAATTATTAGAATAAATTCCATTGCATTATTTTGCATCAGTACCATTACACATGATTTTGCCTGAGGGTATCGAGTCAATGGGTAATGTTTGCAGTACTGCTTTTTCAATCATGATTTGTTATAATGGCATTTCAAAGAGTAATCTTTTTCTCTCTGATTTATTTCTCATCTTATTTGTAGTTGGATTAGGAACAGATTAGTTTTTATTTTAAGGGAGGCATGCTGATGTGAATATTACTACAGAAAAAAACATTTAAACATGAAAATTACATATGGGGATAATATATTGTCAGAGAAATTTCAGGTTATTGCTACCAAAAACTGTTATGATACTATCAAATGGAAAATGTACAGTGTCTGCACAATGTTGTGTGATATTAATATGGAATTTGTTGACATACTTCACATTTCTAGCACAATTAATACTTCAGCATTTATATTCTATAATTAAAATAAAATTGTTTGTACTGTAGATAGTCACAGAAGCAAAGCAAAAATCACCAATAGCCAGTCTTAAAAACAAACCTCTTCAAAAAAACCAAATGAATATACTGGGAAAAGCAAAGAAGGAAAAACACCCAAAAGTTCTTAGTCATAGTGTTTAGGCAAGTACTGGAAGACAGATGCTCAGACATTATAACTATCCACAAAATATAAAAAATGTGTGTTGGCCATAACAAAGATAAGTACTGATGAATAATTACTACACAGCTCCTTAGGGCTTGACTCTGTAATGATTTTTTTCATCAAGCAATGTCTCATGCTGGGAATGTTGTCTGAGTGAGTACTGGTGGGAGCTGCTGTCCCTCTCAGGCTGGGTAGCCTCAGTATGAATATCAGGACCATGAAGAAGTTTCATTTTTCCATGGCACTTTCTGGCAGTGTTCATACTATGTGAGACCATAATTGAATACAATTATTTGAAAGCTCTTACGTAATGACAGGATTTTATGCATTTTTGTTTGGAAATCACTCTACTTAGCCTTTTTTTTTTTTGTAGTTCTTCTATTTCCTCTCCACCCTCTCCATAAAATCATTTTTCTTGCTGTGAAATTTACTGAATACAGTGATTCTTGTTAGTGCTTTGTCTACCCTGATGAGTCAGCTCAGGAGATTTCAGAGAAGCAGCCACTATTTTACAGATCAGTGTTATGCTGTATTCCCATACTTTCATTGTCGACTGAAGGCACTCAACCTCCTATCAGTCAGTGCATTGCAGGAATTTATGGATCTTCCATAGCACTTTCTCTACAGTTGCTTTACTGGGTCTGTAACTTGTGTAAAATTGGAAAGCTATTTGCTATGCTGAGGCTCAGACCAGATTTATGTTTTCCACCAAAGATGTGCAACATTAATTCTTGTAAAGTTACCAGCAGCATAGAGGAGGAAGAGGAAATTGTTGGCTTCCTGCTCAGTGTTTGCAAATCCTGCTTTCACCTCAGTCATTGCAAGGCAGTCGAGGGGGAATGGAGCTGGTTGTGATGCTGAAGGTGAGGCTGCCTGGCACAGCATGACAGACCTGAATAACAGATAGAAATTGTGGGGCATAGGCAGCCCTCAGTTATGGATAGATCGAGGAGATGCACATTTGTCTGTTGAAAAGAAATGGAATGATAGTCCCTGTGGCATAACATTGATATCACCAAATTCTGAAACTGATGTCAATAATTTTTAGATGCTGATGGCAGCTCTGGGCTCCTCTTAGTAATTTCAGTAAAAATCTGTAGTACCACATGTATTCCTTTTTGACAAATAGCATGCAACACACAGCCCACTCTCCTGCTTGGGGTGATGCTCAGTGACTGAAATTCCACATGGTAAGGATAAAAATGGCATGGAGCTCAGTACTTAGGGAAGATTTTAAAGAAATATGCTTGGGAGAGGCTGATTTTCACTCACATACCTTTTATTATTATAAATCATATTAACCAAGCAATGATGCTTGTCCTTAGGTTAGTAAACTCAAATATAGACAAAAACACATGATAATTATGTCAGCAAAATTCTAATTTTCCTTGAAATCAGTTCCTAGCTATTGTTATGAAGGGTTATTATGCATTTTCTCTTAGGTTTCCTCAGACCTTGTGGCTTACATCTTTTAGAGCTACTAACTGCACCAGTTAATCGACAAGTTCGGTCTGCAAAAAATCACTCCAGAAAGTGATTCTTTTGATAACGAGAAAGGTGGGAATATCTTTTTGCAAGTAAACAACTTTTGAACAGGAAGTAATTGAAACACTCAAACTATGAAACACCTTTCCTCTCCCTCCCTTGCGGCTTCTCTTTTCGCTGAATCACTTTCCAGGCACTGCCTGCACCTTCCGCTCAGAAACCCACTAATCCACATATCCATTCAGATAAAACAAAAACAGGTTATGCTTTTTTTCCAGTGTGCTGCAAGTCTTAACTGAGATCCAATTAAGTTTTTCTAGATTATTGCTCTATTCTAGGTGCCCTTTTTCCTTTTTCACTGGCTGGTGGTTGGAGTAAATTTGTGTGGTTCTGTAAATTTTGGCTTGAGTAAAATGTTCTGAGTCATTATATTTGATATTTTAGTCTGAGTTCACATCTACTGAAAAAAAATCTGTTCAGAAGTGTCTGAACTCAAATTCCACTGAAATTTTCTCTTCACTACTTTCTCCAGTTTTACCTCCCTGTCTTGTTATATGCATTGGACTCATTGTCCATATGAAAGCACTGAACTGCAGAAGCTCATCAGCATGTTCAGTATTGTCAGAACATGGCATGGAGGCACCATTGTGAGCTCATATCAAGTCAATCATTCAGTAACTCCTCTATCCTGGTTTGGCTTTAGCCTTTTTCTACCCTGTTACTGACGTCTTCCATTCTGTCCTTCTCTCCTGCTTTTCTTTTTACTTATTTTTAGAAAATGTTACTAGCATGTTCATATTTATGATTCCAAGATAAACCTAATTTAATGTGGTGGGGATCAAGGATATATACCACTCAAAGTGTTTATTTTGGGACTTGCAATAACTTAATTGCCAATAAATAGGATGTCCAATTAGTTGTGCCATGGAGTGAATTTGGATAATTTTTCATCATTCAGTCTGTTTAATCTGATTACCTCTCTTCTGATTGACCTTTCTGGGAGAAGATGTAAGTGTGTAGCTGAAACAAACATATGCTCTGCCTGTCTATATTGTCTTCTCTTGGGCTTTCCTGACTCAGTTGCTTTGACAGTGGTCCTTGTTCTTGTCACTTCCAAGGACATTCAGTGGTTGGCTTTGGAACTCAAGTTTTTGTTTGAAAATTATGCTTTCCTTGCTGGAGGATGACTTTTTTATGACCTCCACGTTTTCAAGTTTGCTTTTTATTGTGAGCTAATGGAGATATTCAGGCTCATGAGGCGGCTCAGGCTTCCCAGTGGAAAACAGCATTGAGCTTGTATGATTTCATAAGGCTTGTTTGCTAAGGTTCACCAGAAATCCATGCAGCTCACTGTAGTCAGATGGAAAAGCCTTTGGGATGTCTTTAATTTTGCGCTGAGATCTTCCTTTTCTTCTCACTGGATTTGTAGGTCACAGGAACATTTAACTCTCAGAAATAGGAAGCAACTGAAATTACATAGGTATAAGGCACTAGGGTGGGTGCCTACACATTTTTAGCTTTGCAAAATTTGAACAGTTGATAGAAAAATGCCTGCCTTCCTTCCTTCCTTCCTTCCTTCCTTCCCTCCCTCCTTCCCTCCCTCCTTCCCTCCTTCCTTCCCTCCTTCCTTCCCTCCTTCCTTCCCTCCTTCCTTCCCTCCTTCCTTCCCTCCTTCCTTCCCTCCTTCCTTCCCTCCTTCCTTCCCTCCCTCCCTTTTCTTACCTTTCAGGCAGGTCTCATTTCTGTTTTAAAAAAATTTTGTAGTGCAAACCCCAAAACCTTTTTGCAATTCTGATCATACAATAAATGAAAATGTGACTATGCTATCAAGCTTTGAAATGTATTTTTATTTCTTTGCTCCTCAGTATTTTGTGGATTAGAAGAAGTTCCTTGGGGCTATTGTCACATGTTACATTTAATATTCATATAGCAAAAAACAATTTTATGTACTACAGCTACTTGTTTAAAAATGTTTTTTAAATGGTTGCTATAGCATTCATAGAAGTTCTCCCATAAAAGTGTTGGTTGTTTGCACCTATTCTAACTTGTTGGTTTCATTTCCGTATATGGTTATTTCTAACATTTCCACAGATGAGAATTAATGTAATGCTCTACCCATTTATTGTCAGAACCTTGCACTGAACTTGGTAAAAAAGAACCATTGAGTAGAGAAGATAGCGGCAGTCAATCTAAGAATTGCAGGAAATGTTAAAACAAAAAGACTTCAGTGCATTGCTTTGTGGATATGTGATTGTACAGACTTTTTTTATGCAATGCTCAGGCTCTCACAAGCTGAATATTTTCGGCTTGGTATGCAGGAGTTTAGGTGAAAATAATCCGAAAGTCACAAAATAATGAGATGCATCCCCACATTGTCAGGTATACATTATAAAAGGCTGATTTAGTAAACACAGCTTCTTTCTGAAGTTTCTGCAGCGCTGCTGTGACCTGTGTGCTGGGGTGGTGCAGCAGCACTTGCTCAGGAGAGCTGGCCCAGGGCAGAGAACAGCTGGGATAACACTCAGGTCAGGGAAGCGCACAGGAGCACTCCCACTGCAATCATGGGGAAGATATGATGGATTACTTATGTTTCTGCCTTCGCAATTCTTTCTGTAAGCCCCTTTTATTAATTTAACTAACAGCTACTTGCATTTTTTCAAGGATACAAATGCTATTTTAGCAAATGGGATCAGAGAAAAAAAGAATGTGAGCAATTTAACAGCTTTGTACTTTTAGTCTGATAAGCCTTTGAGGTCTATTCTATCAATTGTGGGTCTGACGTTATGGTGCACTGCTTCACTGAATGCCATTCCTTTCACATCTACAGATGCTATTGCAAGGAATGTAAGCAGCACCATCTTTTCATTTGTCCCAATTATCTTTCATTAAAAATCTTCAATTGACTTGGCTAAGTGCTGACTTGTGAAGATGTCACTAAAGTGACAAATACATGTGTAAGAAATATAAGGTGTATTGTGGTATCTTTTACCATGGCTGATTAAGCAAGTCCTGTTGCAATCATCATTCATCTACAACTGACTTTACCCATAAAACTTATTTTTAGAATGGGCTCTGTCCAAGCACAATGAACTATTAAGTTCCAAGTTTGCAAATGACAGTCTGTCCTCTTCTTTTCTGTTGTTCATTTATCATTGTCTTGCTTATGGCCACTGTAATAATTTGAGATGTAAAGTGATAAGGCTTTAGACTGCTTGGTATTTAGCACTCAGTGTACTGGCAGAATTACAAAGTTAGGTATGACCATATTGTCATTATACCTTCATTTTAATAATTTTTAAAAGAAAAGGAAATATTAAGGTAATTAAACTGATGTGAATGTGTGTCACATGTGAAACAATATGAAAATCAGTGAGAGAAGATAAAAATTAAATTTAAAATCCCTAAACACCCTGTGTAAGATTTTGCCATTTTAAAGCATGTGGCATAATCTTGGACACAAAGAAAAGGTTAGAATAAATGCATATGTTAATGACATTCCATGTACTTTTCTAGAAGCAAAGTTGTATCGAAGAGTATTTTGTAAATTATTAACAAGATACTGCTGGCAATAATCTCTGTGCCCTTCCTCCCCTCCCAAGTTATTTCATGTAATGGTTTGTCACAAGTAGTCCAGACAGACCTTAATGATTATGGTCCTTCAGGGTCTTTTGCAAAAGGAAGGGATGTGCCTCGTACACAATGTCATAGTTTTTAAAAGGATAATGAAATCTGCTAGAGTATGACTGCATCCTTTCTGAATTACAGTTGTAAAGCATATAAAAGTCAGGGCTCTGAAATGAGTTGGAAAAATGGGAAATGGAATGAAATTACTTGGTCTTTAAAGGCACAATTTGGCTGTGACTTATTCAAGAACTAGTGTTCAAATAGTTCATAAAGCAGAGTTGTGCCAATAGTCAATTAGGAAACTTCATACTTAATTCTTGTTCTTCAGCTAATACCAAGGATAGTAAGGATTTAAAGAAATAAATTAATCAGATTTCCACCATCTTCAGAACAATGGTTTTCAGATGTACATACAAACCTGGAATATTTCATTCTGCAGCAGATTCTGCTGGTTTAGAACCATCAAATCCCATTTCATCAATGATAATATGCGATTTTGACTTTTATTTTTGGGTATTTGTATTCAAACTAATTTCCTAAGTTCATCTTGAGATGGGGTAAATAGTAATGAAATGCTACAGAGACAGGCTGAGAGTTATTCACAGTATTACTCAAGCATGATAGATTATTTAATTTGGTTTTGGGCAACACTCTGTTATTGCTAAGCATTGTGGTAATAAACAGTAGGATACCAGCCTACTTGGAATACAATTAAATATGTGCTTTTCAAGAAATCTATGCTGTTGGCAAATGCTGATTTAGCTATTTAAAACTAGAATTCTGCTTTATTAAGTAATGGGGTTTTTTTTGCTGTATTCATCATACTAAAACATATATGAAACCAAGTGACAGCAGTGACATCCATGAACTTTGGCCATGATAGTTAGGATACCATAAAGCAGTGCTAGCTCTGTGCCTTCACTCTCTGCGTCCCTTTCATCAAAAGTATTATTGATCATTACTGCCAAAAAGAAAAATAAGAGGTAGCAGTTCATAAAAGAAAACATTTGGATGACAGTTGTTTTGCATTAGGTGTAGTTAATGGTCATGTTTGCAACCACGAATGTAATATTTACATCCACTGAAATGACGGAATTGATTAAATGGGATAAGAAAACAGTGATACCAGAAGCTCCAGAGGTTTGTTTTTTTTGTAAATTTGATTGATGTTGATGGAGCATGTTTTGGATCTGCAGAATATTAGTAAGAAGATGAAATAAAATCACAACTAGGGAAGCAGTTCATTTCTTCTCTTGAACAAAAAGAAAAAAACCAAGAAAGAACGGTAGTGAATGCAATAATGAAATTTGCATCACTGTATAAGCTCTGCATAGATTGACATAGAAGGAAAATCATAGGTTATGATTAACATTAATAACACTTACATGGCTTAGGCAGTTGGCAGATATCAGCTAGAGATTTATTTAGAAACATTGCTTGTAGCTACTGAGAATGGTATGCAGCATCAGACGCTTTGTATTAGAAATTTTCCCTGTCAAGCAAATGAAATGAGTTTAGCTTGCAGGAAAACATAAAGTGACAGAACAAAAGAAATGGAATGCAATTTGGGGTCCCAGAGATATGAAGAGCTTCTATTAAAGAGTGTCTGTAACATCTGTCTACAAGTGTAAGTTGTTTTTTTTGTTTTACTTTCATTCTTTTTTTTTTTTTGGCTGTAATATAGGTATATCGATTGCCCTCTTTTTTCTCAGTAATAGTAAAAGAAAAAAACTCCCAAAACAAAGAACAAAAAAACCCCTGAAATCCTGTCATCCCAGGAGATACTTGAGGAACAAAATATCCCCAGCATTGTTATCCAATGGGCAGTTGTCGATGTCTTCTTTCCTTTTCTTTTATTCTGTTTAATTTTTATTTTCTACCATTTTTTCTTCTCCTGTCTATGTGAGAAAGTACAGTATTTCCCCTGTTCAGTGTTATTTGTAGATTCCTTTTATTCCAGAATCTGACATTTGAGCTTCCTAGGAAAAAGGAATATTATTTGACTGTGCTTATAAACAGTCTTTGCTATTGCAGAGATAACTTTGATCAGTCAGTTCTCAGTTGTGACTCTCTGGTGCCAGAAGTTGTTCCACATACCGCGGGTCTACTCTGATCTAGTTATGGACTCCTCTCCCTGACCCATCCCCGTGGGTCCTCCTGGAGGCATTGCTTGGCACCTGAGAGAGCAGAGGTGCTGGCACACTTGTTCCTAAACATTTTGGTAGTCAGAGATTCTCCTGACTCAAAGGAGTTTATCAGTGGATTCTGTAGAAAGCATCTCCTCTTTCACAGCACAGAGTAAATCTAGAAACTCAACCCTGAAGTTTTCAAAACACTGGAATTTGATTGTTCGGATTTGGACTTCAAGTGATTCAGGAATTGCTGAATTATTAACTATTCTGTTTCAATAGAAATGAGCTCTTTCTTGCTTATTGCTTCCAGCCTCCTCTAAATTGTGAGGTTTCACTGTTTTAATATTTGCCTTCCTCAGCAGCTTTTTTAATTATTATTGTACCTTAGTGATAAAAGAAATGCATAAGGCTATGTACTTTATTATATCAGGCATCATAGGGGAGGTTGGCTTGTTAGTGTTCCTATGTAAAAATACTCTCCTGTATTACCACAAATGTAGGTATGAAAAAAAGAAACTGCATTTTACTGTAAAACATCCAGCAGGAGTTTGTGTAAAGAAAAAAAAAAGCTTGGCTTTTAATTGATGCTTTTAATGCTTGGCTATACAATATTAGTGTCACCATCAAATCAGCTTGAATGCACTTACAGAGAACATTACTATATTAATTTAAAAACATTCATGATTTTATGAAGAATATCAAGCTACCAATTGTCATAGAAGGGAAATGTAAGTTGGATTTGAGGTGCATAGAGTCTTGAAAAAGTAAATCAAAACAAAGTTGTAAACTAGTCATTAGAAGTGAAAACACCAAGCAGCATTAAAATTCTTTTTTAACTTGCTTTTGCATTTCAGGGTAGGCACACTGATAAAGAGAGTGTATTCTGTAGAGGATACAATGTGTAGAACTGTCAAAAATTAACTCCTTTTTGACAGCAAAAAACATCAATTGAAATTTCTTCCTAACACCCTTATTGACTTTCTTTTTAATTTTTTTTCACAGAGAATCTTTCTCAAAGCTGGAAGTGAGGAAGAAATCTTTGCACATCTTGGCTTGGATTATGTCGAACCATGGGAAAGGAATGCTTAAAATGATTTGCCAGTGTACATTCATCAGTTGACAGCAATGGTCTTTCTGCTCATCTCGCAGTCTGGTTCAGATATATAGACATATGCATATATATAAAGATATATATATATAAAATAAGCGTTTCTATGGCAACAAAAAAAATTAAATAAGTATTAGAAGCCATTTGCACGTGCTAATGTTCCTAGAAGATAGGAGTTTAAGTTTTCCAAAACCTTTTCCAATATTTTCTGGTCTTGAAGTTTCTGTGTGGGAGTGATAAGACAGAGCTTGTTTTGGGGGAACATTTGGAACTGGTGAGATTTTTGCTTACGATAGGAATTTAACATTAGTATGAACAATACTTGTTTTTTAAAATAGTCAGCTACAACCATACGTAAATAATTCAAAACATTTGAGCTGAGTCAAAACATTATTGAAATGTATGCTGGTCTTTAATTGAATTTCTATGTATTTTTGCTGAATCTGTATATAAAATTGCTCTGTATATAAGGCTTAATGACCTAGGCAGTAACTACTTTGCAGTCTCAGCAACTTGAGGCTCCAGTTGTAATATTTTCCCAGGTAGGGCACCATTCTACAAGAACTGTAAACAAGTTGATAATTCAGTGAGAGTTAAAAAAAAATTCACAGGAAGGGATTTTGAAAGGAAAAGTGGAATAACTCAGTAGCAATCTTCAATTGTACAGAAAAGTACTATGAACTTGGAGTACTGATTTGGACTAAAGAAGATTCTGGTTATGTGGTATGATGGTTCTCAATCAGGAATTTGAATTGTAACCTACATGTAAACAACTGTTTTAACTGTCAGGCTAGTGACTACTCCAAGACAAAAGATTTTAATTATCTGTGCTCAATTTAGATAGCTGGAAATTTATTTATTAGTAAATGTAAATGCATTGGAATAAGATTTTACTTGAGCTGTTGGGCTGTTGGCTGCTCTAGAGTGATATTCCCTCTCATTAGTCAGAAATTCACCTAGGATGTAAGAAGCTTTCTGATAAAAGCCCTACAAGATATTTTGGTTTCATAAAATGTCCAGGTAGCTCTTGTGACCATAATGATAATGAAATATTTTTGATACATTTATCCTTTAATGAACAGGAGCATTCAGTGCTTTAGGAAATGAAGCTATTTACTGATAATTAATTTGCCATTTGTGAAATAAAGGTGATTAAGAACACCAGGACTTGTCACGTAATTTTCTTTCTTATAAGTCTTAACATTTTTTTCCTCTGTTGAGACTGACTACACTTCTTGACATGATGGGGAAAGAATGGCAATGACAGGGCTGTGCATGACAGTTATTACTGAGAGTAAAGGTTTCCCATATTCAAACCGTGTTTGATACTAAACAAAAAGTGTGCTTAATTTGTTTACTCGTTGCTCTCAACTGGGGAATAGATTTTTAGAGAACTGAGTTTTAAACTATCCTAAAACCTCAGTTACGGTTGTAGAAAAATGTGATAATGGCAGGAATTTGCTTCTTGGCTGTGTCAATAAAACCATCCTATTTAAGTGCAGTTTTGCTAACTGAGCTGAAAATACAGTGCTACTTCCTAAACTGCTCTAACTAAAAAGCACTGGCATTGCTTCCTGCTTCATTGTGCTGATGTATGAAGTATCTTCTCTGTGTTTTGCATCAGGATGCTGACACTTAAGCAGCAGTGACATTTTTCAGTCCTAATGGAAGAAAACAAAAGCTGTGGTACTTTGTATAAATGTTCTTTCTACTTGGCCAACATTTATCAGAAATTATACATTCCAGTTGTGCTGATTCTGCAACCTTTAAGACACACATGAAATATCAAAAATTCTGAATTCCACATAAATAAATAATTCCCATCTTGGGTGCCTATGCATCTCTTATAATTACACCACCTGTGAGGGAAAAGATACCAACACAAGTTTTGTCAGCTCCTCCAAGACTGGAAGAAATAAGCATATGATTATATTCTTTTATTTCCCTCAGTTTTTCTGGACATCATTTAGAATACATCCTACAGATTGCTCAATGAATCAACTATTATAAAAAACCATGGAACTGATAAATGAGGGGTAGTGTTAAAGAGAAGAACAGATGAGATGTCCAGGATGGTTTGACCACGAAGAAGATTGCTTTTCCTGTGCACACTCTGCCTGGAGAAGCTGCTACCCCAGTCCCTGTCGCAGGTATGTGTGCAGAATCATCCCTGATAGCACAGCCAAACTAGTCAGCTGAGACTGTAATTAGAAAAGATAAAATCATATAGGAGAGTAGGGATGGAACAGGTTAAAGGAAATAAACCCTTTATCAGCTGAGCACGTCCGGATCCATGAGCTAGTGAGAGCTCCCTCCAGTGTGAAGGAACTGTGGGAGTCAATAGCGAATCTTCTGAACTAGTGAAGGACAGGTGAGGCCTTGGGGCATGGAAAGGGCAAGAGCAGACCAATGTTTGTAATAAGGAGGAAGGAAAGAGAGAATTTCAGATCAGTGCATTTAATATCTCCTAAATTGCTAGAATGATTAATAGACTGTATTTTTAAAGCACCTAAAGGAAAATAAAGAGATAAGTTATTGGTAACTTGCTCATCAGAAACAAATCGTATCAAACTAATTCAGCTGTGAAGTCCCTAGAGGCTCTTTCTTAAAATGTCTGTCCCTCCTTCCCTGCTTATGCACCGAGGCAATTTGGCAAGCAGTGAGGAGAGAAGGATCACTCCTTTAATAAGCATCTACATACTAACTCTCTAAGAATTAATCACTAACTGTATCTCTGGGAAAAAAAAAGGGGAAAGTAAAAGGAAAGCCACTGGTTTTTTTTCATGGTTTGAAGTAATATATGATTTCTCAAATAATCTCTTAAGGTGAAGGCGACAAGATATATTTAGTTTGGTGGGTAATAACGTAGTTAATGTCTAAAGGACGGATACACCAAAGGAAGAGCTAATCCTGTCTACACAGCTCTACAAAATTGCAAATCCAGGCAACCTAAATACTCATAAAACTGAAGTCATATCGACTTTCTGCAAATAAACGGAAACCTGAGAACTGCTGCTACTTTGCATAAATAACTCCATAATGTTAAAAAAATCCAAACCCAAAGATTTGCATTTGCATTCGTTATAATCCCCAAATGAAATGTCTTTTCTACAGTTTATGGGTAGAATTGTTTGACTTTCTCAGGTGAGACCACCTTATTCCTTGGTATGAAGTATATTCTTCCACTTTTTGAACAGCTATTTATTTCTATTACACAGTTTTCTTCAGCAACTGCAGTTAAAATAACCAGGACCTGGGCCTAACACGTTAATTGGAGTCACATAAACAAATGAAGACAGAGAGCTCTTAAACCTTCCTTAAGAGTAAGACCAAGCAGTCTTTATCTCTGGTGTGTAGATGCACTGAGTGCCTTTTATTTTAGTCAGGACGCATCAAATGTAACTTGCTTTAGCTGAAGAGGCTCCTCAGGACATCCTTGATAGCACCACCTGTTATGTGGAGTGCTGTGAAAATGTTCCTTGTGTCACCCTGACCCAAGGTCCTCTGCTAAAGCCAATCAGAGGGATCACCTCAAACAACGTCAAACGATAACTGGAAAAAGCTTTCCCCCACGAATGCTGTTCAAACCCCTTCAGAATACTTAATTTAGAAATCTGTTTAATGTCTCCTTCGATAAATGTGTATTATAGACAACACATAAAATCTGACACTGTTTTTCACTGGGTGCCTCCAAACAAATACTCTTCTCAATAACTATTGGTAATACAGAAAATCCACGTGTTGCGTTGGGGGGGTCGTGCTGAACTACATATCCCATAAGCCCAGGTGCCTCGGGGAAATCACTTGGCTGCTGAGAATCAATCCTACCTGCAGGTGGTGACTGACCATGGGGAGGGAGATCATGTGTTGGGTAAGCACAGTCTCCCAGTTTTCTGTGTTTTAGTAAATAAACACACTTATTTGAAAAGCAACCTACTTTTTTTTCATTGTTGCAGAAATTTGATTCCAGTTCCTTCATGACTGTGCAGCAAAAAATAATACTGCATGGGGAAATGTTTAATTTGTGTTTCATTCTCTCCAAAATCCACCTGCTAATTCAAAGAGGTTTTTGGAAATGGCAAGATTTCCCAGATCCTTTCCCACCCTTTTGAGGTTTTAAGGGAACAATGTTTGTATGAAACCAAGTCAGATGCATTTTTATTGAATAAATAAAGCCTTTCTAGCAGAAGTAGCATAATTTCATGTGTTTGTTGCTATACATACACATACTATATCCAAATTATCTTAAATCTTCCGTCAGCTTTAGTGTCTTTTCCTCTTAAGGAAGCTATACATTAAGATACAATAGAAAATAGCAAGAAAGAATTTAAATTTAAAGAATTGATGAGTTCTCTTCTGGGGATGTGTAGATTGTATTCCAGAAATTGGTGGTTGCAACACTGGGGGGAAAAAGAAAATACCAAAAAATCATATCCTAGCACTTTGCAAATAAAATAATGATCTTTGTATTTTTCTAACACTAAAACAGAGATGACTTGGAATTTTCTTCACAGCTGGGTAGATATAACTTCAAAAATGGAGCTTGATGAGGTTATGTAATTGTGTGACTAGGTAGGAGTGTTTCTGCGGTTGGAAACTGTTGCTGATGATACAAGTCTGAAAATGCTCCATTTTTAGTAGCCTGAGGATGGGTTGAAAGACCACTTGAGCCTGTGGCTTCTGTAAGTGTACTCTCTAAATCCTACAATTCAACATGCAGTGGTTGGGAAATTTTGCCTTTGCACTCCTCTGACACACAAAAGATCAAAAAGGATTGAGAGAATAGCTGGGATCTACTGCTTCCAGTGTTCCTGAAATGCTTTGGTTCTGCTTTAGACTATGATATACCAGTTGGGTTTCTATGTTTTAAACTAAACTAAGATACCAGAGATACCATGCCTTTTGTCCTTTTACAGTATGCTTTGAAAAGTGTTAAAGACTGCTAGAAAGTATATTTTGTGTTGGCGTTGTGTGAGTGGGAAGTGGTTGTTTTGGAAACCCTACAGACTTGGTGGAAGGGCTGTAGCTGTTGCAGGGCTCTTGACAAATGATTGATGATTTAATTTGAATCCTTCACAATGCCAACACTAAAAAAGAAGACAAATACCATAAATATCAGTGTCTTTCAGGACAAGATATCACAATTACAGAAGGAATATGGGTGTTTTTCTCCCATAATCTCACCCCTTACCCCCAGTTAGGTTTGACCTCATGAGGGACAAGGACACATATCTGAAGGACTCCACTGCCAGCCACAGAACAAGAGCTCTCCTCCCTCTTGAAGAGGCTCACAACCTTTCTTTACCTACTCACCTGAAGGACCCCGAGGTTTCCTTTGACCACACATGACACTGAGCAGCTTTAAGCAAATTTCTATCAGATGCAAATGAAGGGGCCTAATGAGCTATATATTTTTTAAATGTGCTGCAAGCCCCACTGGTACATGTGTGTAAACAGGGAAAGGTTTTCAAAAGCACCCAAGTGACAAAGAAACTGTAGATGGGTGGGCCACTCTGCTTTGAAATTCAGTGACAGATGGCTGCTAAGACAATCTACACTAGATGACAAATGACTATACATTAAAGCTTTCAAACCACAAAAAGAAAAAAAGCCTCCAAGAAACATTTGAACTGAAGTTTAATGATCACACAAAATTACCAGCAAATAAAGAATTGTAAGCTTTTAAAAAGAAGAAAGGCTGAACAGAGAATAAATGTTCTTCTAACGTAAGGGAAGGATGAACAGATACGGGGATTATCTGAGCTGTCAGTGATGAACTTAATATTACTATTATTTCAGTACCTGAGAAATCAAAAGCAGAACCTCAATGAGTTGTGTTAAATCCCCCCAGCAGCAAATACTTCTCATGCCAAATAAAGTGGCTACCTAAAAATCCCTGAAAAACACTTTTAGGTACAAGGTAGGACAAATTAACCACAGACAAATGGGAAAGAATAACAAAAATGAATAATGACAAACTCTTATGAATTACAAGTTATAAGATAAGGTTGTAATATTTGTAAAACAATAATGGAGGCTCGCCTGAGAGCTGAAGTATATTACATTAAATGAATAGAGTTCAAGAAAAACAAATGACTTGTAGTATGAGAAACATCTATCTCAATGGTCTACTTGTGAAAAACCATTATTACGGGTAATGATTTCTTGCTGTTGGGAAAGGGGAATAATATCTTCAAAAGTATCCAGCAAGCAGAATCTATAATCTCAGCAATTCCTTTTAAAAGAAGCAAAGAAGATTGACAGTTATTCTTATTGCAACAGGACAACTGTTCATTCTCCCTTTTCAGCTCTTCAAAAAGATCACAGAAACAGCCATATGATGCTGAGTACTGGTTGAATTTCACTGCAAATAATTCATCTAAAAGCAGACAGAGACAACAATCTCAAATTATGCTCGTGTATCAATCATAGTATGCCACTGGGTTCTCTAAAGGAACAGAATTTTAAGCCTAGAATTCTTTGCTTTTTATATGTGTGATTCATATTCCTGCTGTCGTATGGATTTCTGGTTGTAAAAGGGACAGGTAACGTTTTAGCTTTTGATCCTCATACAAAGCTAATTAAGAAAGCATTATTAGGAGCCACAGTGCCTCATCCAACCAGTGGTCTTTTCACTGCCGTGTTCTCTCTTTGATCTGGGGTTTTTTCACAATTTGTACAACACTTTCTTAGCCCCTAAGTGCTCAATTAAACATTTTAGGCATTTCTGTGCAAAACCAAGCGAACTGTGGAAGAGCAAATACTGAGACACCCAAGAGCATCACAGTGTTGGGCAATGACTGAGTTACATGTGCAAGGAGGTGTTTGCTCCCACCTGGCACAAACCAGAATTTGTGCTTCTGAACAGGAGACCCATTCAGCTACACTGGGCTGATTGTAAACTGATGAGAACTGTTACCCTTAAAGAAGGCTAGGCTTGTTTATGCTGGTAAAAGAACTCGTGATATCTGTGTGGGATGAAACTCATGGAAGAAAAATGTAATCTGACAATAGGGTGTTTATTTGAATCAAGATAAACCTGTAATCATAGACAGAAAGTAAACAAATGGAGAATTCATTTATGTGAAAATATACATTGGATACTGTAAAAACAGGATACTGTTGGGACCTGCATATATTTGTTCTATTCCTTTTGGGGAGTTACTTAGCAAGGCATTCCAGATACTTGTTAGTGACATTCTAGAGTTCAGGGTCCTGAAATAATGGGAAAAATAATGTAAGTTGAGAATAAAATCCAAAATAATTTGTATTTTTTTTTAAATTTAGCAGGAGCATCTTCATGCTCAGTAGTGAAGTTACAAATGTTGTCTGGCAACATATTTTTCAACTTGCAGTTATTAAACTTTATTAATGCCCACAAGGACTTCATAAAGTAAGTTTATATAGTTTTCTTGATGAGAATATGTTGCTCAAAATTAGCTCATAGCTTAGAAAATTTGGAATTTTGGCAAAACTACAAGTTACTAAACTTGGAATTTTAATATTTAACAACCAAAACCAGAATAAATTTGCAAGATCAAACAAGGGTAATAAAAAATTATTACCTTTCTGGCACATTTTTTTTATTCTTGGGGTTTTTTTAATAAATCTTACCTTTAAATAAGAAAAATCTTATCTTTCTGTGCCACTGAGAAAAGAAATTTGTTTTTTTGATTGTATTGTCAAATTAATTGATTTATACAAAGATGCTATGGTTATTAAAAACATCAAAACACAAAACTCAGTTTATGGAATGCATTAACATTCACAACTGATAATGCAAATGTGAATTATATCACAGTACACTCAATATACCATCTGCTCCAGAAAGAAAAACATCTGTTGCTAAATGTAAACTGTGGAGCTTACGTGGTATGCAATATGTTCAGATACTGTATGGAATAAATAAATTGGACGTTGACAATCTATTATGTTAGAAGCATTCAACTACTTTCTTATCTTGAAAAGAGGAAAAGCTCAGCTGCAAGTGTGTTTTGAGATGGTGGAGGAAATTATTGTGCCATGTCCCATCCAGATGGCTTGTGCTGAAGCCAGTCACTGCCAGGCTGCTGCAATCATCAGCAGCAGTTATGAGAAGCTTTAAACCAGTGTGAGCATAGATGAATATACTTCTCTACAGCAGAAGTTTCTGTGCTTGAATTTTCATGATGGTGATGACACTGCAATTTGTGACATTGTTGGAATTGGCTGTATTTTCTGGCTTCTGGGATGAAATTCATGAGCATGAAAAATGTATATTCACATGTATGAATGACAAAGAAGACTGTTGCATCTTTCAAAATATAGATATAATCTTGTGTTGATGTTATTTTTAATTTTTAATGTGCTCCACTGATATAAAAATGGAAAATGGGCACTAGTTTTTGAGTCCTAAGGGCCATGATAGCCCTTCTAAGATCTAATCTAATCTTATAAAATCAAGCCCTTGTAAAATCTAATGTGGTTTTTTTTTTCCTGGTTTAGAGTATCCTGTTTTCACACTCATTCGTTCAATACATTTTAAGCAATCAGATGAAGAATTTACTTTTTTTTACCCACAACTGAGTGTGACAGCTGAGGCAGGGGAATGGCACTGGGAAATGCATCCATATGTAATGTACTGTACTGCAGAAATTTCCTTGACAACTCTCCATTCATTCCTTGTCAGCTCATGGAAAGCTCAAAGAGTTTTTCACATATTTAGCAAACTGTTAAGTATGCAGAAATGCATGTTTGGCCATATAGCTAAAAAGGCAGAAAACTTGTTCAAAATGTCGGAATTTCTATTTCTGTTTAAACCTTTTCCTCCACATTGTGAGAAGGAATTTGTCATAATCTGTCCTTAAACAAGTCAAAATCACATTTGTGATAATTTGCAGGTTGAACTCTACTGTTGAATATAAATAGTTTTAAAAGTTTCAGAGAAGACACAGGCAACAATATTTTTTATGAGTTCACATTTGTCAAAAAAAAAAAAAAGGATTTGGAAATATGGTCAGGTTCAGAGTTCTATTGCTGCAAGAAATAAAAGCACAGCCCAAGATATCAACATCAAGATAATAAAAGAGCAGTCTATCTTTCTTGGCTGAAATAAAGATTATTATTATTTAACCAAATGGACCTAAGGTTTAAATATCAATAACCACACTAGCAGCTCTCTTCTCCTTTTCACATTTGGATTGAATGTTAGATAGATACAGGATTGCTTATGCACTAAAGAGAAAAATAACAGCTTAGCAACCTTTGCTGGTAAAAATAACATGCTTCTGTTTTTTTGATTGAACTTAGATGGAAAATATTGCAACACATCTGGTAGTGGAGACTGGACAAATGATCTAAGAGCAATAAAAATGCCTGAGGGATAGAGGGTGTTAAAGAAAGATAAGTGGAGTATCAGCATCCATGCAGGGACATGCAAATACTGCCAAAGACTTTGTCCTCTGCATGCCAGCATGAAGATTAGAAACTGTGCTGGGCCAAGAATGGAATGCTCTGAGAGACATCAGAGCTAAGCTTATGCTTTGTAAGAAATTTAAAATCCCACAACAACCTAAGATCAGAAACTGACCACTGGTCTCCAAATTACAGCCAGATGAGACTAACATGGGCAGTGTAGGAAAAAACAGTACTTTTAAATTTACTCATTAGAGTCCCAAGGTGCAGTGAACAAAAAGAACACAAAGAAATGCATAAAGAATTGGAAGTATTCTGAAATGTTTATATTTGCTCGGTCACATAATTCTAAAATAGTTCTAGGCATATATAAAGGAAATACAGCCTTTGGATGCAAAAGACAGCTAATTGAAAGCTTATGAAAGATAGGGGACTTTTTACTGAGTGATTGTCTTAACAGCAAATCAAAGCAAAATGGCACTCAGCACATTTGACAAAAATTTAAAAGGTATAAAAAGGTTACCAGCAATAAAGTTTATAAAACTGAGGAAACAAAAATAAAAGTAGCTATATGACCAGGAAACAAAAATAAAAGTGTAGCTGTATGATTAGACTTTTTTAGTACTACTTGGTGTAAGTCTGTAAATCTGGGACCTTCTCGGAGAGGTTTTTACACTTGGCAGGAACCAGAAGCGTGTGTTGAATCATAGGTGTTGGTGATGCTGCGGAGATGCCAAATACAACTCGATCACTGGGAATCTGTAGAATATGTCAGAAATTTTTCTTGACAATCCTTAAAATGAAGGAGGAAATTCTGGGAAAACAGACAAGGGAGTGAAATTCAAGAAGCAAAGGGGATGTGAGTGTAGTTGCACTGTTTTAGAAATCCTTCTGTTCTTTCTCATGGAGAATAGAGATAAACTGCACTTTCTGTACTTTCTTAATCTCTGTGTTTGTGTTAGGTGCTCTGTAGCTATGACCAATGACTTTGGGAGGTGGACTTTTTTACTGACCAGTGGCTGCTAGATTATTAATGGATATATAAAGAAGTTTCTGTAAATAAAACTCTCTCTTTCGCCATCTTGGGGGTTTCTGCCTGCTTCCTTGCCAGCTTTCTCTGCCCGCAGCCGCGAATATTACGAGATTCAAAGTGACATGTGAGGTGTAAGGCAGTAACAGAATTCGTAAGATGCTCTTTCTGGGGAGAGAGTGGAGGCACTGGCAGTTGACAGGCCAAGATGAAGGGCTGTCTCTATATGTTTGACAACAGCTGGAAATGGACATAGAAGAGATGCAGAAATAAAAGCTTTTTAAATAATGTTTTTGTAAATAAGGCCTGAAGAGGGTAAGTATTGCTATAAAGCCAAATACAAATTTAAGTGTGATGTTAAGCTTATAGAGAATCAAAAGCAATGGCTGTGATTCTCCAGATCTCAGACCACCAAGCAGTCAACCTCTTTTGCAAAGCTTCAACAGGCGGGATAGTGTGGGAGTTCTCTTCCAGTGTAGGATGAGATTTAGGTATGGTGCAGATTGCAATGGCTCCTCCTAAATGATCAAAAAAGTCCTTCTATTTTCTCCACCTGTTTTAAGATAAAAATGTCACATTGCAAAGTCGAAGTAGATCTAAGACTCCTAAGAACACTCCATTGCAAAGATGAGACTCAGCAGTTAAAATGGGATCAAAGAAATTGATAAGCCTTATGCAATTTACCTCTAGTTATGGAGGAGGATTTTCTGTAGCTTTCATGTTAGTTACATTCTGCACTAGAAAATGCTGCATTATTTATTGTATGCATAAAACTCGATTCTCTAAGGTCTGCAAAGAATTTTTTTTATTAAAAAGAAGTGGCAGCAGTTTCTATTTCTTGGTATCATACCAACAGCAAACAGTAAATTCATGAGTGCTGCTACCCCCCTTGATTTATATTTAAATTTTCTTTCTCAGAAGATCATGGTACTAATAAACTGTTGGATATTTAAAATGTGAAAGATGACAGGTTGATTACTTTCTGTCTGCACAACTTTTAAAGCTAAGAATGTAACATAAATAACACAGTATATAATATTCAACTGGTGAAGAAACAGATCAGAGGTTACATCAGAACGTCAATTCCTGTGTACCAAGATATTTTGGGGAAACCGTACCACTGTAGTGGAAATATTACAAACATATTCAAACTGTGTGTTTATTATAACCAATAGTTAATTTATTATGAGCTATTTGGCATTCTAGTTGTCACAGAAAATACCATGGTTTCTGGCTATAAGGGTTAAGTAGATTGTGTTTCTAACATAGATCTCTCAGTATGGTAAACAATTGTTTTCACTCCTATTCTGTGAGTTTTTCAAGAATACCTGTTACATCTGTAATTTCAGCATTGCTATGAAATGAGAAATAAGGCTGTGAGAAGCATGTTGGGGGCACGGCGTCAAGACGTATGTTAGGCTTTGATCACCAGGCAGGTTGGATGAGAGGGACAGGAAAGGTTACTAGCCCAAAAGATCCTGCTCCATTATAAGGTATGAATATATATGTGATGAATATATCTGGGCTGTTAATGAACAACATTACATTGTCATTTCAGTGAAACAAATAAATAGTAGGACTTGTTATTTATTGATCTTTTCATATACTGTGCTCAGATATACTGAGTACCATTTAAATGAATGTGTGTGTCATCAGTATAATTCCAAAAATAACAAATGAGAGGATCAGCATCTGCTGGTTTTTGCTTGGGTTGCTTTGTTGTTTGCTTTTTCTTTGCTACAGTACAAAACAGAGCAAAAATCAAATCACTGCCAACTCTATAAATACATGAGGACATATCTTTGTAAATATTTAAATGACTAGTAAAATAACCTTCGTAGTTTTGTACAAAAAGTAGTGAGAACTGGCAAGCATGATTCCAAATGTTCTGCTCAGTTCTGTAATCACTGCAAAGATATAATGGGCTTTATTTTAAAGAATGATTCACCCAAGTGCATTGTGTGTGTTTTCATGGTTTTGTAAGACATTAAAAAAATATGAAAGGAAAAGTATCACTTTTTGCAGATGTACCACAAGGATTTAAGTAAGTACACAAAAACTGTACATTTTTTGACTTGATAACTAATAATTCTTCCTGAAAATCAGTCCATTTCATATCCAGTGCCACCTTTCTCTTTGACCATCAAATATTCAGCATCTGCAATGATAGTTGAACATTCCAAGGGTGTGGTTGCATCTTTTCCCAGGCCATATAGCACCATGCTGATCTAGAAGCAAGTCGATAGCTAAATTACCACCTAATTTACTACCTTTTTTAAATTTCCTGCTCCAGCAAGATATGATGTGTGTCCATCAGTGTTGCAGTGCTGTGGGAACGGAAAGCTTGTGCTCACTGTCTCCTCTGTGATGCTGCTAGACTGTGTCAAGCACTCAGGAGCTGTCCTAGGCATTCGGTACATGAGGAAATACCTATTTTACAGCTATTTTCACATTGGTTCTTAGACCTGTTTATTCCCTAGAAAGAATGTATCATTCTTTAACCTGCTGTGAGTGGACTACACACAAACACAAAATACAAGCACACAGAAGCATGGGTTTGCTTTCAAAAGAAACCAGTGAGAAGGAGCTGTTATATTTTAAACTGCCACCAAACCTCTCTTACAAATGCTTTCTGCGATAAACAACTACTAAAACTAAGACCTTCAGGGAGCATGAATGCGATATATAATGTAGGTTCTACTGTACAGTGCTGAGAGAAAAAAAATGTGAGTAGGGTTATAGTAAGATGGGTTGATGTTATGCTCTGCCTTTAGATTCTTTAATGAATTGGGCATAATTCTCCCTTTTTCAGTACTTTGCTCCATTCTGATAAATGTCCATAGGTGAGCTTGGAACATGCCTAAAGCATTAATACTTATGTATCACTTTCCTTCCTCTCAAAGCAGTGCTGGTTTCTCAGAGAGGATCCTCTTGATTGTTCAGTCACAATTCCTTAGAGTACACTTAAAAGAGAGGTGACAATGTACCTTAGAGCCACGCACAGTCTTTCACTCCATGTTCACATTCCATTACAATGAACTCTACCAGAGTAAGGCCCTGGAGAGTAATGTTTTTACAGTCTCATTACCATTTAGTGTATTAGACCATGGCAAAAACATAGCCTAACAAAAAATATACCCTGTTACAGTGAATGATCACTTGGCAGCAATGGTTATTTTAAAACTTTATCTAAGGCCTTTAAACTAAGCTTTCACCATCTGTTCTGCCTTCTAATTATACATGCAAAAAGAACATAATTCACAAGTGTATCATAAAAGTGGCTAATGTAATTGATTAAATGATACTGCTGCATGTATCTGTGTTTGGTTATTCAGTGCCTCTGTTTTGCTTTCAGCTCATAAATCACTTTGAATACATTGTAGAGTGACTTTTTCTTGGCAGACAGACAAGGATGTACTCTCGCACATTTGAGGGGAGGCAATGAACTGATGATAATGATGGATGGAAAGAGAGGTACAAATACTGTCAAATATCAAGTATGTGTGCTCCAGTTCTTTGAAGGATTTGGACCAACCTGCTCTCTTACACTACTTCAGAAAGTGGGGACCTACTTGGCAACTGTCTCATATTAAATAAAGAGCCAGGAAAAAATTGCTTGCTTAAATGGATCCTGAAATTCTGTATATAACTTCTTGCATGACACTCCTAGATCTGCGCCTTGCTATGAATGGAAACCTTGGAGCTTTGTTTTGCTTAGTCATCCAGGTGCTTATATTGCGTTCAAAAATGCTACAGTCAATTCCATTTCTATTGCATGCTAAGTTTAAATTACATGCCCAGGGCCTTAGGGAGCAAAAAAATGCCTCTATGTTAAAGCACCTAGGAAAAAAAGAGAGAGCTACAAAAAAAGAAGGAAATATTACTTGTAATTTGTTACCACAAGTAGGAAATTTGTGAGTTCATGGGATTCAAATAATAGTTAAACCTAAATAATAATGTAGTGTACAATACTTAATTTCGTTAATACTTTAAAGTCTTGAAACTAGCAGATTTTAATGAATCTACAGGAAATGCTGCTTGGGAGCTGACACTCCAGCTTAACGCCTATTTTAATGAAAGTTTCCTTAGACAAGATGAAGTAGAAATTTGAAGTGCCTTCTACAAAACACCAGCAAAACTATAGATTCCCTTCAGATTCAATGGTCTGAGGATGTGCTTAGTACCATCTGCACTTCCATTTCATTTTCGGTGTTTCTGCACTAACTTTTCTACAGTAATATACTTTATGTACATTTTGCTACACATGGTGTCCCCTAAGTGCACACATAAACAACATTGCACAGGAATGTATTTGCCCAGATGAAAGAAAATACTAATTATGAAATCTGTTTTGAAAGATGCTTAAAATTAAGCAGAAGAAAATTTCATTCCTACATTGCTTTTAACATTTTGTCCATTTAGCATTCTCTCTATTTATGCTGTAGATTCTGTGATTCCCACTATGTTTTAGCTGACTTCCTCTCAAAAAGATCTTTTCTGTTATTATCTTTGTCCCCTGACTTAAGCATATAAGGAGAGAATGGTTTTGTGACATTAAGAGATGTTTAATCCAGTTTGTTACTTCAGTAGTTTGGCCTCAGTCTTCTTCCAAGGACTATAGTACACTCCCCAGTCATGTCTTGTCGTGTCTACTGCTCTTTCTCTAATGTCTTCTTCCCTCATTTTGACAGGTAATTTAGAAAGCCTGCCACATATCTTCCTTTCATCTGATTCAGCTGGATGTGAATGGATTGAAAGATGGAATGTGGTGGAACAAAGCAATCTGCAGCATGTTTGAGTATTTTAATATTTAAAAATATTTGTATTGACTTCACAAGGATTTCCTGAGTATTAGCAATGCAGTCCAGACAGAGCACTACCATGATTTTGCCAGGAAGTAATATGTGGTTATTTCCTCAAGAGATTTTTTTTCATATCAATAAATAATGCTTTCCTCTTGTACTCCTATGTAAAATAGACATTTATGCTTAACATATGTTTGCTCAGAGGTAAAATAAATGTTTGATGGAGTGTTAAAAGCAAACACGAAAACTTAGAGATGCTTAAAACCCCACTAAATTTCTAGACAGATAATAACACAGTTACCCATAATCTACAATGATGTATTGCTCAGAAGAACAGACAAAACATGCAGTTATCAAACTTGGCACCTATAAAAATCAATAAATCCCAGAAACTATGGCTATACTTCATCTTAGAATGTATGGACACAAGCAAAATCTCATTTCTTTCTCAGGACTTAGCTACATGCAAGGAGGTTGGAGGCCCAAGCAGATTGTAAATGGTGGGGTTAAAGCTGCAGGACTAGAGCCAAAACCACCCTCATCAGTGGGGCTTCTTATGCTTGCTTACAGTGGACTGTAAACTGTCCCCGAATTATTTATCCTGAAATCTGAATAGGTATTCCTTAGTTCATCCTGTTGCTTATGAATGTAAATTTTGCAACCAGCCAGTCCTCTGCCATTGGTATATGGGCACGTTTTCACATTTTCACATACTCAGCTTCACAAAAGAAACTACTGCCTGAAACAAACAAAAAACCCCTTAATTTTACCAAGTTCAGAGCAGCTTGCTATATTGGGGATTTATTAAACTAAGTCAAATTGGTAAACCATTTACATTTGTTGTTAAAATGTTCATATACTTCTAGAAGTCAATAAGAAATGAGATGTTTTCTAGAAAAAAAAAGTAATTTTTTTTTTCTCCAATCTATGAATGTACGAGCAAGACTTATTTTAATCTTCTTTTTCCAACTTTCCAAAACACCATTCTCCTTTCACATGCTCTGTATTCTGCTGATCTATTATGCTTCTCTCGATTTTTTAAAGGATTTATTTTATATTGCATTTTTATTCCTCTATATTGTCTTTTTTGTTAATTTGGTTTTTGAACTTTAGTGGAATGTAATTCTTTATGCTAGAATCTGAGTTTAACTTTCAAAATCACATTTTCCTCTTAAGTTTTAAGCTGGGAAAAGTACCAAAAAATCCTTATTACACTTAATCTTTAAAAACTCAGGGGAATAAAAAAGGAAATCTCTGAGGGTTCACTATTTTAAAAAAGAGATTAATTCTTCTCTAAAGCAATGACTTAATATGGTAGATCTTTTGAGTTTTTCTTTAATCAGGGATCAGGCTTTTTCACTTTCCAGCAACCACAGAGATACTGATTCAGCTTGACAATGTTTATAGTAGAAGTTATTTAAGTTGTAATACAGTTTTGAGATATGAAGTGAGTTGCAGAAAGAATCTAAGAGGTTCTCTGATCCGCAATGAGAAATTTTCCAGAAGATAACTGTAAGTCATCTGCAGAGTGGAGCTCTTTTGACCAGCTACCCAATTGACTTCTTCACATGCTAAAATGTAACTAGACTTTGCAGACTGATGGATTATAAAGCCAAAAGGGGCTATTTGGATCATTCCCACTGACCTCCAGTACGGGCTGGAGACCTTTGTTGAATAAATCTTTATTCCAAGGACAAAAGTCTTTTCAGTCAGGCATCCACTTTTGCCATGAAACTCTGGTGATGACTTGTACCCCTGGCACCATCACTTGTACCCTGGGCACCAGAGCTTCATAACCACCTGGTCCAAATGCCTTCCTGACCCGCAGCCTAATCCCAGCTAAAGCCAGTCCCTGGTTCTGCTCCCAGGTCCTGGTCAGAACGTGGCGTGGCCGTGTCTCTGTGGGCTGTGCCAGCCCCTTGGCCATGGCAGGAGCTGCTGGCTGACCTTGAGGGAGGCCAGCCTGGCCCCTGCTGTTTGGCACTGTGAGGGAATGGCTCTCTGTGCTCCAGGGGCTGCCTCACAGTCTGCTGCCACACGTGCCTATGTGCCAGGACAGGAGCAGTCTGCACAGAAGGGATTTTTCTTCCTCCCCTGCCCTTAGAAACAAGGCTTTTAGTGCTGTCCATCCTGCCCTGCAGCGCCAGGGCAAAGCTGGTGCCTTTACAGCGTTCAGCAGTGTGGGTGGTGTTGATGTGGCCACGACTGAATCCTGTCAGGACCTGGCGTGGCCGTGGCTCTGCTTTGGGGACCATCTGCTGTGTGAGTCCTCCCAGCAGAGCTGTGCCCATGGGTGGGAGCCAACAAAACAGAGCTCCTGTTAAACACTCACCTGGGGATGCTGTGCTCTGGGTGGAGTCCAGGGAGGTTGTTACAGCCCTTATAGCTGTATTTTTGGATTTGTGAGTGAGCTTTAATTAGTCAGCAACTTACAGAGGTGTGTCTCTAAATAGGAATTGTAAGTCTGCTTTGTGAGACTGTCAGTCAAATTTAAAGGAGTACCTAAGGCTGGATTCCAAAGGGGATTCCAAATAATAGACTGGCTGCTGATGGACACGCTTGCCATAGGTGCCAAAAGGAAGTGTGGACTAGCTGTTAATACAAATACCCAAAATCTCAACTCCTCCGTCTCCAAACCCATCTCCAACAAAGCACTCTGGCTCCCTCACAGCTGGGGAATGTTTTGAGTTACTAACCCATAACACTCCAGTCTCTCACATACATGGCTAGCTTTCCATGGCAAGCAGGGCAGACATTTGGAAATCAAATAGTGTGCACTTCAAGTGGTATAATAAGCACACTGAGAGTTACCTTTCTGGTTCACCAAAATTAAAATTGAGGCTGTGTTCTCCATGCCTTGATTCTGCCTTTTGAAGTAATCATGCTCATAATTAATTCTAAAGGGGCTTAATTTTTAGGCAGAAACAGCCTTTACAAACTGAGTGAACTGATCTCCAGAAACAAGAGCAAGGAAAAATCTTCTCAGGTAAAATGAAAAGGGAGTACTTGTGGTTTTAGTTGGTTGGTTGTTTCTGTTTTGTTTAACATAAGACGTGAGTAATAGCATAGAGTTATCTACTTTGCATGTTTATATTTACCTGTACTTTCAGAAGTTTTAACATTCAGATTTAAAGCGGCCATGGTTAAAAGACCTGTGTGTATACTTGAGCCTGATTAGCATTTATGCTCTGCAGCTGATGATGAGAAAACTCAGCTGTTGCTTAAAGTTCCATGAGGGTCATGATGACCACTTTCTGGGGTTGATAATATATGAATAACCTTCTTAGACTAATACTAATTAACTTTATGGTTTCTGCTGTAAATTATTTTCTGAGCCACTTAAGATTGCTCTCAGCCAATTGCATACATGGCAAAAGGTTAATTGTTTGTGAAAGACAAAGAAAAGGGCACCTCTGTTACTCCCAGCAGAAATTAAGAAAATAATGAAGTCTTTCTATGGGAATTCATTTACTTCACATGTGATGTACCAACTGCAAAACTTGTGCAATATTCAAATATGTACTTTCAATAGTAGTGTTTGACAGAGCGTACATTTATATAAAATAACGGCATGGATTTCTGCTTTGTTCAGAAGCCTGGCTAGAAACAGATGTGGTAATATAAATTTGAAATTTTTGAGAGGAATTTTATCATGCAGAGATAAAAAAATGCATGTATTTTCTATGCTGATCAAGGCACACTGGGTTGTTCAAATTATCCTACACAGAGCAGGAAATTGTACTTATATACATGGCAGCCACTATCAAACAAATAGGGTTTGCATAATTGTTATGGCATAAAATATTTATGTGGTATATAATTACTAGAAGAGATGTGAATTGTCAATTGGACCCAACAAATGACAAAAGAAACTGCATGTGATGCCACACAATGATGTGGAACTTACCTAGATCTGATTCTTAATGAAGATGTTATAGAAACTTTTTCATTTATTTTAAGGCATTTGTAATACATTGTCTCTTCTCTTTTTGACTTTCTTTATGAAAAAAATTTATCTGCAGAGGTGTTGGGTGAAGAACTCTGAAAAGAAAATAAAAATTATTTGAAAATTGTGTAAAAATGTCTTTCAAATAAAAGACATAATTGAGATCTTATCAAGAAACTATTTCTTCATCCAGGTTTCTTTTCTTTTGATCAAGTAATTGTTGTTTCCTCCCTTATGTTACTTTTTGGGGTTATACCTTCTCCTCTGTTTGGGAATCTGGAGTTAATTGTGTAAAGAGATCTGAAATCAATCAGCTTTGATGAGTCTTATATGTGTAAAGAGTTCACATGTGAAGAAAAAGATAGGTTTTTGCAATTCAGAATTGTAGATAATTGTGGAATTTTGTTACTTATGTAAAAAAATAATGTCTGAAATGTGAAGCATAATAAAGAGCAGAAAAATATTTTGGAATATGTGTGAGGTAGGGAAATAAAAATTTTAAAAATTAGCATGTAGGAAACCTGATGGTCAAAGGAAGGTAGAAGTAAAAATCTATGTTTTGGTGGTTAAAATTACGCTGATGATTTCACTTTGCTTAGCTGAAATGACTGGCCAGTTTGAAATCTGGGCTTTGGGTAGCTTTTAAGGTGCATTGCACATAAGTTATTTTGTATAACTTAACACTACTTTGATTTCTTGGTCATCAGTGTCTAATGATGTCTTGGGTGAAAAGTCAGCCACAGTGGATCCTGTGGGTGTTTCCTCCTTCTGTTAAAGACAGGCCAGACTTCATTCTTGGATGCATTCACTTCTTTACTAGTGCTGCTAACCATGAGAAGGAAACAATTTGCTTGCTTTCTTCATAATTACTATTTCCAGCTGTTTCTGGTTCTCTAAATTGGCAGTCCTGACACTTCCCAGTAGGAGAGGCCAGAAGTTTCTCTCCTTACCAAGAGTGGCAGAATCAGCAACACCCATGGCCAGCAGATCCTCATTGCCTTGGGAGCTCCTTAGTGAGTGAGTAACACTGGAGTAGATGTCGTTATCTCTGATGTGCAGATAAAGGAAATTCAGTATAAAGCAACATATTCTATTTAAAAAGGAAAAATCACACAGAACTTTAAAACAGTTCTTCCATGGTTGGAAAGGACAAATGAATCATTGCTAAATTAGAGGCAGCAGAGAGAAGCTGTAAAACCCATTATTTTCCCTGAAAATTTGAAGGATTCATGCCATACCAGTTTGAACTGACAAAGGTATTATTTTCTGGACAAGGTTTCATTTGAAAAACAGATTAAAAATAATGCTGGAGAATAAAAAAGAGAAAACCTTTAGGGTAGTACAGGTGTCTGATTTCCTGGCTGTAACCTATACAGGCACTAGTCTGAAAGAAATTTTGCACCTTTAGGTCTGCTGACACTTTTTTCTTCTTTATGAAGATCAATAAATGAAAATTTTAGTTGTAGGGTTTCTAAAATATATTTCTGACCATATGGGAGGGCATAATCATTGCAGGAGAGCTGAATGTCACCAGTGACTCTTTAGAACGAACATAAGAAATTAGGAAATACTCTCTTTTCATGGAAATGATACCAATTCCCTGGAAATGGAGGTTGGAATCCTTCTCATTTGGGATCTGTGGAGTGATGCTGTAGAGAGGACAGTTTAAGGGGCTGGTTTTGCTCCCATGTAAATAGAAAGGAAATTAAACAGTTGTTACAGTGAATAGTTATGATTGCAGTGCACTTCTTTTGTAGTTAAAGTTGCACGCAGGCAACAAATTACAAAATAGATGGTGTTTTTTTTTACAGTTGAGACTGGCTTCTGTCTTTCCCACAGCCTTCTGTTGAAGCATTCAGGTTACACAAAAACAATGAATTTGGCAAGCTGACAGGACTTGGTCTTTTTTTGGCAAATGGTTTCAGTCACACAGTTGTTTTCCTGCCTTCTGCAGACAGGTCTGGCTCACATACCACTGCTTGAAATTTGGTGTGTGAAAAATACTAAGCTTTAGAGTAAAATATAAGCTTGTGATGAGTGTTTTGACTTTTGGCATGTAAATAGACACAGTTTGGCAGTATCTGTAATGGAAATAAAGGAAGAAGGCTCACATAAACAGAGAGAGAAAACCTGTAGAAATCTGCAAACCTGGGTATGCAGCAATTCCTAAAGTGAAGATAACTTTAGCAGAAATTGAAATAATAAAAAAGGATAAAGAATTACAGTATTCAACTGTTGTGAGTCTAAAAGATTAAACAAATTCATTACTAAGAACACATATTTCATTTATTTATTCATTTTCTTCTTGACAGATTGATGACATATTAAATCTTTCAGCACTTTATTTCACATTTAGCTCATGAAACTCCAAATAGATCAGAATTATGAATCTAAAAAATCTGCTTTCTTTTAAAATTTAAAAATATTCTGGCTTGAGTTGTTAGCATGCTTGGAGAAGGTGATTTTTCTGCACCTATTTAGATACTATTTTTTCTGGTTTGTTTTTTTTTAAAATTATTATTATTATTATTATTAAGACATTGTTGCTCTTTTCAAAGAAAAAAATTAGACTTAGAGAAGTCTGTGTAGATGTGTAGTCTTGAAGATTGTCCTTTTCTATATTTTCACAGGTTAATTTCCATTGTATGGCTCCTTTTTAAGGAGAATTATAATGCTAATGAGCCATACATTGTAATTCTTCTATAACAAAGGATAATAACTATTTCTTATCATGACAATGTGAAACTATTAGTCAAATAATACTATTTAAAAGAATCATAACCCTTATTTATAAATGCAGACTGAATAAAACATCAATAAAATTGTCATAGAATAAGAACAAAAAGGACATAATAACATTCTTCATTGCATTTGATTAATCTGCCTTTAACAAAATTTGTGTTTTAGACTTAGTTTGTGTTTAGACGTAGATTATTTTAAGCTAGAAATGTTTTATTTTGGTGTATTCTGCTTTTTAAAATATGCTGGGTTATTAGGAACACTGCTTCCTTTTTATTAAGACTTTTTAACACAAAGGAAGTGATTTTGTAAAAATATACCTGCATTAAAATACATTTACAGTTGGCTTTTGCAACTTAAAAAATACAGGACCTCTATTTTCATTGGTTCCTCAGTTTAAGACTCTAGAAATATTTACAGAATCTTTCTGATTTAGGGGTTGATGGGTCACTCTACCAAACATAATTCAAAATTTCTTTTTGTTTTAGGATATACCTCATTTTATTCTTAGCAGAATTCATTCTTTTACCTATATTTTGCTTAACAAAGAGAAGGGAGGATGTTTAGGTTTTCAATTTAACTGACCAGTTTACAATTCCGATGTTACGATCATGAATACAGCTGGGCCCCATAGCGCAGTGCATTATGTTCTTACGAAGGCACAAATCTTAGGTAAACCTGGTGGGCTGAAGGCTTATGAACAACAGTAATTTTAAAAGTGATTTATGTTGGTGTAGCGATGATATTTATATTTGTGCTTGAGAACATGTGCACAGCATCACAGCTCTCAATGCCCTGGCGTTCTGTGCCAGGCTGAAGCGATTCCACCCAGGGCAGAATGAGCGGAGAGGAAAGGAGGGCATTGTCTTTGTGTTGAGATAAACCTGCTCAATAAACCCTGAGTGCTTCCAGAAGAGCTGACCCTCCGCAAGAGTCTGGGCAAGAGGTGGCCCAGGAGATGAGGGGAAGGCATGGGGTAACAGTGACAAACTGCAGCTATTTGGCTAAAAGAGTAAATCCACTGGAAGCTTCCAGACATAACAGAGCTGGGATCACCTCAGGTGGATAAGGAGATGAACTTTCTAATTATAACTCTGAGTGGATTTTGTTCTGTGTAGAAACGCCTCATCAGCTTGCTCAGCCACTCCTATGCATTTGCCTAAAATGTTCTTCTAGTTTCAAGCAATCAAAAAAACATTTGAGGAGATGTTACAGAAATTCAACAAAGGTTTCAATGAAGATTTATGGTCTAATGGGTCAATTTCTTTAGTTACTTTCTCTAATCCACTATAAATGTGATATTAGAATTAAAATTAGAATTCTGTTAGAATTAATTTGAGCATTAGGACTCTATATTTGAAAGCATTATAAAGTTTGTTTATCAGCTTGAAGAAAATGAGTTGGCAAGTTTGGACAAATAAGTCATAGAGTTTGTCAACTTCTGGAAATGTTCAAATGTTTTCTTGTAAATATTGCAGTCCAACAGTCTTTCATGTTTGCAGATTAAGCTGGATTTTACAGAGGCTGGATTAATTAATCAGTATTTGCATTGTTTCCACTTGGATGTCCTGGTATTAATAAAAGTACTGTTTAATGGAGGAAGAGAAATCCATTGTTGTTGTAAAGAGAGTATTTAGTATGGTATGCACAATCTATTTTTCCTTTCAAGAGCAGCTAGGAGACACTTGTTGCTTCTTGGAAGTTGTATGACATGATTTATGCGTGCTTGTTTCTGAAATACTTGGGCAATAATGAATATTATAATGTATTTGCCTGTGACTTTGAATATTCAAACAAAGCTTTATTCATAAACAGAAATTTTGTTCTAAAAGTAAAAGCAGCCCAAAATTATATCAGCAGGTACTCTAAATATGTGGAAATATTGTATGTAAAGAATAGTTACAAATAATCTCGTTTGCAGATAGATCTATGGCTATAAATTGCTTTGTGGTACAGTGGAGAATATTAATTTTCTCAAGACATGGCAAATTCTATATTCTTGGTAAATATTTAATACTGAAAATCTGGAAATACTTCTATCATTGGCTGAAGTAGATGTGAACATTTGTAAACACCTGTTTCATTAGAGCTATCTTTTTTTTTTTAATTTGCAGATATAAAATCTACATTGTTCAAAGCTTTTAAAGGTTAGACCTTCTCTTTAGAAATGGTAAATGTAATTGAAGAAATCGCTTGTGCATGGAAAGTTGTGTCTGAGTTTACTTATTGTTAGTGTTTTTATTGTTCTTCCTGTAATACCAGAAATAGCAGAGTGTGACTTTATTAGTTTCAAAACAGTGCAGTTTGCCAGTGAACATGCTGAGAAAATCACAGCTTTGATAATGAAAGCTGGAAAGACAAATGCTGCACTTTTCACTAACACATTTGTGGTTTGTATGTGGCTAGAGATTTTCACACATCACAGTTTTTTCTGTTTCACATGTGCCTCTATCATATTTTTGTTTGTGCTCCATATTTTAAGTTTAACATAAGCAGGATAACCCTAAATAGCTGTGGTTGTTTGTCTCTACATATGAGAACATAGCAATGTGTAATATTTCTTATTCTGCCTATCATTGAATATTCTGTATACAGTATGTATATCATTCTGTACCACAGTATATTAAATATATACAAAATATGATTCTTGACTTCTTACTTTATAATCCCATGGCTCTTCTAAAAAAGCTAAAACAGTAAGGTTGGCAATGTAAGTGTCATAATACTTCACAGTCCTGTGTCAGCTATGAAGTTTTAACCCATCAAATGGGTTAAAACATATTTGAATTCAGAACCATATTTGAGCATCCTAACTGCTTGGCGACCTCTTGCTTGCATGATATTTTATTTCTAACAGCAGAAATTAGTTGTCATCTAATTTTAGGCTATGCTCAAAATAAAGCTGAATACTGTTTTTTATTTCTGACTTGTAAAGAACAAACGATAGGAGTAAGCTTTGATCTGCAGAATGGAATTCTTACATGTCTCTGTTTCGTGATCTCTGCAATTCACAATGCATTTCTCTCACCTACACATTTTCTTTTATAATTTATCTGTGTTTACAGACTGTTATGAAGAAAGCAAGCAAGAACAATTCTGACATATGCTTTAGGGCCTCTGTTACTTTGATGTGGTAGGGAAACAGCTTATTTACTGCAGGGCTGGGTTATTAGTTGATTGGTCACAACCAGAGAGGCCCAACAAGTGTGGTTTCTAGAACACATCTACAGCACAAAATTCATAGTACTGAATAGATCTGGAAAATTCTAAAGGCCAGGGATAATAGAGTATTTGCACCCGGGTAAAGAGGCTGAGATAAAAATGACATGTTAGCCAAAACCCATTTATTTTTGTATTTGAAATGGTTTCCAAACAGTTTGCTCCTCAGGGCAGTCTATGTCTTCGCTACCTGATCATTGGCTACCACCACTACCTCCATCTCCAATTTGTTTTTGTCACTAATGAGGTAAACAGTTGATAGTGTAAGTCTGCAATGTATATAAATATATTTGGCTTCTTAAAACTACTTTTAAACACATATTTCTAATACATTTTACATACTATTCTTATATATTTAGATGTAAGATACGTTTATTTTTTTTGTTCATGCACTCAGTGACCCCTTTTACCTGTATTATTCACTGAGAGCAGTTACTGAAATGAAATCCACTATGGGTAGAAAAGTCTGTGTTTACACAGGGCTTAAATTTAGTCATTTAGTCATCAATGGCTTAAATAGCCATTCCTTCCCACCTCTGAAAAAATAGTAAAGTGGGGATTGGGTTTTATTGTGATGTTTTTGCTTTGTCTTTTCCCTCCAGTGATTACTAATATATTCACTGACAATGTCAAATATGATTTTTAAACAAACCTGATCTTTCCAAGAATTTTTTTGTACTATCTCTTTTATAATTTTTCACATAAAAACAAACAATTTACACAGGCCACTGAAGAAATATTTGGTTCACCCAAGCTAGGATTAGAATCTACTGGTGTGTGGCATTGTTTAACAAAAGAATTCAGGAACACGAGCAACTGGGAGATTTTATTTTCAAGTTCAAGATATATGAAGCAATCCTCTTTGTGCACTTTGTCTGAATCATTTTATGCTGGAGAGCGTATTTTCCTTGTATTAAAGCAGAAACTGCTTATCTCAGTGGTGAGCAAAGTCTGTGCCTCAAATACAAATGAGTGAGTAAACTGACTTCTGAGGAATGCTTCCCTGCGCTCGTAGTGAAGCCGAGTTCTTGGAGGAATACATCACAAGCTCAAAGCTTGTCAAGGGCAGTGCTCCAAAACCATTTTTTCCTATTCATTTGCGGTGCAGATGGTACAAGCATTTATTCTAAACAGAATGTATTGTTAGAATAGTCTAGACATGCTAGGATCAAGAAACCACAAATGGAAACAATTTAGTTTTGAAAACTTTTTATCTGATTACAGGGATAACGACTTGAAAATCAACCTGGCAATTTTGCATGATTAGAAAAGTGATGTTCGTGTTGATTTCTCATCATGTTTCCAAATAGAAACAAATTTCTGCCACATATTACATATCATTTATCTCGCAGATGACTCTGCATCTCAGGTTCAATCAACAGTCTCAGCTATTCTACGCATGGAGCTGTTCTGTTGTTTTGACAGGCAAAGATGCATCAAAATCTTGTATTAGTCACTTTTACACACCACTGAGTCTATATGAAGAGCTTGGGAAAATGAAATCAGAAAATAATATTTAGTTTTATAAGTTTTTGGTTTACATCAAGTCTGACATTTATGCAAAAATATACTCCTTAGAGAGGACCTTCATACTGAAATAAACACTTGTATTTATTTGACCAAATTGAATGACTACCTAATTTTAAATCCTTAATTTCTGAATTGTGTGAGTACATTTAAGGTTATGGGGCTGCTTCTGGTCCTAAGCACTTTTACTGAAAAGAAATAGGTTGAGACAGTTCAGCTGATCTATTTTTATATCTTTACTTTCTTACAAAGAACTGCTATGACATCTCATGATTCACAAAGTTTAATGTGGTATGATAAGTTTAATGTGGTTTATTATAAACACAAACTTTTCCCCTTTTTTGCCTTTTTCATGCTGTTCTCAATACGTTTGATGAAAACATTATATTGTAGAGTAGATGAGGTTTGGGGGCATCTACTCCTGTTTTGTGAGGAAATTTTAATCCAGGACTTGTCTCCATGACATTTTCTCCATCTTTGTCTGAAGATGCCAAGTCAGTACAGGATTCTGTCTTTTCCCCTTTCCATGAGTTATGTATTCAGGTAAGTTTTACTGAGCTTGTCTGCGTTTTCTGTTGAAAATAAGAATGAAAGCACAAGTGAGAACCAGCACTTGATGAAAAAACTGACGTAAGTTACAGAGACATGGTGACTTTGAAATTTATTTTCTTCCATTTAAGTTTTAGCTTGGGCTTCAGTCTGTATCCATCTGAAAATTCACCTGCAGGGTAGAAATTACTGAAATTATTTCACTTTAAATGTTTTAACTGTAGAGGCAGGAGACCAGCAGAATTCTTCAAAAATTTGTGCTTGGATCAGTGCTCTTCAAAAGTGTTCACAAATTGCTTTATGAAAAGCAATGAAATTTTTTGTTTACTGGATATTCAAGGTATTAAAGGAAAAAGATCATCTATTAAGAAATTTCAGAAGAATATAGCAAGACACAAGACTGTGAAGTAAAATGATGAAATCCAACACAGATAAATGTAAAGTCATGCAAGTGAACTGTCCTAATATCACTTTCAAAATAATGGGCTCTGAACTGGCCATTGCTCCACAGCAGTGAGGTCTGGGGGTTGTGGCAGGTGCATGAGTGTCAGGCTAATATGGAGAAACAGGGAACAAAACAACGTAAGAGCGCTAGACTCAACATCCGTATTTTCCTTAGTAATTATGGGACTGTTCTACTCCTGTTGCAAAACAGCCTAGTATACATAGAAAAGGTTCTGAGAGAGACGGGCAGGATGATCACAATGATGGAATAACTTCCACACAAGGAAGTGTAGAGAGTTTAGAAAGGGGTACATTTAGAAATTCAGAACCAGGAAATCCTCTGCTTGTTCTACCTTACACTTTGATTGTTCCCCTTAGCATAAAGCAGATGCATTTGCTATGGCGTTGATCAGTGTTACCACAAGATGTTATCAGAGCTTCCTCAGGAATACTCTTTCTCTCACTGTTGGATTTCATTGTTAGGTGTGCACAACCTTCGAGTGTTTGAGGAAGGCTGTCGTTCATTCCTGCTCTTATTTAGTTAAGATTGCGTACCTAATTGTTTTACTTTCATTCCCTGTTTCTGCTGCTTCTGTTTTTCCTCAGTGTCTTACTTTAGTCTGTAGAAATGAAAGGGAAAAAAACTCATAGGAGAGCGCCTGGAGCTGGTAGAGTTGGCAACCACTCCTAATACTGCTTAAGAAGAGGTAACATTGTGGATGTTGAATTGAAAGATGAACACTGAAAGATGTTGAATAAGTGTACAAACCCCCCATAAATAAGGAAGAAAATTGGGTTCAAGCAAATAGCGTTTATCAAATAAAGATGAGGAGAATTTAAGGGAATACAAACAGTAAACTGACTAATTCAAGTTGTTTTTAGCTCTGATTTTTCCTGGTATCAATCCTCCTGCTTCTGCTTTCCTTGTGCCCATAAATCTGTTGATCACCAGTATGTAACACTGCCCATTTTGGCCACTGCCTGAACTTGTCTTTCAAATGAATCAATAACTCATGTACTTCTCTTGTTTCAGTTATGTTTACATCCAAAGCCTGTTACTCTCATCTTCTCAGTCTTTCTCTCCTGATAGAAGGAAGCTGTTCGATTTTGTGTGCATGTGTAAATCCATGTGTTCCAGCCTCTGTCTAAACACTGTTTGTTTTCTGCTTAGGGTCATTTTGTCTGTAATCTTGTCATAATGCCATAGAAACCAGGAGAACTCATTCAATAATTTAGTGCAGTATAGCACAAACCCATTTCATTTTATCCACTTATTCTTATTTTAAACCTCATAATTTGAACGAATCGATTTCTGTATTTTGAAAACTAAATTGTTCTATGCCCATGGTTGAAAAAAGCATTAATTGCAGGAGTAATATTGGATCTGAATTACACATCACCCAGAATGAAGCTGCCATTTGAACATTGGTCTGTTAACTCTGGTAATTCAAAATGCATTTGTTTTCCTAGATGCTGACAAAGGATTGTAGACAATATGTAGTCATGGGAAAAATTTATCACAAAAATCAATTTGTAAAGCACTGGGCTGATTTTTAGGTAACACTGACAGTCTTTGGGAAATTGTGATTACAGCATGATTAGTCATTCACATTTTTTAATACAGCTCCTTTGTCTAATCATAGCTCATCAAGGACAACAAAGATGATGAAGGTTCTGGAGCAGGTGAAGGAGCTGGGGGTGTTTAACCTGGCAAAAAGGAGGCTTGGGGAGATCTTACTTCCTTCTACCACTGCCTGAAAGGAGGTTGTAACAAGGTGGGAATCAGTCTCTTATCCCAATTAGCCAGCTATAGGATGAGAGGAAATGACCTCAAGTTGTGCCAGTGGAGATTTAGATTGGATGTTAGAAAAGATTTCTTCACAAAAAGGGATTGTCAAACATTTGGACACTATGCCTAGGGAAGTGGTTGAGTCACCATCCCTGGAGGGGATTATATGTAAAATACATGTAGATGTGGCACTTAGGACCAAGGTTTAATGTTGGATGTTGGACTTGTCAGTGCTGGGTTCATGGTTAGAGGTCTGTTCCAACCTAAATGATTCTGCTCGTCTATGATTCTATGTATTTGGAGATAGCTGGCACAATTTTGAACTCCTGTGACCATCTCGCTCAGAACTAGTGGCATGAAGAGGTCAACACCCTTCTTTTTAATAAAGAAAGGTCATTATATATTTCCCATCAAACCATAATAGAATGCTGATCTCCTGCCTTCTGCCAATGAGAATTACCAGATTTAGAATGTGTCAAAAGCTTGTTTTTCATGGTGAGAAAGAGTAAGTTGGAAAGGAGGTGACCACTTTATTTCTTCCACAACTATAAGCCTGAAGTCTGTAAAGGTATGTTGACCAGATTAGAGTTCTTGTACCATGACTATTTTTTCTGGTAGTTCTAATAAAGGGCTCTGTGGATTGATGTTAAAAGTGGTGAGGGCTAAATCTTAGTGCAAGACCTAAGAAATATGAACAATGGTTTGAATGGTATTTTAACACTGCCGAGATCTTGCCTACTTAAAAATATTGCTAGTAGAACCATTTAAGGAGGAAAAGAATCCACTGCTCACAGTTTGACAGACTCTGCTCAAAGAAATTAAAAGCTGAGTGTGATCTCTTGATGCAGAATGGAGAAATCATCACTCAGTAATCACTCCTCGCTTGTGGCAAACATGGTAAGTTGTTCGAGTGTCCTAAGAAATTGTTTTAAAATTCTTCAACCATTGCAAACTCGAGCAAATAATCTTCAAGTCCTTGAAGAGTGTACTTAGCTTGTATTACCTGGGTAACCACATAGAAAACACTGTTAGAATGTTTTTGGTATGAAGGTGAAACAGAATATTTCTCTGTTTCATATGTTTGCTAATCCTTATGCAAGGACAGATGTAAACCAACTTGTAGACTACTACTTTGTGTTCCCACATTTTCTTAGAATTCTGTACATATTTGTTATTAATTCCAGTCTTTCAGTTTTGCATACTTATTCCTCAACAATGTCTTTCTTCTTTTCATGGTTACTTATCTTTGCTTGAAAGCAATTTCCCTTTTGCCTAAGAAGTCATTCTCTTATGTCTTTATGGGAATGGCTGTCAGGATGTTAGGCTTGGTTTTTATTAATCATCCTTTTTTTTGTTCCACCCACTACTTTTAAAAACTCTTTGAATGGTGACTAAGAAAATGGAACAACTTGTCAGTATCTTTAAATTAGACATGCGGGAGTCTGCCTCTCTATTGAAAAAATCCAAAAACCAAACAAAACCCAAAGAGATGGGGGTGCGTATACAAATTGAAAAGGGCTAAAAAGCATTCCTAGGTTTAAATTCGTAAGATTATTTTAATAGGAAAAAATTCAGTCTCTTTTTCCTTGAATTTTTTTATGTCTTGGAAATAATTATATAGCTTTAGGCTGCCTATGTTGAATTGAGATTGAAGTGAAAAACCATGTATTCTTTTTCCATCTCCTGAAAAATGATAATTTGACCATTGTTAGAATCAATCTTCTTTCAAAGATATAATGACATGTTTTCGTCTTATCTATTCTTAAAACATTAAATCTTTTATATGAATTGGTTGACAATTTTTGAAGGATAACCTTTTCAACATCATAAAATAAATGGAAGTGGTGAGGGATTTGGATTCAAAATGCTTTACCAGTGCACTAATAATTTGATGAGCACTGCTATCATTTTTCTAAAATGGCATTAGATTAAATCTTATTCATCCAGCAAATTCTTTTGAAGAGTCTCACCTTTAGAAGCTGATGACACAAACCAGCTTGAAAATGTGATTGTGGTATTTGAAATGCCCTGTCACTAGAGTAAATTTATTTATGATTTATGAAGAATATTTTGTATGTCTCTTTACAAGTTTTGTTACCATAGTATTAATATTTTAAAGCTAGACTTACAAGGACATACATAGTTACCGCTCCACAGTAAGATCTTGTTTCTGGTAACTTTGCACATTTTTCTCCAGGCATTCATGTCAGCAGCACACAACCATGATGTGAAAGGAAATTGCTTCCAACGCCTCTAAAATTGCTTGCTTGGCTTGAATTAATCTTAATCGAATTTCTGTCTGAGATGTTTAAAAGCTTACAGAATCTCATCCTTTGAGCACAGCTTTGCTAATTTGATTCTACATTCCAAAGTGACGAGAAATTTTGAGACCTGCAGGGCTGCTGTTGCTGATAATGTTTCTATGCAGGTGGCGTGGACCACACTGTTCATTAATGTGACATACCCTTATAATGAATGTCCTCAAATAATTGTAGGGAAAACAATGAACTTGCCTCCCTATTTAACTGTGTTGTCCCCCTGTTGAAATTACCCAATGTACATTCAGCCTTGAAAAAGGAAAAACTGAGAAAAATACAGTGTATTATATTTCAGATGCTTAAATTTGGAAGAGAGAGTCAAATTACTAACCTTATAAATGCGATTATTTTAAAAATCCAGAACCTAGACTATTACCACAGTAGAGAAAAACATAAGGTTCAAAGACTTTGCCAAAATTTCCTAAAGATCACTTGCTTACATGTTAGAGTCAGTCTACAGTAGAGTAATTCTGCAGTTTCTAGTCCTACTGGCCACAATATGACTGTTACCTGTAAACTTGTTTGTAAATGGGAAGGACTAGTCAGGTGACCACATTGCCTGAAACAGAATGGTGATTTCAATTTTACAGATTCCTCCGAAAGCCAGAATGTTGTGGATGACTCCAAAACCAGAGTGCAAAATAAATCTTTTCTTAGAACCACTGCTTCGGTGCAGGTTGCTTTTTGCTCAGCTTTCGTGGTGTTTCCAGGCTGATCTGGGCTCTTCTCTGAAGGAAATTGAGTATCAGTTTTAGAATTGCTATCTTGTGATGCCTGTAGTAGCACTTTGGTCTAAGTGACTGACTCTGCTCAGGAGCAGGGGCTGAAAGGCTCCTCTTTCTTTCTCCTCAGTGCAGATAATTAGGAGCTGTGATTAGATGTGAGAACTGCTTCTATTTTGAAATACATAAATATTTGCAACATAAAAAATAGAAATGTATTGGCTCTAATTGTAAATAGAGGAAAAATACTTTTTGAACCTGTTAATAATCTCTTTAAAGTTGAAATCCCTGTACCAGAAATAAAATATAATATATTAAAAATCCATTTGGATTGCATGCTGCTGAAAATTCAGTGTGGTAATGTTCAGCCCAGTTATTGGAATTCAACTGCTTTGTATACAAATTTATAAATTAAGAGGCATGTATAAATACAAATTTACATCTATATTACTCAAGAATATGAGAAAAATCAGCCTGAGTAGTTATGAACTATTATTGAGTCAGATTTCTCTTTAATTTGCCAAAATTGTGGAAAAGCGCTTATGTGACTTGTCTGCACTTCACTAAACTTTTTCACAAAGATTTGCAGGGATGCTGTGCAGAGTTGATAACTCATTTTCCAAACAAGTGCTGTGTTAACCCAGCAGCACTAACTCACTTGTCTTTGAGAATTGCCTTTATTGCTGGCTATGATGCTGTGGCTGCTTGGGCCATGACAAATCGCTTGCTTCCCGCTGGTGTGAATGAGGGCTTTGAAGATCCTTAGGTCCCCTTAAAGCTGACAGATCTTCTTTTTTTTTTTTTTTTTTTAAAGGAGTCTGGATTTTGTAATATTTTGTATTTAGTTCTGAGTGCTCTGTTTAGCTGTGTCTCAGCCTTTTCCTAAATCTGGACTTTCTTCCAACTCTCCAAATTTCCAGAGAGCTGGTGCCAGTTAGTTTTATACAGTAGCTTCATCCATGTGATGCATCTCCACTATTGTTCTTTTTTTTTTCTTTTTTTTCCCTTTTCCATCTTTTGTTGATTTCTTCTATATCTTACTTCCAGAATTTAACTGTAACTGGTACTGTTTGCCTGATGACTAATACATCTAATGGTCTAAGACTACCGCCAAGAGTTGTGCAGTAAATTTCTACTGACCACTGACCTGATGAATTTGGCTTACAGGCTTGTGGTAATTAAATGTTGTCTTGCATTTACTACAGAATTTTATGGAGGCCAGTTGTCCACCACATTTTCCACATTTCTCAGGGCTATAATTAGCTTATTTATTTTCCCACTCCGTGTGCTAGCGCTGAAAGGAGAAGGCTCATAATCTCTTTTCACTTTACAGTTCTTTTCCCCTCTTATGTAGTACTGGTACTTTTACTACCTGTATCAAAAACAGTAGGGAAGAAAAAGTAAAAAGCATCTGATCAGTGCTGGATGGAGTTCTTCATATGTTTTCAATGGTGCTATCACCCACTGATCTAAAGCCTGAACTGATATAAATATCAAGTAGAAGCAGTCCACTCCTTCTTTCAGAAACAGCACAGCTGGGAAGATTCCAGAAGTTGTCAAATTGTCCCTCTTGGGAGACAGTCCAACTACAGTGTGCTCTGTGTATTAGTCATGAGAAAGACTGCATTTTAAAGACAATCGTCTAGATAGAGAGACATCATTTGTTCCACAAATTACACAGTTCAGAGAAAGGTACTTGTTGCAAGAGTGGATGAAGTTGCAGAAATACTCAAAATATATTTTTCAGTCAGGAGATTTTCATGCTCTCACCCCTTCAGACCCCAGAGGGTATTTTCACGCTTGGTGAGAGTAGTAGCGAAGTCTAAGTCTGCTGTAACTTAGAATTATGCAAAACCTTAGGTTGTGACATACACTGAAGGTCGCCCAGACACACCCCAGAACAAAAGAGGGCTAAGTAACAAGTCAGGTTGCATTGCACAGCCACTTATCTGGTTGAGTTTTGAATATCTCCAGGAGCTGGGAATTCTACAACTTCTCCTGGAAACTTTCCAGTGCTTAAGGTAGATAGAAAGATAGATAGATAGGTAGATAGATCTGAATAGCTATTGCCTCCTATCACTGTGCATCTCTGAAGGGAGTTTGTTTCACTCTTACCTGCACCTCTCCTTATCATACTGGAAGGCAACAACTCTATTCTCCTTTAGCCTTTTCTTCTTCAGACTGTAAAGCTTCAGTTTTCCGAAGTAATCCTTACTAGCCCTTTTAGATTCCTTCTGTCCATTCACTCATCTCATGTGTAGTGAGAAAAATGAAAGAGAATCAGTCTGTATTCGCTTGATCTAGTATGATAGTTATGCAACTCTGCTGTATTGGGGATTTTTCTGATTCTGAGTGTATGTGAGATAGAAAGCTCTAAAATGACTCATGACCTACCTGGGGATAAAATCTAGTCTTCTGGCTACTGACTGAAGTTTTCTGACAGATGGGCTATGAGTCTAGGTTTCAATGTCAAGTTTTAATGCCAAGTTACCCATTTGGAAGATTTTTTTTTTAAAATTTTGCAGCAGGGATTTATCATTAAAATTGAGCAACTAGGATGTCATTCTTAGCTTTGGGTATCTGGGCTGAAAAGTCTCAGAACTGCAAAATTCTGAACCTCTCATCTTCTACCCTACTAGCTGTGGGGCAGCCAAAGTACTCTGTGTTTCTGCCTTTAGGAAAGAAAGGGGCATAATTTGTGAAAAGAAAAAGACAGTAACTGTGGGGCTTTCTCATAGCTACTCTTCAAACTGTAAGCAAGTTCTTTCACTATTGCTGACTCAATCTTATTTTTCAGAGTTCTCCAGTTCTATCCTGGGGAAGATTCTGGATGATTCCCTGTCTGTAATGCAAACATGATTATGATAGTTGTGCATCATTGATCTTCATAGGATCTAAAAATTACGTAGGACCTAGGTACCATTGCATTAGACACAATATATTTCCTTGAGGTTTCTTTCTCACTATTTGTCTGAATGTTTTTCCTCATTTTCATACATTTTGCTTGATAGTGACTGTTTGCCTGATGAGGTCCTTCACCTGTATCAGATCTTAATTTCAGATTAGGTGAGGTATATGGGCTCTTTTCTTCTTTATGTTTATTTAGTGTCTCATAGTAGTTTCACTATGCAATGGTTTGCGCCTCAAAGGATTCACTGTTTATGGGTTTATTCTTCCATGCAACCTTCCACTTTTACCCTTGCACTCAGTAAAGTGCTTGGCCAATTTAATGTCAGTTTTAAACCTTTGTGTTTGTACTACTTATAATGCGGTCTTTTTTTTCACTCTCTCACTATCCAGTAACAGCTAGATGTATATAGTGGAGAGAATGTACAAGGACAACAATATCCTTAAAGTGAATGTTTCTATAATTTATAAGGCTGTTAAGACATGGCTTTAGAGGGAAAAGATGGTTTGCTATCTTATTCCTCCCTACACGCATGTGTACGTGTGTACACACAGACACACAGTGACTTATGTCCTACACAGAGTGACTCCTCTGAGACTGTCCTAGAGTTAGGGGAGATGAATTGACATAGGCATCATCATAGACATCATATATCAGTGTTACTCAGAAAATTAATTATGAGTTAAAAGTTTTTTTTTTAACTTTAAAGTCTACAGTCATTTGATACTAATTTTTCATTATTAGACATACTTCATGTTGTCTCTTTTGGTTAAAGTATCTACTTACCTGTTTAAAACATTTTCTTCAGCCTTTACACATAATTTTTTTTTCTTGTTCCCAGCAAGTGCCCTACATTCATTGCTATTTTGTAAGAATGATGGGTACTTTTAAATCAGATTCTACTTTGTGTTAACTCAGATGACCTTGCCCTGTCTCCCTCACTTACCCTCAGATTCTTGTGTATATGCTGTAGCTTGTTCACCAAAAAGTTTTCTGTTGGACCATTGTTTTAATTCTTATTTATGGAATTTCTTGCAGTCTCTTTTCTTGAAATTCAAAAGACCAGGATCATGAAAAATCATCCATTGTGAATGCTGAGAGGAAAAAATTATATTTCATTAGAATTCATACTTCTGTGTTGTCTCTCTTAATGGAGCCCAACTTAATAATGTCTAAAATGTATATTAATTGCTCATCAGAAGAATGTATGAAGTTTAATGTGGGTTTTGATTATTTTGGTGTAAGACAAATTGTATTTGTGATATACATTAAAAAAATTTGTAGTATTCCAATTCATTTGCTCTAAGCAGAAACAAAACTGCTTTAAGAACACTTGGTAAAAATAGCTTAGGGAGAATTAATTAAAAATACGTGGGGGGAACCTACTGTGCCTACTGAGAGATCAGAATAAATATTTAACCTTAAAAATATGTTATTTCTGACAGCATCAAAAATCCTTTGTGAATGACAGAGATTATTGAGGATGGATTCTGAGGGATGCTTGGACTGCCTTACTGTAGCTTTCTACAAGTCACTTACTTCATCTCAGTGCCTCTTTAGCAGAGGCAAAGATAGGCATCCCAAAGAGTAATTCATCCCACCTACTTTTCTGATTAAGTGCATCGAGAGGTGCCTGTCTGAGTATAAAGGGTGTGCAGTGGTTCACTTCAACTGGATGCTTTTCTTTTTTACAGCTCACTGTAAATGTGTCACTGACCCACAGCTAAAGGAAACTGCACACCTACCTGTGTAGATCCTCAAAGCTGAGAAAATGCAATTGACAGTCTAATGTTAATGGAAAAACTGCTAGTGGAATTTGGGTGAAATCCTTTACATTTGAGGGGTCTTTTTCCTTTAATTCCTGATTGCAAATTTGCTTTTTTCAGGTTATGACCAAAACTACTGTTGCCATAGCAACACTATTTTTTTTTTTCATGCCCAACAAAGGGCAGTGTAACATATACAAAAAAAAGCATAAACGTTTTGGTGGGAAGAGGCTAGAAAAAGTAAGGGCTTTATAGAAAGTACATTTATGGATGAAATTACATTGTGCTGTTTCCCTTCTGCCAAATGTAATTATAATAGTGTTGAGAGTGTGTTTTCTGCCAGGGTGGAACAAGACCACACAGAAAAACCTTGATTTCTTGTACAGGAGATGGTGTACAAGACACAGCCCACTTATAATTCCTGAAAAGAAGTTTTAGCACAGGTTAGAAGTAGGATAATTGTTAAAATTCAACTACTTGCCATGCTATTCCATGGTTAACTGGTGTTAATATGGCTGTTCACCTCTACCATGCTCTCATTTTCATACCATCTGTCTCTTGCACTAGATGACAGATACAGAGCCTTAAGTGGCTGAGCATTTGACAAGTATTATGGAGAGGATATGATGAAATGGAAGAACTACTCTTGATCCAGAAGAAGAAGAAGTCTATTTTAAAACACCTGAGTTTTATGGGAAAATTAAGTTTTTGAAAAAGTGCAATTCCAGTGAAGGTGGGAGATTGGAAACGGAGGATGGAATGTGTTCTGCTAAGAAAGGAGCCAGGTTGCCATAGTAAAGCCTTGGAAGCTGATAACACTTGAAATTCAAGTTATAGTTAGACAGTCCCTACACCTATTACTGCATACCAGTGCTAGACTGCTATGACCTTTTTGCTTATTTTGTACTCTCCATACTTTGCTCTAATCTTGAGTCTTGTAAAATCACACTAGCCAAGAACAACCCTAAAATAAATCCCTAGAATAACTTATATCCTGTCCTCAAAATTCATAAGACACTCAAAACACTTTGTTCTTTTGCACTGGTTACTGTTACCTCACATGGTGATGTTGATTCGAAGCCTTTACCTCAGAGCTGATTTCATCAGTCATACTTTAGTATCTTCTCAGGATGTGCTTACATTTTTACTCCATAACTTGTTTTACCCAAAGCAAAACTCAAAGAAAAGCCAGCAAGGGAAAAGGTCAGAAGAAACCTTCCATTAGCAAGGGGAACTGCACTAGCAAGTGCTGCTGTGTTACTCTGCTTATTTCAGTGTTCAAACTAACTTGGCCTATGCCCAGCTCCTACAAAATATTCAGGCACCCACATCTTAATTAGTCTCTTGAAGTTAATGAGAACAGAACATATACACAAATCAATCTTGATTTTGTCCCCATGCCTTGCCTTGGCAGCATTCATGTATAATGAAGGTCAAGTATAAGTTGCTATAATAAGTTGTCTGTCCAGTTGTGCAGAATATTGCTGTGAGGTTCTTGATGCCTTCATAATTGTGTATATTTTCCACCCATGCTTCCCCTTTAATGCCCTGCAGATGTGCAGCTGGCAGAGACTAAAGAAAACCTAACTTTCCTTGGATCAATGCCACTTTCTCTCCTAAGGCTGTCTTCCACAGGCTACTTGATATTGCATGTTTGAAGCCAGCCCTAAAATTCCTCTTTTCTTAATTTCGTGGTCTACTTCTTACCATGGTAAAGCTTTGGCAATCATTGTTCTGTTATTAAGAGACATTTCCCAGTTTGTTTGCATGGGTCGAAAGCATTTCTTTGGGTTAAAACCAATGAATAAGGAGACTTGTGCGTATAAGCATTCTTCAGTGAGTAGCATGATGATTTCATGATCTACATATTTAAGTCGTCTGCAAGACACAGAGATGCCACTTCAGATACCTGGTTGGTTTTTATTTGTTTATGTGTATGGATATTCTTCTAGAAAATTCATTTCAGCAAACTGCAAATTCTATTTAGATATCTTGATCCTAATTTTTGATAATCTTTATTTTCTCAGAAATAAATAGATTTCTGAAACTTATATGAATTGAACCACTTCTCCCAAAATTTCCATGTATTCCTGGAATGACTTTGCACAAGCTAGTTCTTCAGAAGCTCTGGCAGGATTTTGCAAATAATAAAGCTAACAACTGATAATGTTTTTTTGACTGCATTTGAACAAATTTTGTAAAACCAAAGGTGTCCATTTTACTGCTTTTGAGCAAATGTATTATTTCAGTCACAATGAGTTCAGGCATTCAGGTTTGGTTTCATTTATTTATTTTTGTTTGGCTGGAGTGGTTTTGTTTGGTTTGGTGTTATTTGTTTTTTTAGATATTTTAGATATTAGGGGCCTTTACAGTGTGGTGCTGGGTTTTTGAGTGGGAGACTTTTCACTGGTAAGAATGACAGGAGAATTAAGGCTGCTGAAACAAAGACTTATCAGTATCTTGTCAGGCATTCTCCCACCGTTTTTGATGGTAATTCTACTTCTCAGTCGTGTTCATTTTTAACTGTAAACCAACACACAGCGTCTCATTTCCCAGCCCCTAGTTGTGAGTCATTAATGTGCAGGAACAGGGAGAAGGTGTGGATGAATGTCGCAGCTAAAGGGTGTTTCACACTCTGCTTCTTCTCCTCCATCACCTTGCGGTGCTTTCTTTCATAAAATGGCAATAATTCTATGATTTTTTTCGGACGCAACAAACTTTCTATCTTGGGAAATTTATTCTGCTACTCAGCAGGAATCATTGCAAGTTCTCTCCAGCTGAAGCACAGATTTAGGTACATTTGTGCAGTTCTATTGCCTTCTCACCATCTTGTGGTTTAATATAATTTATTTTTCCTACACTACTAAGTTAGCATTCATTTAGAAAAACCAAGAAGTTATGTAATTAAATGTGTGTAAATACAACAACATTAAAAAATCTTTGTGTATTTTTCCTGAAACCTGTATGAAAAGTAGGCAAAAGGAAACAGCAGCCTTTCCTGCAGTAATTTGCAGAGAGCTGTGTGGTTTACTGTTCTACTTACATTTTGAAACCTATCATTTTCTCTACCAGTGCCAATCAGAAAACAAAATGACTAAATGACACTTAAATTCAGTTCAACAAAGCACAAATAGGAGGACTAAATAGCAGGTAAATGGTCAATAATATAAAATGAAGGTGGGTAATGTACCCTGTACCTTTCAGAAGGAATTGTAGTAATTTTTTGAAGACCTAATAACTCTTTTTTTTCTTGTAAACTGCAAGAAATAAGACCATCAGCAAACAAACAAACAAAACAAAAACCAACAACATCTTAAAAATATTTGCAGAATATTATTATTCTCAGCTAAAAGTATTTGCTCTGAAATAACTTTAAATCAATTATATGAGTTACCAAAATAGCAATAGAAACATACTAAATAAAACATTAGGATACAAATGGTGTATTTCCCATCTGGCAGATGTATAAGATACATTCTGAAGTTATTTTATATCTTCTAAAATAATGGACTGTTTATCCTCTTTGCTCTAGCATAAAATTTTGTATTATTTCTGAAAACCTGAATTTTATATAGCTCTAACAACCTTGATGTAAGTGAGGTGGAGAATATAATACCTCTTTCTTGTGATTTTCCAGTTCTCTTTGCTGCAAAGCTTGACATTATTGGTTTCCAGTTCAGAGCCAACACCTGCAGAAGTGGCTGAATCTCTGTGAGGTTATTTCAGTTCACAGCCTCTTAAGGCACAATTCAGTAGACACTGAAGAGCAAAAAACACATTTAAAGGTGTGGTTAGTGAAATTAGCTCTTAATAATTTGTAAATTGATAACACAGTATTTTTTGAGAATGAGCCTGTGCTCAGAAAGGTGCGTGTCTGTTCCTTTGACAGTAACTTTATGTATTGGAAAGCCTTACAGTTTCAGAGAAATAAATAAGAAAAATAATCTTAAATATGCCTAATTTCAATCTATACAGGAAATAATCTATAAGTGGGAAAATTATTTGAGAGGAGGGGATAAAGGAAACCAGTGCATATTTAAATGATAAAAAGATTTTTAAAAGCACTGCGTTTACCTGATCTGCTGTGCAACTTGGTTTAGTATTGTCTTCTAATGCAGACAATACTAAACTTCTAGAGGTCTGCTTGGGATACCAAAAGATGAGAACAATTCTCCAGCACCCAAACAAATTTCTATTTTTTTTTCTTTTTTAATGAAGAAAGACTTTTACTCACTTACAATGTCCAGATAATGCTGTCAATGATGCTTTACTGAATTTTCCTGACAGAACCAATAGCCATCTAAAAGGATGTGAACTGCATGAGCTTTCACTATTTATTTCTTTATTTATTTAAAGATACCAGTTTGTCTGCTCTAGAAAAACAGTCATAGCTTGGCAGAGCAGTTGGCACCTGTTTTTTCCTGTTGTTCCATTCATGATTGCATTAGGTATTTCTGAGCTTACTGAGTGTTTTCTTTCCTGTTCCACCACAATGTCAAAGTGTTTTTTGTGGTGCATCGTTTCTTTTTTTAATAGAGCTTTCCTTCTTTAGCAGGGACTCCTGTCTTCCCTTTTATTTGGCCTGGAGACAGACTGCTTGAGTGAAAATCAGTTTTGATGATGGTGCAGGAGTTTTATGTGGCTGAAAGCAATATGTAATTAATCAAATGTCCCAACTAATCTGTTTCTAGATTTTGTATTCCTATCTGCTTTACTCTTTCATTCAATATTACTTTTAACAATATGCTTAGATAAAAAACATTTTAATGTTATTTTTAATTCCTTAAAATGTTGTTGCATGGTTCTCTCATGCCAGCAATCTATGTAGGTAGGCTAAGTTTCTTCAAGTGTAGTATCTGAATGTATTTATAAGATTTTCTTTGTGCTTTGACTTTGAGTAATCACCTCAATCATGCTGTGCATTTGGTGAATGTGTTTTGGGTAGCTTTTAATAATTGATAATTTTAACATCCTCAGTGAGAAGTATGTTTTGATAGAGGTGTACTTGGTATGACAGCTTTGTTTGCTTTTTTCCTCTTCATGCTTTATTATATTTGGTGCGCTACTACATTTTAAAGACACTTTACATCTGTAGAATGTTAACTTGTATGGTATTTGGGGATTTATTTTTTATATTGCATTTCACAGGTACTAAATAATTATTTCTGTATGCCATAAAAAAAATTAATTTCATACTTCACATGAAATTAGGCAATGCACAATCCTGTTGCAAAATAATTTTATTTCCCAGTTAACATGAACTGTCTCCAGATACTGATTGCCCAGTCACAGTAACTGAGGCAAATAAAATCTATTTATGAATGTAATAAATTTTGTAAAAGCACTCCTTTTTCTCTATTAAGTATTCTTTATTGTAATTTATGTGATTGCTGTGGTCTGGTAGAATATCTTCAGCAAACAGGTTGGGTACTTTGAATGTTTGTAGTGTATTTTGGCTCACTTACACACTGCTTTTTTTGCTCCAATAATGATTTTTTCTTTTTAATCAGGGACAACTAAGAACAAATAGCACAATCTGTGTGCTTATTTACGACCCTTTCTTCCAATGTACTTCACAAAAAGGAAATCCTAATTTTCACACTGCATAACTTCAGGCATGTCAGTGTAATACCTGTGTTAAGAACTGCTCTGAAAATTGTCAGATTAGATGGTAAAGCAGAAGGGTATCTAATCATATTCCGGACTTTTTACTTGAACTATTAGAAATTTATGCTAAGTGCAGAAGAGAAGGGAATGCAGAGCTTGTACAATGAACTTGAAGAAAAATATTGAGTAAACTATCAAAACATTAAGGTTAGTGAATTTAACAACCTGGATCGAAACCCTTGCTCTGTAATATGTCACCACATTTTGGACTGTTTATAAGCTTTTCTCATTTCCTCTGCATTAGAAATTAGTAGCCTTTTAACAAGATTTTAATGAACCTCAACAATCCTTCAAAGCAAACTGAATAGAATGAAGTAACTGAACAGACATCTACCTGAAACTAGGATGTAAGTGTAATTACTTTTATCACAATTTATAATTCTGAAATGGCACACAGTAACTGATTAGAGTTTGGAATTGATTTTGTTTTGCTTTTATATAACAAGCCCAGTAGCACACTGGCTCCATTTTAATTGCTTAATACTACGTTATGGTCTTGGGCATCTTTTGAACTGCCATCCCCTGTTCTTGCAAGAGGCAGAATTTCTTTCAGTAGATCTCCTTTGGGTCTTGATTAGACCTAGTGCTGTTTAGATAAACTCTCAGAGAGACCAGAATTTGATATGCTTTACCTGTTACAAATTTCTCCTGCAAGGCAAAAGTCGGGCAGGAATTATGAAGAAAACAGCAAAATTAATGAAAAGGACAGAAATGAGTGACCTTTGCTGTATGATCCAATGAGGATTTGGTGGGGATAAATGTCAGTCAGGAACAGACCTGCAGCTGCAAGGGTTCACATGGCCTTTGTCTGACCACATTCCTGCCCTACCCCTGACCTTTCAAAGACAGGAATCAGTTAGGAACTTGACATGGGAGAGCCATTAAAAGTGATTCTGGGAATCCCTGGGATGGGTATCATATTGTACTTTGTGTATGCAGTTGGAAACACATATGATCTACAGTGGCAGGAAAATAGGGAATGATTACTGTGAAAAGATGTTATCACTCCTGCTATAACTTCTTTTGGAGACTTGAAGGTGCATACTTGAGGTTGCAAGGTGGCCCTGCAAGATCTTCACTCACTTTTAGAAGAGACACATTAAGTTTTTGACGCAACTTTCAAAGGCAACAGATCTCTGGTTACAAAGATATCAAGACAATATAATGATCATGAGCTGAGATGAAAAAATTTGGATCTCATTGTAATACACTGAGTTTTCCAGTACCTAGAAAAGTTCACCTGCATTTATATTAACATTAAAACCTAGCTCTATTATAATTATTTCATGGACACCCTTTGGAGAGAAGCACAAAGGTAATGTACTACAGCTTCGTAAATAACAGATTCTCTTTGTAGTGTCATCAGTACAGTCATTTATCTACTGCTCTTTTTTTTTAAACTATGAAAAATTATCCAAAGCATTTCAACAAAAACCAAGTGTGATTGAAGGAGCTCTGCATACTTTTTTAAAATTATACTTCATTCCCTGGATCACATCTGTCAACAGTCACGCTTTAAAACCTTTCAAACCTAACTCACATTTTTTAGACGCTACAAAATTATTCTGCCCTATCTCATATGCTTGCCATATCTTATATCCCATTTGTAACTTAGACCAGCTGACTTAAAAAAATAGTAGATGTGCACTTCATTAGTAATCAATTTTTAATACATTATTAATAAGAATTTTACTAAGACAGATGGCTGCTTCTTTAAATAGTACAGCAAACTTTTCTGGGGGTCATTTGGGGCTGTCTGGCTGTGCCCAGCAAGTAGGAGCCTGTTGGGGACAGGGGCAGGAGCCCTGCTGCAGGGCTCTCACCTCATGAGTGAGGATATCTGTGCTGCTGATTTCTTTGTTCCTGATTTATAGCAAGGAGTTAACGTCTGCGTTAATGTCTGATATTCTCTCAACATTCACAAGGGCAGAAAACTTGCTTAGTAAGAGTAAGTGCTGTGCAAAGACTGAATCGCAGACTGCCTTATCAATTTGTAAGTCAATACAGCAGAATAATGTCGAGGTTATACTAATGGGTACCAGGAAATTGTCATTACAGGTTTTGGGGTCACAGACTGTGCAATATTGGCTTTTCAATGTTCATCAAACAAAGGGATGAAGGAGGAGGAGCTTCTGAGAACTGTCTGCATGAGTATGCATTTGTACTGTGCTCCACCTCTGGGGATATGCCATCTTTGGGCTTGGGACAGTATTAGCTTGGCATCCCAAGGGCATGGGAGGAACCCAGAGGGAATGCACACATTTTCCATCTAGGTTAGATCCCTGCTGTATTTCAGAAGATCATTCTCCTTCTGCTTAACCCTTCATGTCATGTTACTATTTTAATAAGCAAGAATTTGTAGGCATGAAAACTTTCCAGTATGTCAGCCCCCTCCTGAGTTTATTCTGAGATTAGTAAATGTATCCACAAGCTTTTCAAACTTTCAGCAATTTCATAAGGGCTGACTAATTTATTTTAAAAGTGTATTAACTCCGTTAAAAGCACTTCTTTCTTGCCCCCGACTAGCAATTAGAAATGTATATCTCTTCATTCTTAGCAGCCATCTTCTATATTTTAACAGTGATTACTATTATTATTGTTAGTCCTTGCATAACTTTTCATATAGACAGCATCTCACTTTCCAAACCATATACAGTCTTTCAGTGGAAACTTCTGTCAAGGGAAATACCCTATTATTTTCCACCTCCATAACACATGTAAAATGCACATTATTCAAAAAGTAGAAGGATCAAATTATTTTCCTTTCTCCAGTATAAAAAAACAAATTGCTTTATGTATGTGTGGAGAATTATGGCTTTGGCCACACGTAACCTTCATGTAATATTTTCTGTATTCATCTTCCTGATTAAAACATTTAGCAGAGACTACACTTGGTAACTCTTGAAACTGTTCAGATAGTCACTTTTTAAAGAAATAGTAAAGCGAGAATGTGTTTTATTATAGTTTACTAGATGTTCTTTTAAAATTATCCATAACATGACAGTTAAAATTTTCTATTAGATACGGTAGATTGTGTTTAGCAATGACCTTTAAATGTTCTCATCCTAGTACATTTTAGTCACTGCTTCTAATCCTGCAGAAAAAAAAAAACCCCAAGCAAAAAATGCCTAGCTAAAAATACACCTAATAGTATTATAAATAACATAAAAGATAACTTCGGCCTTTTTCAAAGCTCTTAACCTGTCAAGCCATAAGCTAAAAATGGTATGACTATGCAGGAACTCCAGGTTTTGCCAAAACCTTTGAGAAAAATGAAGGAAATAGCTGATATTAATGGCTCTCAAAATTTAGGAGAACTTGCACAGAATATGTTGCTTCTAAAAGGTGTCAGCTCTTTATTTTTGTCAGAGAAGAGCAGTAAAGAATAAATTGCTCCCTTTTTCTTATTATTTTTATAGAGTTTTCTGAAATACAGCAATAGATTAGAGGCTAGGAATGAATGGCACAACTGCCTTTAACATGAATGGGATTTTTTTTTTCCCCTTTTTTGTAGGCTGGATCTTACCCTCAGGTTCACACGATCTGCTGTTTCTTGACTGGAACTAGTTCTCAGTCTCTGGTTATCCACCAGTTATGGGAAACTAATTTCCACTAATGACAACTCTCAAATCATCCTTCACAAGTTTTTAATGCAATTTCTATTTTGGCCTTGGGCTTCCAGAACCAAACTGTCTGTAAATTAGCTCTAGAGTAACGAACAAAATATTACATAGAAATGTGACCCTGCAATAATTAACAAGGTGCCCCCGAGGGTTCCATGTATTATGATACTCTTTTCTCTTCAGACACATTAGTGGCCCTTGTGATTCCTTGTAGATTCCACGGTTGCTTTTATGCAGATGACTTTGCAATCTGCATTAGTGGCCATCTGTCACAGACCTTTCAGTTGAAGCAAAATGTATTTTGAATTTTGTGCAATTGATTGCCTAAAAATTTGATTTAGCAGGTTGTTTCTATTTCATCTGGACTTTGAATTCTGAAATTTTTTTGAACAACATGTGATTTGTATGGTCTTTTTTTTGAAAAAGCTTTAGGAATTTTTGTTTGTTTTTACAGACATAATTTTTTAGCTATTAATGCATTTGTTAATTACTTTATCAATTACTATTGAAAAAGACATGATTATTTCTCTACATTAGTAAGAGATTATATTCTTGTGAGACATTTAGTGTTAGTTTCCTGGTTTTTATTGCTGCAAAATTAATTTCAGTGATCATGTACACAGTGTAACTTTTTGTCATTTTACTTAAATTTAAAAAATGTGCTGCATTTCTGTTTGATTTATTTTGGTTTTTTACCTTTATGATTTCCTCAAGGACTCATGAACAGGCTGAACTGATTATGCTGATATGAGTATTTCACCTGTGTTAGTTTGCATTTACTCATAGATTAATCTATAGAAACATGAATGTTTGCATGCTTGCATGTAAGTAAGACTACAAGTTTCTGAGGTCCTAATTATAATTTATTTAACTAGTAACTTACTGGTAGTCAGTGATCTGCATTTGACTTTTCATTTTTATAAAGTTCTAGGTGTACAACAATGAACATAAAACACATGTTGGATATATTTTTTAAACTTCTTTAAGTTGTTGTTGGTTTTGGATTTGGTTTTTTTTTTCACTGCTTATTTTTAGGACCTAGCTTTGGAGGCTGTCATTTAAATGAATGCATGAAGGTCTCCTCAGGGTTTTTGTCTTGTTTAAATAAATTGAATTGAATTGATTTAGTGTTCCTATTACAATTTGTTAAAACTACTCAGGCTGTTGAGGGATGTAATGTCACTGGGCTTTGTTATGAATTACAAAGGGATAAAAAAGGGAACTGCTCAGCAGGTTGCTTTGACATTAATTCAAACATTGTATAATATGCACAAAATGTCCTCTTTGTGGCAGTTTTTGATTCTGTTTTATTACATATTTCTATGTTGCTTCAGGAAACAGATCAAGTAAGCAAGGTAATTTTTAATTTCCTTATGTAGTTCTTAGTTTTAAATCAAGAGTCTCCATTAAGTGATTATAATCATCTTTAGTACAGTTAAAAAAACCCAACTATGGTATTTCTTATTCCATCATGACGTTCTTATGTCCAAAGGTTAAGCCATCTTGAAACCAGGAATGCTGGCTCCACCTATGACACAAGAGATGGCATGCTGGAAATCAATGATTTTGAAAATTCTTTGGAGCCAGGGTAGAAAACTAGTTGAGCACTGTGGTGATGGCACATTAAAAGGACTAATGTGACTTAAGGCCCAGAAGCAGAATAGTAACAAAAAGCAGTGGAAAGATGGATTCTACCTTTCTATGAGCTGCACAATGGCTGTGCTTGGAATGCTAGGATCCCTTTTGGAACCCGTACTTTGAGGAAAATGTTATAATATTAAAATATTATATGTTATAATACGAGAAAGGTTTGAAGAAGACCCACAAACGTGGCGATAAGATTGGAAATGAAGGACTTGGAAGCTCTAACTCAGTCAGTACAAGGAAACCCTCCTCTCTATGTGATCCAAAAGAACAAAATATCTGATTGCAATTAAATACGGCTAAACTGAAATAAAATTACTGCTAAATACGTGTGAACTGTTGCTTGTTTTTATAACGAAAGGCTTGGTTCTGGACAATTCCTAAGGAATGAGACATTCTTTCAGATCCAATTTTTTTGAAACCTTTTGAACTATGTTATTGTATTGAAATGATCTAAAAAGTTTTCATGGAGTAACTTTTTTAAAAGGCTCTGATTTAGACTAAATACAACATAAAATACCTGTCTCTAGTATATTCTTGATGGAATCACTCTGATTTATTACTACAGTCCCTTATCACAGGAATAATTGTTTGATAATGTGCAGAAGTGGAACAATAAATCTCCAGTATAACATCTGAAAAAAAGATACATTCTATGAATTTAATTTAGCAGTGTGTGAAGGTTTGTGTGTGTTGTTGTGGTCTTAGGAATTTAGAAATCTGTAGTCAGTACAGAAAAAGACATTTTCAGAGGGCAAGTCAGGCTCTGGATGACCAGGTTACCCAGGGACAGTGTCTCCCATGGCAGCCTTGGGGGTCCTCGGTGAGAAAGTCTCCTGACTCTGAACTTGAATTGCAGGCCTGAAGTTCAGAACACTCATCTCAGAAGTGTTTAGGTAAAAAATGTCATTAACATGTTTTCCCTTGGATTCAACATCTAAGTAATGTTAAGGATCTCAGCCTAAATATGCATATCCAAGGTTACATGGGAGCAAAAACGAGAATCTCCAGGCCGGTGGTCTCACCATCAGGTGGGGTTTGCTCATGCCCCAGTGTGCCCCACCGAATCTTTTAAAATTACTGGTTGTGAGCTATTCCTGAGAAAGTATGGATACCAAAATAATTTGGGGATCATAGAACAGAGCCAGAAATATAAGATCTGCCAAAGTAATGCTGTAGCAAGTACAGTTCCTTGTTTCAGTGTAGGCAAATACTGAGTGAAATAAGCAATGCTGTGTTACATCGCATTAATGAGACCATTATAGCTATGCCCTCTATGCTTTAAAACAGATACTGAAAAATCAGAAAATATTCCTGCAGGAGCTACAACAATGATTTAAGGTCAGAAAACCTGACAGGGAATGAAAGACAATAAGCTCTATCTAGTTATTTTATTTTAAATATCCCTACAAAACCCTGAGAAGCAATTTAGTATTTATTGATACTCCCATGGAGAGAAAATTTGTGATGGTAAAGAGGTCTTTAATCTATCTGATGAAGATACAAGAATCTGAAGGTAGAAAACTTTGGGAAAGCAAAACAGTGGGTGCATTTTCACTCCTTGAAGTATTTAAATCTGGAGGGGTGTTTTTATGTTTTGTTTTGAGGTTTTTTTGTTTTTCATAAAGGAAGTTTTAAAAGTCACAGGGTTGATTATGGGCATGTTTATGTGAAACTGTGTTATGTGATGCAGGTGTCAGGTGATGACAGATGACAATAATCCTCCTTTCTTAACTGCCGCAAATATCATCTCAGTAATTTGCAAGTGAATACACTATTAAGATGCAGAAATTGTGGGCTTTTCCTTTCTTTTAGAGTGCTGCTGTCTTATGGATTTATTAGCACGAAAAAAGCAGTAAAATTCACCAAGGGTGAAATCCACTTGTGGCAGAAAGCCAGAAAAGAGAATGTGCTCCAGTTACATTGTGCTTGAGACCTGTTATGACATAGCTTTATTGAAAAAAAATTGTGGGACTAGAATTCTTGAAGAATTATTCTCCAGTGATTTCGGGTATGCTGTGCTGATACCACTGTAATATCAGAACATCTCAGAAAATCAATTAATTTACAATCTGTAGCACTCATGAGGAACTATTATTTTCCCAGACAGAGCTGAGTGAGATTAAAAGTTTTCCCAAGGTCGTGCACAAAGTCACTATTAAGGTAGGCACTAAATAGTGCCAAAAGAAAATAAAATTTTTATTCTATTAATTCGAACTTTTCTTTGTGGAACATAGAAGAAAAGCAATTGAGAATTCTTAAAAAAAATTATTAAAAATTTGTAGGTGGATAAGAACATTATGGTTTGTTAAAATATTTTCCTTGAGCTAGAGTTTTTGAACTTGCTTTGTGCATAAAAAAATCCCAAACAAATGAGATGTCCTACTCAAAAACTGGGAAAGTTGATGTTTTCTGTTACAGAAGAAATGTTTGTTTCAGTTTTTTTTCACTAAACTGAGTTTGTGCAAAATCATCAAATCTGCAGGTATTCCTGTTAAAATGAAAACAAATTTTTTTTCTACCTTTTTGAAACTATTCTAATGAAACAGTTCTATTTATTGGTCTTTATGTTTTACAGTCCAGTTCCTTGCCTGAAAATTCATTCTCATTTTTTTACGAAGGGCAACAGTAAGAGATAGATGGTTTTAAAATAAACGGAAGGTGTATGATTTTAAAAGAGAAACTTGGCAAACTTTGATTCACAGTTCATTTTATAGCCATTGCAACTATTAAGTTTTTCTTTTCACAACCTAAATTCTAAATACGTTGTAGTTGTAGTGATAGAAAATGCTACTGCTCTGGTATGGAAGTAGTTTTGCAATTAATTTTAATTCAGATTACCAAAAATACATTCTGTATCATGGAGGAATAGGATCTTGATACACTTAGGTAGAGGTTTTTTGGGTTGCCATTAGGTTGCTGTTGTTGCCATTTTCCTACCAGCGCAAGAGGTTTCCATTTAACGACATCCTCAGCCACATTTTGTTTATCTTTAAAGAGATACATATATACCATGTAATTATTTCAGTCTAGCCCTCTGGGATTTTATGACTGTTTTGACAGAAAAATCTAACAATGTTTAGGATGATAATAAGGGAGAGTTGGACTGTCAGATCCTTAAAGAGTTCTGACAATATTGATCCTAAGATTCATTGGATTTCTAAGATAATGAAATGCTAGAAGGTGGAAAAGAATGCAAAGTGATTCTTTGAATCTCCTTGTGCTTAAATTCCTTTTTTGGAACTGAAGCGTAATTCTATGACAAACTAAGCACAGACTAATAAACAGACCTGGCAAAGTTTTGCCCTATTTTGACTAAGTTCTGAAAGACTGAAAAGAGAAAATTTTGATTTTGTGTGCATCTTTTATAAGAATTATTCACAACTTAGTTCAAGATGTTTACAGTTTTTGCAGGTATTTCTTGTTCTCTTGAAATATTTTCTTTTTTTTATCCCCTGCCAGATCACACTATTACCAGTACAAATCAAATATGTTTGACAATCACATCTGAAATTTGGAATGAATTTACATTATGTAGTGGAAAGTAGCTATTATATATTCTGATTTCATATATAATGATGGATTTCTATGAGTCATCAATAAACTATGAAAGATCAAAGTAATAATAAATACCAAGAAAAGTGAGTTATAAATATCTCCTGGTTTTTTCATCTGTCTGTATACATACCTTTTATAAAGAATTTAATTACATACTCACCCTGAAAGCAGATGTATTTTTAGACTTGTTTTGCAACTTTACTGCTTTGATTTGCAATAGACTTAGATTTCTTTTTGTAGCTCTGCATCTGCACTTAAATAGAGATTGAGTGTGAAGGTAGTCACAGATAGCAAAGTTTTTCATACATTTTGAATTGCTTTTCTGCAGCAAAATGCTGTCTGGCAAAGTTCCAGAAAATACAAGAGTAGTTGACAAGGAGACTGAGAATCTTCTCATTCTTTAATGCATGCACACTTCTGTCTACCTGAATTTCACCATTATTCTCAGAAATAAATCCGAAGCTCCTGCTCCCTTTCTGTTGCAATCACAAGGAAGGAGGGGAGAGTGTTTTTGGTTTAAGCCTCAAGTAACACACAGTCTAAAGGAAGCTGCAACCTAAATTAGACTTTGGCCTGGGAATTACACCTTTGAATTCTAAAGTCATAGGTGACTGATATTAATTACTAGAAATGTGGATATTTCCATGGTTTACCACTCATTGCCAGTATATGTGTGCTGTTGCAGTGTGTCACTATGGGTTTACCACTGAATACTTGCATAGTAGGAATATTCAAATCCACTTAACGGGATGAAGGTTAGTCTTTGTCTCACAAAAATATTTTGATGCTCAAAGAAGAGAAAGTATACAAAAATAGACACCTACGAAGTCATAGGATGATGAAGGGAGCAAAACAAACAAACAAAGGCGCTGAGCCAACTGTCCACCCCCTGTCACTTGTAAGAGTTGCAGATTGAAAGGACAAGAGGCAGCAATTGCAAACTGCAAGGGAAATTCCAGTTGAATATATGAAAAAAAGAGTGTTTAAGCTCTGGAGTGTTGCCAAGAGAGATTGTGAAGACACCATCCTTGGAGATATTTAAAACTTACTGGGTAAATGTTCAGCCATGTACATTAGGTAGTTATTTATTCTCTGCTTTTAATTGGCCTCTACTGCCTTTAGATCAACCGCCAGATAATTCAATATAATAATACTAGCAGTAGTGACTACTGAAAACTTCTTTATTTTCTTGAAATAATTCCATGGAATTTACTGGTACTGATAGCTAATTTTCTAAATTACAGTAAAACCAAATGTTGAAATAGAGAGCTTAGAAAATAAATTATCAGGAAGGTTTCCTTTCACATAAAAATGAAATAAGGGGGATATAACTTCATACTCAAATACAGCATATTGTAATTAGTTTACTCTATCTTTCTCAAGGGAAAGAAGGTAAAGCACTAAAGCAGTATTCAGCTAGAATTCAATTCTTTATGATGAACAGTTACTCGGTAGCTGACATTTAATGGCCAATATTTTTGCACAAGCCCAGCCTGCATGGCTGATGTTATTAAACAATGCCACGTTGCTTATTAACATTAACTTACTCATTTCGTACTTTGGAGTATTGATCTGGTTTTTTAGGAAATTGCAGCAGAGTTTTAATATGAATCATGTTGCGTAAAAACATAATTCTGAGATTTCACTGCACACATTTCTTAATCCTGGTAGACTTAGTAAGTAAAATAGTCTGATGAAATACTCACAGGAGACTTTCAGCACTTCTTCAGTGCACTGACCTACACACCTGTCTAGGACTTCTATATATACTAATGTCACAGGCTCCAGATGTCCAATAATAACACCAAATCCATAGGAATATTACTCAATATTTGTAAAAGTATTTTAAGAGAGTTTTTAAAAACGGTTTAGTTTGTCAATTCTTTCATTTCATCTACATTCTTCTATAGTTAAGAGGAACTTGATAAAGCTAGTCAGAATAGAAAATATGATTATACCAAAAGAGGAATTCTTCTGGATAATTGTAATTTGAAACCAGATTGGTTTCCTAGTTTGATTGACTGGTCCCTAGACTCTCTTACATGATAGAGTATATCTAGACAGTTTATCTGATTTTGATGAATGGGATAACCTGTGGGAACAATTAGTTTTACAACACAGCTATGAAGAAAGTGTTCTCTTACTTGATATTCAGAAAATATTCAAAGCACTGTGTCGAGGGTAGATGGAAAGTTAAGGCAGAAAGGTTGACAAGGCTTATGTAATGTTCAAATTGAATATTAAACAGTGTGGAAGAACTGGGAGAAGCACAGTATTTTTGCGCTATTTCCAAGTATGTTTCTTTACTCTCTTTAAACTTCCAATTCTAAATTTTAGCATTCCTCACATGCCTATATACCACTGCAAGGCCTTGAAAATGAAGGATGCTAAACAAATTTAAGGGAATTTTAAAATTTTACCAGTTTAGATAAAACTGACATAGTAACTCTTCTATTTCAGTGGTAAAGGATGAATCTGACTACGATGGTGGGGCAGAAAACCCTGTAATTTTGAGAAATGATTGTTTAAAAACACATTTATTATTTAAGTAGTATTTAAAATATCAGTAGTATTACAGGAAAAATTGTTTCATATCCCATGTTCTGTACTCTATCGAATGCTAGTTCAGCATTCCTGGACTTATTTACACTACACTCTAAATGATGGGGGATTTGCTTCAAGATTTACAGAAAATTTATGTATTAAAAAAAGTTTTAAAAACTTTTTAGCAATATTCTTAGAATAGTATACATACAAAAATTCAACCAGATTATTAATTGTGATTAAATCTAAGACTTACAAATCAAGTATTCTATCAGCATATCTTTTTGGTATTAAGGATAATAGCAGAAATAATACAGATCGTGTGATCAGATATTTATTGAAATTAATAATTTTAATTATTCATAATAGTTTAATGCTTGAATTAAATTAATTAATTGTATCTATCATACTTTGATGTGGGAATCTTTGTGCAGCTGATAAGTGATTATATTAAAATTATACAGAAATGGAATTCTGATGTTTTAAATATCAAGTTCTCAGCCTGTTTCTCCATGTCCCCTAAAATAATTTGCTAATATTCATAGCTTTGTGCATGCTGTAACTGAGAAAAAAAAAAAAAAATTAAACTTTATGACTTTGTGCTTCTGTAAGTGAGGTTCCTAAAGGTATCATAGAGCCTTTTTACTAAAATTCTCGCTGTGAGGGTGACCTCATAACTTTGTTATGTGCTATGTCCTAGAGCACAGGGCACAGGATTGTGTCCAGTCTGCTGTGGAATATGCTCCTCATCTAATCAGTAGATTCTTACCTTCTCCTGAAAGCATGTTCTTGCTGTGTGTTTGAGCTGACATAAAGTTTCACCACCAGAAACACAGAGAGGAAAGGAGCAGAGATTTTTACTAAATCCCGAGAGGGTCTTTTCTCCTGCTTTTTTTTCCTCAATGATATTATTTTGAATTTATGTATCTGTGGTCCAATAAATCAAATACTTCAGTGTGCTTACAACGCAGAGTGAAATTCTCAACAGCATGTTGATATGAATTTTTTGATTGTACGTCAGGAGATGTTTAGCAGGTCTAAGTAAGAATAAATCTCATGCATATTCTACAGTTCTTGAAACAGAATTTTAATGTATAGCTTAAATAAAGATCAGGTTATATTTGTTACATGTTAAATTTATTTTGCAGAAGTCAATCATAAATTTCTGTTTGGAGAAAAATTACTCAAAAATATAAATAGAGTAAGTTTAGAAAGAAGTATCAGATGCCATTCCTCATTTAAAGATTGAGTGGGATTCTCTCTTAATTTTGTAAATGCACCATGTTTTATTAAACACAGTTAAATCCTGTTACCATAGCAATCTATTCTGCACAGAACAAAACTCCTGTACTTTCCTGTTACATTCCTTTATTTAGAATTGGTTTCCTCCATTCTGATGCATTTCAGTTGATATAAACACTAAAAGGAAAAAGTATTTAGTAAACACATTCTCAGGCTACTGTTCTTGATGACATAATGACACAGTACAGCAAAGTTTGCTTTCATGTTTTCTTTGGGAATGAAGGGATGGAAATGTGGGACTTTGATTGTTATGTATCTTTTTCCTTGTAAAGTAAAAATCAATTTAAGAAATTAAGGATAAAAATTCAAGATTAAAATACCTGGAAGTAAGTCAGAGTCTAAAAAATCTCTATGCTTTAGTATGAGATATGAAAAGTTGTCTGGGCAAAGTTCCGGAGTTCAATTGACTTCAGTCACCCCCAAATTACAGATATCTTGCAGAAGCACACTGAAATGCTGCCTTTATATATATTTTAAATACATAGTATTTGTTTTCATGAATCTGATATTGCATGTAGCACAAGATCACAACAGTCCTTATCTGCAGTTCTCTATATGCAAGCCTACACGTGCACACATTTAAGTGTTCGCATATGTCAAAAAGTGTACTTTGCATTTTTTCACTGTTTTTGTGTTACGCTATCACACCACCTTGTTATTTTCAGATAAAAATTCTATGTTTTTTACTTTCTACGTTTAAGGAAACTGAGCAGAATTGTAGTTAAATGACTGACGTGTCTTGCAATAAAGCTGTGTATGTTCATGGGTTACTCTTAGGGTGTAATTAACACTGAGTGCTGCACTATGAAATATCTTCTGGTTGAGAAGGGCTTTCTTGTCTCTGCAGAGTGGCATGGCTTTTGTGTGGGTAGGTTTTGTACTTGGTTGTTTCTTTGCTAAATATAAGAAACAATAGGCTATTTTATCCTCCTGAAATTAATTTCTTTTAGCCTTATTAGTTGTACCATGGAAATTTTTTGTGTGCTATTGAAGATGTACTACTTCCTCAACACCTGCTGGTCTAAATTACTTGGAGACACTGGGAGTATTCTTGCTTTCACAGGTATTTCTAGCAACTAATTGCCTGTGAAAATTCATTTGGTTATTTTCAACTTGAAATGACAGGAAGTGTTAGGAGAGCAGTAGGTGAGGTATATTCTCAACTCACCCACCTCTAATTTTTAATTCTATTGATTGAGCTTTAGCATATAGACTGTATTGCTGCTCCACTGACTGCTGTATCAATAATGAAATAATTCAGATTTTATTTCTATATTAAATTCATTCTATGCCACATCGTATGTAATACTTGTGGAATGGTATTCCATTTTATAGCAGGAAAAATTATTCTAGTAAATTGGAAGGGATGGCATGTGCTATTCTGGACTTCGCTCATTACCCCTTTATATCAAAGGGATCAAAATCATAATCTCAATTGTCAGAGTTCAATAGAACAGTTGTTTTCCTGGCCTCTCCCCACCAAAGTCCTCTAGGATTCAAATATTTTGTGGCCATACATTCCATGTCTTCAGATTTCACCCAGAAACTTTTGAAAAATTAGCTTGTTAGACAAGGATCCAGAATGCTACTGCAAAGAAAAGCCTCAAAATTGGACTCATTTTACCATTCATGGTTCAAATCTTTCCCAATACAGTATTTAAAAGAAAAATTTGATTTGGTGGAAGTTGGAGACCCTGAAATTGCCGGTATTCTCTGTTGTGTGCCAGCCACACTTGGTTCCATGATTTATAAATTTGTGCTACAAGATGTTGCAGATCTTTGGCATTTATTTATCCATGAATATACAGATATGGATAAATTGTCTATTTTCTGCTAAGTTTTCTTTCCCAATTTTATCCGTGAGTTAAAGCAGGTATTTTTAAATGACAGTCTGTTTTAAATAATACAACAAAGACTTATTTTTGCATGGTGTACCTTGTGTCTATATTTTCATTCCAAAGGTGTGTTGATTGCCTGAGTTTCATTGCAAATTACCTACCTGCTATTCATAGTGCAATGTTTAAGTAGACTTTTGTTGTTGTACTGGATCAACAATTTGGAGGAAGAACTTCTGCCATAAAAATAGATGATTTCACTCTTTTAAAAGTAATCTCTAGGCAATTGTTGTTACTTGGTAGTTACTTCTTCACCCAGTAATTTTGGCTAAACCCCATATTCTCTATTCATCTATTGAAGAAGACAAGTTAGTCATGTCCACAATTTTAAATTAATATAAAATTTTCTCCAAAATGAATTTTTTTTAGTGGCTATATATTTTTTTCATAGTGTATAATATGTGCTCCATCCAGGTGCCTGGGTTAATGTTGAAACTGCTGGTTTCAGTCACACTTCACTGCAAATGCAGACACGAAATACAGCTCACCTGCTTGTTTAGGTAAGTTCGGGGCACACCACCCCTTTTCCCACTACTTGCTGTGGGAACCTGCCCTGCATACAAGGGCCAGGAAGCAGCTGTGGTACACTCTGCAATTTCCCTGGAATGTTTGGCAGGTTAGGTCTATTGGTCTTTTTTGGCCTAGGTACTTATAGAATCCCTTGTTATTCTTCACACCCTTCCCAAGTCCAATTGTGTCTTTGCCTTATCTTTCCTAATCACATCCCTACACATCCAAACCACATCCCAGTACTCTTCCCAGGCCACATGTCCCTGCTTCCACTGGCTATGCACTTCCTTTTTATTCCTCAGTTTGAGGAACTGCTCATCTAGAATCTATATATTCAGAGAGAAGAAATGGTGAAGAAAGCAGAGCAGTGAAAAGGACATTCTGTCATTGTCCCATTTGTTCTGGATTCCAAACTAATTGCAGATCAGTGAAGGTCAGCAATTTAAATCTTAAGAACAAAGATTTTGTGATGATCCTGACTGAAGTCTCAAGACCATAATATCTACTTCATTAATAAGCATTCCCACTTGTATATTTCCCTCCCTTTCCCCTTTCTTGGAGAAGTTTGTTTGTGGATTTGCCTTGAAATATTTTCTGTGTCTTTCCCTTTGTATTGTAAAATACATATATAATTAACAGTGTCTCCAATTTTATATTTTCCTATATTTTCTTTTTACCTTATCTAGCTCTTTATGTACATTGCCTGAAAATGGATTTTTGGAAGCTTTTCAGCACTCAAAGGTTTCATATTATCTGTCAGTTAATGTCTGATTTCTCTATTGATCTACTATCCTTTTTGTCTGCCTTTCATTTTTAAACTATCTCAAAGACTATCTATCCCTTTCTTTTACTGGTTATACAACAATGAGAAAATTGTTCTCCAAAATAAGCAAAATTGATGGAATTTTTTGCTTGTAATTGCTTATTTGATCTGTCAGTCATCCCACCAATTTCAAACACAGAAATAAAAGTTGGACTAGAGAAAAATAGAATGAGGGTGGGTGCTCTTTAGCCTTCTACACAAGGCTACAAATACAAAGAGATTTCTGACTGTAACTTCTGTCATATTTTTGAATAATGCACTTTAAACACAATGGTTTTATGCATGATTTAGCAACTGAACAACAACAACAAAAAAGGCAGATTTGGTATATTAAAATGCTTAAAAGGCAAAATTATCTTTTTATGCAAAGAAAGAGCAAGTCTATAAGGAAAAAGTTACAGATATTTTAGAGGAGAGAAATATGTAAAAGGAAAATAGAAATTTCTGGTGTCTCAAACAGGAATCACATTACAAACATCTTTTTTTGTCATTTTCCTGGAACAATTCCATGTTTTGCATTTAATTAAGTGCAGGTATAGTTTTCATATGGCTTTCCATTTTCTGTAGATGATAAGCTGAATGGGATTGCAATAACAGTAACAAAACCAGCTGTATTAGTGCTCCAATTTTTAAGGAAAACAACTCTACATCACAAAACAATGTGTCTGAGGACAATTGGCTCCATATATTTGAGCATGTACAGAAAAAACCCTTCCAATCCAGGTGTGTCTGCACACCAACAAGTGTCAGTCAAAGAAGATGGGTAACATTAAAAGAGAGAGCAGAGGAAATAATTATATTTAAAATATCCAGAGCAATCTTTATAACATGCACACCATTACAGTCGCTAACGATTATCATTCTTGTTCCCAATTTTCTTCCCTGTCGTTTTGCTACCCTGTGTCATGCCTAAAGTTACACTGTGGATTCCTTGGGGGCAAATCCTCTGTCTTAATTTATTTTGCAAACTGCCGGCAGTCTTGGGGTGCTGTGAAATAATGTGCTGCATCTCATTAGTTTGCAGATGTATTTTGATACAAGTACCAGCATGTGATTAGTTTGCTAACAAGATTAGTCAAAACCAGGTGGTTTTTTCCTCTTACTTTGTCCTCTCTCTGTGTAAACCTGTGTGCACATGGACTTCCATGCAAATACCTCATTAGACCTCAGTCCTGCATAGCTGTTAGAACAGGATAGTTTCAGGATATAGCTGTACAGTATTAATATCTTTTTTTGTATTTCAGTGTGGTTTATGCTGAAAAGGAAGCACAGGTGCTCAGTACCTCAAAGGATGTTCTCAGAAATTCAGCCTGTTTATCCTTAATTCAGGCAAAATTTATGATGGAATCAGACCCCCAGAGCCTGTAAGTCCGTGAATGTCTGCTGTTTCTAAAGTATCAGATCTCAGCTGATGGCTCAGGGGGAATTTACCTTGTGTGGTACAGGGCTTCTTCATCTCCCATTGGCTTCAGCGAGAGTTGAAAGGCACTCAGCAGAAGATGGCAGGTAGCAGTAGAAATTTAAATGCCCACATCACTTCGAGTATCTGAGTATTAAGACTCAGAAGGAGGAATAGTAGGTGTCATATCTGCCTAACATTGGGATGTCCTCAAAATGGGCAGCTGTGGTTTCTCTTCCTTCTCCCCTCAATTTAGTGATCTCATGGAAAACAAGAGTTTTGGGGCCTTTGTAGTATTTTTTTATCATATTGAAATTACGGAATAAATAATATGTGATCACAAATTGGATAGACTGCATCTGAATATTAGATGAAGAATGGAAAAAGTGGAAACTAGTTGATAGCATCCTGTTCTTAGGTGTTTTTCAATATATTTTGAAACTGTACCCAGTGATAGAAGAGATTCACAAAGTTCTGATTATTTATTTACTTAACTGTATATGGGAGGACCACTTCAGTTAGAATTGATCAGCATGATGATTTTCTGACAATTTCATCAAATCACTGTTTGTTGTTAGATTGGTTCATATATGTGGAAATTTCCTTTTCTGATATTTCCCTACAGAGCTTTTGGGTAATTCTGGATTTTAAAAAATTTGAAACAAATAAGCAACAGCCTTGAGCCTTTTTGTAATTAGTTTATGCTCATGTACAGATGGCATGTTTTCTTCCTAGAAGCATTGGTCTTTAAAAAGTAAATTTACTTGTTTATGTGACAAAAGAGTTAGTGCACTTCCTTCCTTTATATTCTCCAATATTAGTGTAATATGTTCTATTACAATAAATGGAGAGTATACTGTTTGGTCACATATATACATATATATATGTAAAAATAAATATATATACACCTAAATAACACCACTTAAATTAAATTGCACCCTGCAGCACACCAGCTCTTTTGTAGCCCTGTATTATCTGCACCTTCCATTTTGAAGATGGTTAGACAGGTAAATTAAATCCCAAATCAGAAGGAATAATTATTGTTGATACTCATTGGACTCAGTGACTGCTGAAGGGCTTTCAAGCCTGGATTCATTAGCAGATTTAATTCAGACATGAAAAAGTTATTTGTCACTCTGTGAGTCACCAAAATTCCCTTGGTAACTATTAGAGCAAAAGAGGAACTGCCAGAAGGTTCAGTGCTTCCATCTTAAATATCCAAAGAGGAATCATAGGCAACAGACTCAGTCAACCTGTTTCAAGATGACTAAATATAGGTGAAAAAAATGCCCTTCCTTTCTTAATCTGTTTTGTTTAAAAAAAGAAAAAAAAAAAAAGATTGAAGATTGATTTCAATGGAACAAGAACTGTGTCCAGTGAGCTAGATCACTGAGCTGGGTCTTTAAATTTGTCTTAATTAGGTATTAACCAATTCTTACTATCTGACTGTAGAACTCTGCAGTTAGTAGAAGTTTGTCATTAGGAACTTCATCAAAGGCTTTCTAAAAATATTAATCAGTAATGTCATCCGCTGTTAAAATTTGTAAGTTCCACTATAATATCCACAAAGCTAGTTGGTTAGAATTTTCCCTATGCTGTACTAAGCTAGTTATCCCTTATTAAATTATTGCTATCCCTTAGAGGCATGCTCTGAAATACCTCCTACCTACTTATTTTTTCAATGCTATTTCTCATTGCTAATTACCTGGAAAGATGTAGGTGACATCTGACCCAAATTTTTAAGAGTAAAAAAAAGTGTTTTCCAATCCTTAAAAAAAGCTTGTGCTTTTCTCCTGATTAACGTGAGATTTTATGTTCTGTTTCATGAGACAGCCTAAAAACATATGAACCATAGATTGTATCTTCTCAGACTCTTTACGGTTCAAACTGGAAGGCAAAGAAAAAGAAAAGAATGGGAAAAGAATGAGTTTTAAAAGTCAACTTCTTGTCATCTTGCCTACAGTTTATCCAGGGTCTGAAACTTAGAATAGTTAACAGGACAGTTTGCATGGTTCTGAATTGCCGAAGTGTAACATAATCTGCTTTGTGCTCCTCCCACCAAGTTCATCCAGCGATGTTCCTCACGTGCCAAAGAGGTAAACAGGCAATGGTAAGGCCAGTGTTCTGACAGAAACAGCCTCTTCCTACTGTTATTCCTCTAAGCACAATTTCTTTTCTGTTTGCAAAGAGGTTAGAGAGTGTGATGAAATTTGGCTCCAAGAATACGTGGCAAAAATAGACTTTTGTCCCATGAATGAAAACCTCTATATCCAGAGCCGCAATGCAAACACTTCCTTGTTGAAAGATGAGGAGTTCACTATCCTCCATCCCTCTGTCATGAGGAATCATAGAACTTCCAGTTTGGAAGGGCCCTTAAAGATCATCTAGTTCCAATGTCTCTGCCATGGGCAGGGACAGCCTCCACTAGAACAGGTTGCTCAAAGCCCCATCCAGCCTGGCCTTGGACCCTTCCACGGATGGGACATCCACAGCTTCTCTGGGCAGCCTGTGCTGGTGCCTCACCATCCTCACAGTAAAAAATTTCTTCCTTACACCTAAGTTAAATCTCCCTCTCTCTGTTTAAAGCCATTTCCCTTGCTCTATCACTACATGCCCTTGTAAACAGCTTTTTCTCCAACTCTTGTAGGACCCCTTAAGGTCCTGGAAGGTGCTCCAAGGTCTCCCTGCAGCCTTCTCTTTTCCAGGCTGAACAGCCTCAGCTCTCTCAGCCTCTTTTGACAGGACAGGGCTCCAGCCCTCTGATCATCTTTGTGGCCTCCTCTGTGCTCACTGGGAAGAATACTGGCAGTATGAAAATGACAATTTTCTATTTCAGAAACCTCTTCTTTCTAGTTCTTTGCCTTTGGAGTTCAGACTATTCCCTAAGTGCTCTAGGCAATGCTGATCAAGAAAGTTAAGTAGAAAAAAATTAATCAGAACTCATAAGTTACATCTTGCAAGACTTAAATGGCTTGATGTAGAGTGCCAGGGAATAGTGTTTTGTTGGTTTAGAAAATGTGCTTTTTTCCAGTGAAAAGAAACCAGTGGTGTCTAAGTACTCTTCAAAGATCTGCTGTGTTATCAAGGACAAGAAACTGAAGTGAGAACTTTACGAGTGTATACTGTTGCTCTGTACTGTTTTTAATGAGAGTCTTTGAAAAACAGTCTTTAAGTAATACTTCATGTTTGCAAAAAATTTAAAAAATAATTATGTCGCCACATTAAAATACAAAAGTGTTTATAAATTAATGCAATATCAACACTAGTAATAAAAATACTTTATTCCCATTTTTTTAAAAATTACCTTATATAAAGTACTCTCAATTTATTCACTAATTTTAGAACAGATCCTTTCATTTTATATTTTTACTTACCTACAATTTTAGTTTTTATCCTTGTTCTGGATGTTTTATTCTGTAGTTGGCCAAAACACTCAGAAAAATACACTACTCTATCAAATAAGAGGACTTTCTATTTTCATGAAGGGGGTGAAACTACTTTCTCTCATCTTCACTGGAGAGATTTACTGAGAATATTCCTAAAGAAATTGTATTTGTGAAATCTGATTTGACCAGAAGTTACCTCAGCAACATTCTATTTTCCTTTCTCTATCACTCAGTTTAGATCACCTCTGTAGGGTTTTATAGATGGCGTTGTGGGGGTTTGGAGGTCAATCATTATCACTAAAAAGACTTTCAAGCTCTGACAGGTTATTTCCCCAATACCTGCGTTGCACTGCTTCCCTTGTGGATTGTGGGCTGGCCACAGGACAGGGATCCTGCAATGGGGAAAAGCTAAAGCAACACCCAACAGAGAGGCCAAGTGCTTACATACCCTTCTTACTCTCATCTGTCTTATCAGTGTTGTATTGGCATTCCGAAATTGTGGTCATCCAAAGGTTGCTTGAATTGAATCAGGAGATAATAGAAACTAGTACAAGATCAGAAAGGATGAACACGTCCAGCCTTTTGAGCTGAGCCATCTGGTCTCAGAGCTGTAACTGATTTATTAAGAAACTCATTTTTGCCTGGGTAGGACCCAGGGCTGGTTGCAGGGCATGTAAACACCATATTGTTTAATTTATGACATGGCAACTTATTAGTTTTTGGCAGATTTAGTAAGGTCTCTAAGTAAATAAATAAATACCTCTGATTAGTCAAGGAATTGAAAAAAGAAAGAAAAACATCACAGATTGCACTGAATTTTCCTTTACTCATTTCCAGGCACCATTTAGTTCAGTGCAGGAGAGAAATGAATTTTTTGAGAAGAGTTAAAATAGCCTAGATGACAAAATCAGAATGTAAGCCTGAAACAATAAAGAGAAGTCACTTGGGGAAATGCCTAAGGTAGCCATTTTTTCCAGGTCAGTGAGAGATTTCTTAATGCACATTGTTTTGGAGTCTAGTGTTAGAAAAAATCAGTGTAATATTTATTTACACAGTTACGTTTACTGGTAGAAGTACTTACGAGTGGAGCTACCTTATTGTCACTTTAATATGTATTGCAAGAATGATGTGTTGATATGTCCTAAATGAATGTATATCCTCTTCTGAGAAAAATCCGAATGATATGAGTTAGATATATTAAAACAACATCTCACAAAAAGGTAACTTGTACTGTATCATTTTTTTCTATAAGTTATGGATGACCTCAAAACTCAGGAGTGATAGAGCAAAACAGAACTGGGAATTACTTAGGAAAAATTATCAGTAGAAATAAATAGCATATAAAGAGTCAGCCTGCTCTACAAGTTCTCTTTATGGAACATCAGTTTTCATTGATGGACTGAAATATTTTATATTAAGTGCTGAAGCATCACTGGTGCCTTGGTTGAAGGGTGGTGTTGACAGGGGTTTCACAGGAAGTGATAAGCAGGCACGTGAAGGTAAGCAAAGGGTTGTGTTGCATTTTTTACTCTTTCTCCTGAAACTATTACTACTTACAGAAGCAAAGATAGACAAGAAGGAGGAGAAAACAAATTGTTCATAATTTTCTGGTAAATGCCTTTTCAAGCAGCACAGAGATCCTGTTTCCCAGAATTTTCAGACTGCCCTTTATCAAATACAGAGGAAATGGTGGAGCCAGAGGAGAAGTTGATAATGAGTTTAGAAGAATTTTCTTCATCCTATTGGCAGTAGAATTTGCAAGGAAAGATAATAAAATTCCAGGTTCATTGTAGAGAACTGAATTGTCTTTTTGTAACCTCCTATTCCTGAAGTGTTTTATTAATACCAAAGAGTTTCCAAATGAGGAGTTCACTCTGTCTTTACACAAAGAAAATGAAGGTAGCTCACTTGAAATATGCATCATCCTCTGAAGGAGCTTATCTCTGTGTCTTGATTATATAGGAACTGCAGACAAATGAGCTTCAGAGTCCCAAGAGGTGCAATAGAAGTGCAGCTCAGAGTGGACTTCAGCACAATGCTCTGTGAAACTTCACTGTACTCTCTGCTCACTGCAAACTGTGCACAGAGGGTGACTGAACGTGGGTACAGAGGTTAACTTTGACCAGTACAAGAACTAAAGGTGTGGTTTGCTAAAAACAGAGGGTTGAAAAAGGGGAAAGTTTATTAAAGCTGGAGAAAGTTGACTTACAGAGAGGCATGAAAAAAATGAACTTGTTCTCTATGGCTTCCCAAAGAAGAAGTGATTTCATTGTGATCTAGAAGTGAAAAAAAACCCCTAAATATTAAGACTATTCGAGCTAGCAGAAAAAAAAAATAAAAGCTCCTCTCTGGAGGCTGAAACCAAACAAATTCAAATGAGAATAAGGCACAACTTCGCTGCAGCAATAGTATTTAACCTTCAGAGCAAAAAGCCAAGGGCAACGTGACTCTCCATCTCACTGCCTTCGAATCAAGAGTAGATGTTTTTCTGAAAGATGTTAAACATAAACTACTAAGCTGAGTAGAACTGAAAATGAAATCTAATGACCTATGACATGCAGGGTCAGAACCGATGATCTAATGGATCCTTCCCGTCTTGAACTATATGAAAAAGTTAATGGAGCTGAACCATTTTACAGAGAAGAAGAAACTGTCTTTCATGCCCATTACTCAGCACATTTTTTCCTATTTTCAACTGGTCTGTGTAAGTAGATTGTAGAAATGGTTTTCTTTTGAAGATTCTGTTCTATGTGTTACTGTACTGAAACACACATGGCTATCAACTCCTCACATTGAATTTATTTTTCAAAACTATTTCAGTTTTCTGGAAGTATTAATGCCATCCTCATCACTATGTAATGCCAAACAAATATGCTTGGCAGTAGGGTCTTTCTCTCAACATGTTTTTGTGTCTCTAATTAATTCAGATCTAATCATTCACTACATCTTCATTCCCATATTTCTCCTCCTCTGTTTCTCTGAGGTTTTTTGGTAATTAGAGGGTTGGAATTATGAATTCATATAGTCTTGTGGGATTTTTTTACCTTCTTTTTCTTGCTTCATCTTTAAGCAGAATTTTATCCTCACCTCTCTTCTTGCCCTGGAGGTCTATACAACATCCCTAGTGCTGTCCTTATTCTTTTTCCTATCTAGTAGCTTAATCCCAGATTGATTCATTATATTTCTCCGAGGCTCACTATAGCAATTTTTCATATCTGATTTTTCTCCTGATACACACAGCTCTACTTTCCCCCCAGTCTCTTTCATGTTTTTGTCTTCCAGAAAGTCTGGAAGCCCTGTGTTTAGAATTAATATTCTTTCTTGGGAATAAATCATGTTTCTCCTGTAAGTACTACAGTGCCATGCATTTGATTACCAGATGTTCATATTTTGAATATCATATTTCTGTAATGGCATCTCCAGAAACACTATCCTGGTTACACACTGGATGTAGACGCACCCCATGAATATTTTATAACTCTGCTCATGGAAGATCATACTAAAGTGTCTTTTATAGATTAGTTACATGGTGAATCAGTTGTCCCATTGTTAAGGAAGTCCTTTTTAAGTATTATGGTTGGTTTTATCAGTTCTAAGCCTCAAGTCTCAATGCTACAGCATTTCCTTTTTGTGATAGTATGGCTAAAAAGGAGGACTTGTTGCTGTTCTGGTCAGGATCTGAACTTTATAAAGTACAGTGGGAATTCTACCTATGAGTAGTTGAATTTTCCATAAGTGACTGAACTAGTGAGTCCTTTTAATTCAGTATCATAACTTTAATAGCAAGCAGTGTCAGGAGTTTGATTGGAGAGTGAAACAATTGTTCAAAAGGGATTTTTTTTTTTAACCGTGACAAGCACTGACTTACTTTTTGACATGAATCATGTATACTATTTATAAATTAATATTTCTCTTTTAGATTTTTGGGTCATTCTCTAACTTCTCCTAATGTCTTTTAGAAAAGGATATTCCATTAATTGTATCCATCTTTGAGTTTATGTAGAAGGTATGAACTCACACACATATCCCAAACCCAAGTATACTAAAATTATTTCCTGTCTCCAACAGTTTAGCAGGTATACGACTCTCCCAGTATCTAATTATTCTATATGACGTGAGGAATTTTTGATGATTTTTTACTGATATTTTTTCTTGCTGAAAAACTCAATTATTTAAAATTGTAGCAGATTTAATTGTACTTATTGTCTTCCGTACAGCTGAATAATTTCAAAACCTCAGTTCTCTGAGTTTTTAGGTTATATGTACTTTTAACATTTCTATCAATTGGCAAACTTATTTCTAAATGTGTATTAGGGATGAAAAATTTAGTGGCTAAGGTTTCCAGACAGTAAGACCTCTAACAGCAAGGGAACTTGGCTCTGGGGTAGAATTTGGACTAGCAGAATGAGAGAAATGACGTTTCTAAGAAATTTTTTTTAGAATGTTTAGAACTGAAGGCAATTTTAGCTTGTAAACTGACTGTTGAGTAGAAAGTAAACTACAGATAAACTTTAGGTGTGAGCTGGACCCATTGTGGTTTCCTTTTAAAGGCTAAGGCTACATTAGTATCTTGCTTGTTATCAGTACAATGGCTAAGACTTGAACCTGGAGGGGGAGGAAGACATCACTTTCCTGCCATTAATATTGAAACTGCTTTCACTTTGCAGGATTTTAGATAGTGAGGAGCTTTTCATTTTTACTAAAGGGTCTACTGGTTTTGACATTTTAACCTAAACAAGTCCATGTACTAAAATGTTGGGGGAAATAGGTCTTGGTGAAAATGTTTTGTGAAAATAGAAGAAAATGCTGAATTTAAAATTGCAGTAGTAAGGAAAACTGTATACATAACAGAAAATACTGGAAAGACGGACAGTTTTAATCAATTTGTGGGGGCAAGGGGACAGTGCTAGAATGCAGACCCTTAAAATCCCTACATTTATAGTGGCCATAGAGATAGAAAAAAAATTACAAGTTTAAAACACTCAAAGTTCACCTATACAAACCTACTTGTTGCATGGTGCAATCCACGCTTATCTTCTTTCTCAGTCTTTTTGATACAACTGTAAATTCGAGAGGCTCAAGTGTGCATGATACTCCAGTTGTTAGAGAAATACCATTTGCTTGAAAAACAACATGGGAAACGTGCTAATTCCATTGCTAAGAAAAAACACCAAAACCTGGAATCCTATATAAGATGCTTGTTCCCCAGTCATTTGTGTATATAATTGCAAATGTACAGAAACGGTGAGATTATCCAGTGAAATATATGCTTAAAAGGAAAACCCACTGGACATTTTCTAATTATTCTTAGCATTTAATTTACTTTCTAAAATTATACTGGCTATCAAGCTGATGTTTTTACAGAACTGTGTGTCACAACCACAGAATCTTACTCCTGTTGGTAACATTTTTCTTCTAGTTATCTTTTGGCTTTTTTCCCCAGGCGCACTAATTTACATTTCTCTACACAAAATTTCTTCCACTGCGAGAGTTTGCAGTCAGATCATTCTTCCACAAATCAGGGCAGTTCATGACAGTGAAGGATATTTGAAGCATGTGCTAGAAAATTTGCTTAGGAGTACAATTGTCTAGGAGAGTAGTAGAGTTCAGAGGCAGCTACTTTCTGCAGTAGGTTTTCCATCTCTGACAATGGGCAGTCATACAGATTTTATATTTACTTTGGAGCAGTAACTCTTGAAACAGAGGAAGTATCAAGGGAATGCACATGCAGAGCCTGAGATTCTGCCTTTTTCCCCTTTTTTAGTTTAAAAAAATGTACATGAAAAGTACTATTTTCAGCATTTCTTCTAATTTATAGCAATTCTTCACCAGGATAATAAATACCAAATTATTTACTTCAGAGGATTGAGAGGATTACTTAGTTAATGTTTAAAAAGCACTTTGAAGATAAAAAGCACTATTGAGCTGCTTAGGACTTACTGAATAGTTAATTATCTAAAGGTCCCATTCTCCCCCCTACAGGTTATTTCTACATAGGGGAGAGTAAACTCTGAGCTTCATATCATGACTTTCAAAGCCAGGCTTTTTCAATCTTATTGGTTTCAAAATTTGCTTTTTTTTCAGTGGCCTGAATCTGATTCCTTTGAAGTCAATGGCAAAAATCCAACACTGAAAAAAAGTCCACTGCAGCATAATGTGACTGTTCAGAATAAACAAGTTGAAACAATAGTTAGAGCCCCTATCCATGTTATTTACATTTTGTCTTAGTATGTATATATGTGTATGTATAGACACATATATACACTCATACATGCATGCACAGGTATTTGGACACACGGTGGTTTGTGGGCAAGTGAAATACATTTTTTAGTTTGGGACTTCAGGCATGTGGGACCTCATTTCTTCATAAAGAGAAGTTTTTAGAGGGATGTGCTTACCATGCTGTGAACTTCCATGGGCAAAATGGATCTCATTGCAAGATCTGAACTCAACAGATGTATTATTTTAAAACAGGGGCAGGAAAATATTGAGAAGTCTCCACCCAGCACCTGTTCTCCCGACACCTCACAACTGACACAGATACCTCATACAAAGAAATGGAGAAGAAGGAAAGTGTTTTTGAACTCAACATTTGGAGTCAGCCCTTGTCCATGACAGAATCATTGAAGGTAATTACTAGTCATTCTTCCCTCAGTATCTCTGCTGTGAAAGTCTACCGTGAGTAATCAGTGTAAGGTAATGTTACTCTCTGCTGAGGACAGGAATCTCCCTTTGAACTAGGTAGTCTGGAAATAAACTGCTGCATACACATCAGATCTTTACTGTAGAAGGCACCAGTCCCCCAGACACCAATGCATATATTTAATTTTGCAAATATTAAATACCTCTTGATTCTGGTATTATTGATAAGAACTTAGATGTTAAGTATTTCTTAATACTTGCATAATTATGGCCTAAATTAATCAATATATGCCATTTGAGAAAAAGTCATGAGAGTTATATATTTAACTGAAGTTCATAATTGATTCCTCCCTAAGACAAAGAACAGTATGTCAACCTGAACTCATTTAAATTTGACCTTTTAATGTGTTACAGCAGCATACTATCTTATGATTTTAGCTCTGTTGGCTCTTAAATCAGGGTCTAGATGTAAAAGGTCGTACTGAATTCTTGAGTTGAATTTTTAACAAGGACAACTCTTATGTTTTTTGTGATTAATGCCAAGGACATGTAGGGATCATTAGAGAAAAGAGTAAGAGATTGAGAAGAGATTTGATTAAGAAATTGATTTCTGTATACCCTATTCTGTTTGCAAACATACAGTAATCAGATGCCATGAAGCACAGCTAAAGGAGTTATGATTAAAACATAATGCTTTAAATTAAAAAATTATTTGATCTTCACAGTAAGAATGTAAAACTTCAGTTAAAAAAAGAATGTTTGGCCCACGTGCGTCAGATATTTCCAAAGTGCAGAGGTAATTATAAGTTTATGGCTTTATGCTTCTAAAATATTCCTCTCCCACAGGATCTCATGAAATATGTGTATGTTTACAGGAAATTGTGGAAATAGTGAGTAATCTTTTCAATAATTAACACAGGATAATTTTTTGAAATCAAGATCAGCAGGGGTTTTTTTAAATCCTGATTACAAAGAATTTTGGGTAGCTACTTTTGGATATGTTTAAATAAAAGAGAATTTTCAAAGTAGTATCTAAGTGACATTTGCTCTTTGGCAATAAATTTTACCACTAGTTTCTTCAGTTCTCTAAACCCTAGCAGTGTATCTGTCACTAGGATCTTTTAAAACTTCATTTTCTGGCTGATATTATGTTTTCCAGATGCTTTTATATGTAAATGTCACAAGATGCTTCCAACATGTGGAAATGGCTCAGGTTTATACAGTTCAGCTGTCTGTGGCTTTTTTCATAAATGTGATTGGAGAGATTGAAGGCAAGTGTTGGTCAATGGCTTCTAAAAAGTGATCAAGACCTAAATTGTCTGTTTTATCCTCAAACGCTGCATAAAGGAATGGAATGATGTCACCGAGGGAAATGAAACACTAAACATTATGACATTCCTAAATTCAGTGTAAGTAGACAGAGCAACAAATAGGCTGTGTCAGAAAAATGTCACACACATACACACACAATTAACTGACTCCAGTTACCAGCCCAGTGAGCCAGGCCAGCGAAGTCCAGGGGAATGTGACACTCCCCTGATCAGTCTCTGCGCCAAGCCCTTGGGTGGAGGCTCAGCACCAATTCAGAACCAGTTCCACCCCTGGCACTTATTTTATGCACTTGTTGGATGTCCACACAGCAACATTCTCCCCAGCCCCAGTCTCTGCCACCAAGTGTCTTTATACCCAAATATTGATGCAATCAGACTGCAACACCTCCTTCCAGTGGTTTCAGGTGCCATTCCCTGCCAGTTTCGATCCATGGGCCACACCAAGGCTCACTGCACTCAGATGCTCTTTGCATGTCAGATGTGGCTCAGGATGCCCAGGCCTCATTTGCAGTGTCCCCTTGGCCATGGCTCATTGTCATGAGTCACTCAGTGCTTGGTTAAGGCAAAGCCATGATGGTGCCATGTGAAATGAAGGATATTGTCCATGTCCTTCACCCAAAGTAAGCATTTTTTCCTGTCAGATGGTAGTTTGTGAAACTCTGGGATGGTTTTCTACTTCGTGTTTCTGCATGCTAAAGGCTGGAGCTTCCTGCAGATGGTCTAGTTCATGATGTAAATTACAAGACCTATTTGGGTTCCTCCAGTTCACATCTGAAACCACAGCTCCAGGGGGAACAGGAATAACATATCAGCAATATAGAGAGGATGTAATTTTTCCTTGGCTGCATCTCCTGTTGCAGGAACTGCAAGAAGAAAGGGCATAGAGTCACCACAACACATAAAATGTAACTCCAGGATATTGTTATAATGATGTAGAAATATAATGAACTCTTTCAAGTATTTCTTACAGACAGCCCTGTAGAACCTAATGTTATTTTCATAATGAAGAAAATTCAGGAGCTTTATTGCTAAAAAATAGAGCAAGTTCTTGCAAATGCTCAAATGATGTCCAGCATAATGAGTATGCTAAATGAATAGCCACAGGATACAGAAATTGTTCTACAAGTCTTCTCCATTAATCTTTTAAGAGAATGAGAATCTGCTACAACATTGGAATTTTGTTTTGGTGCTTTCTAATTTAAAGCTTATTGTAATCTTCATTTCATTTGGAGCCTTCAAATAGTAGCTAATGAAATTTGACCTCATAGACTGAGAATAAAATAAAGAATATCAGCCCTCATCAATTAAGAAAGCAAAACCTATCTACACACATTTTAAATGTATGTAAAGAATATATTTCTGAACCACAGAAGTATTTTATATTCATGCAGTGACCTGTATGACCTTTTTATCAATATACCCCACATGAATAATGCAGCCACCCCAAACTCGTGCCATTAAAAATTGTAATAGTTGTCTGACATGCACAAGCAATGTTACACCAGGGATCTATTTGGCCCAGAGCATTCCATTAAAACACAAAGTGAGTTTCAAATGTATATACTAAAATGAAACATCAGCTATAATGAAAAAGGAAGCAGAACAGAGTGGGCTTTAGGTATTAGTGTGCATTCTTCTTTAGAGAAAATTTTGCTACGCTTGTACTATACCTAATGCCATTCCATATTTGAAGTACAATCAATCCACATTTTATTTTGCTTTTAAAATTCTCCTATGAAAGGTATAAGGCAATCAATGTGCTGTGCTCTAGAGAGATGGTGATATTATTTGAATTGTTATTGCTTTTTAATATTTAGTTTTCAATAAACCCTTGATTTTAGTCCATTGTATTAGTTACCATACAAGTACTGAGGAAAATGTGGCCCCCAATCTAAAGTTCAGCATTTCTGTTTGAGTTATGAGGCTTGGGTAAGCTTAGAAAAAGACAGGTAAAACCCAGCAGAGAGGACTGGTTGTTATTTGTTCCCCGTATTCTATTCAGAGATTGACATCAGTCCACCATCTCCATATTCTTGTATCAGCTCATATAGCAGGATAGTATACTTTAGGATGCCTAAGAAATCATCCTGCTGGAATTAATGGGGGTTTTTTAAGTGATTTGAAAGACCTTTGACCCTGCACAGTAGAGTACTGGACATTGAAACATTGTCTTCCCAACAGTGCAGAGTTCAGCCCTTCCCTTTGGCCGAGAAGAATTCAGTGAGAGTGAGAAAAAAACTAAAAAACTGTGGGTGAGTTTTCTACCAAGCACTGAACTGACCTCCATAGATGTCCTCGGCATGACAAGTGTATTCCAAAGTGTATCAGAGGTAAAACAACAGGAGAAGGTCATTTAAGACTGAAAATCCTGAATGCATTCTGGCTGGATCAAAGTGTGAAGGTGGAAGTTCTATTAGAGTATTTATGTAACTTTAGTGGGGCTGCAAGTGAGGAAAATGGTTTTCCCTGACACCAGATACACATGAAAATGTTAATGCTTCAGTGAAAGTGTTGCATGGCAGACTAATTCCCAAAATGCATGTAGCCTTTGGATTCCTACATCTATGAAGCCATTGTGGCTACTATGTGCATTGCTATTTCTGAACCTCAAATATTATTGATAAATTTATTCGGTAAAATGAACACCTGCATTTATGCACTGCTCCCCACTGTAAGGTGTTTATTAATAGGAGGCAGCCAACGCTCCACAGCTTGTCAGCTTTAAGGACATTTGTGTTAGAGTTGATGTCATTTTACACGTCCTGTGATTAGTTTTATGCAGCCTCACAGTTTTATGTTAAGGCTAAGTTTTTAGTCCACTCACTCAGCATTGACTAAAACAAATTTATATTTTCATTTTCTTGCTTCATTCTTCAAATTGGAACATAATAAACAATTTCTTAACATTCTGAGGGAAAAAGGGCAGATTTTATACAACAGAACAAGTTTTTTATATTTCAGATTAGTATGTTAAACATCAGATTTCAGCCTATAATGAATTTTGTAACAAAATGGTAAACAGGGATTTGGAAGAAAAATGCCAAGAGGTCTGTTATTAACATTTTAATACTGTTGAATTTGAAAAGTTTATGAAAGTTTCCATCAGATATAATTAGTGTATTTACAAGAGCACTTCCCAACACAGAAAAGGGCTATACTTAGTAACAGCCAGCCTGTCATCCTGCCTCATTTTTCAGCATTCCTGCTTTTCTTGGAGGTCATTTTTAATGACTATGTACAAGCACCTGAAAAACCAGGTGCATAAATTAACTACCAATTAAGGTAATTAAAAAAAAAAAAGAAAAATGCAATTACTAGTTTCTATATTTAAGTCCACTCATTATCATATGGGATGTGTGCATGTTTATCTCGTGCATGTTTATCACATAGCAATTACTGAGGCACAAAGGAAAAGTGACGTTTTCATTGTCTTGCAGTCCTGAAACTGCACATAACACGAAGCAAAAGGGCCTGCTCTCAAATTTATATGACAGTGCTTACTCTTGAAAGAATGTTATCACAATTTAATATAGCAAGTGCTTAATTATTTCTGTGTAACATTTCCCCCACATTTAATATCACTGTCTGTCTGGAGTGGCTGTTGACCTAGTTTTCAATTAATTGCAAGGAGAATAAAAAAATGCCTTTAAAGCAGTGAATTTTTTTCACTGGATTACCCATGATAACTGAAATGGTGAATTCATAATTGATGAACTTTGTTGCCACCATCAATAGTGAACTGGCATTATTACACAAAAGCTTACAAAATACTAATGGCATCAGAAAATATACAGAATGTGGAGAATATTCTGCGATTCTGTGAAGAACCAGTATATCTCTGCTGTAGAGAGCATTTTAATCTTTGAATATTTCAGGTAGGTTTACTCTTTAAGATTTAACTGCTGGAGTAGAACAAAGAGAAGACAACTTAGTAGTCACAGTATCCCTTTTATATAACAAGCTTTGGTTCAATTCTTCAGTTATCTTTTGTCTTAACTTGGTCTTACCTATGTTAACTCCCACTGAAAGCCAGGAGAATTTATATACCTAAATTCTTCTGTAAATAGCAGGCCTAGAAGTCAGAACCCTACTCCAAAATGTATAGGACCTGAAGCTGAGGTTCTCCGCTGCCTGAGGGGATTCAAGCCTAATATTCTCAGAGGCTGAGCTGGTCCTGCCTACATCCAGAATCAAAATACCACTCACCCGTATGTAGAATTTAGCTACCATCAGATGACATCATGATTTTATAGCTGTATTTGTTTCATCAATTTTATTATGGTGGTTCAAGGATTTTGATGCTAATAAGACCTACAGATGGAAACTAAAATCAACAGATGGCAAACACTCCCAAGTACCTGTGACCTCTGTTGTGCATCCAAGCATAATTTATTCTACTTTTTTTATTTTTCAATTTTTTTTTACTTTTTTAAACTTTTTTACTTTTTTTCCTAGAAACACCTCTCAAAGTAAACATTAAAAGAACAAATGGCTAGCAATTAGGTTGTTGCTGAAACCTCAGAATACAGGATGACTACATACAATTTAGGCAACATGCAGACTGTAACTTATAGCGCTAGAGACATTTACTGTATGTTTTTTATGTAATAGCTATGGACTGTATTCAGCACCTGCTGGTAAAATTAGCCTCAGCTAACTCTGTTATTTGTCTCTCTCTATTTCATTATTCACCACCGTTTGTTGTTGATGTCTGCACTATTAGCACCACGTGAACCACCTCAAAGTAATTTAATCAGCCAAGTTCTCCTGTCACACAATCCTGGTCAACTTAGGCTGCCCTGGTATTAAGTGAAAACATAATGTATCTCAATGGATGAAAATTAAAGGAGATCATGTTGTTATATAGATTTCGTTCTTATTATTTGGACTTCAAGTTGGTTGCCCTTTAGTAGGTTTTCCATCCTGCACGGCTCACTTTGGTGACAAGGGGCAACAATGGCCATCAGTAGCTGTTAGTGTGATACAGCCCCTAGGTTCCACCCTCTGCTAACTCCCAGACCAGCTATTATTCTCCATAAAACCACTTTAAAGTATGCAAGTCAAGCTTGACAATATCGTCATGGTCAACCATGGACAGTCCTTTATCTGAAAATACATAAGAAATATTCAGAATTTTTGCTTAAAAAAAGAATCAACTGTGTTTTTCTTTTTATTCACAGTTTTCCATATTGCTGGTTAAAGGCAGGGCTGAAGATAGAAATACATTAGAAGAACAAGGAAGATGCAATATGGGCTGGAATTCTGTACAGGCTGGTAAAATTATAAGAGCTCATATTGTTAAACTTACATGTAAGACTTGGATTTGCTAATGTGAGAGATTTTCTGTGAATTTGATTTTCTGTTCCAAAGCTCTCTGGTTTTGAAAGATGCACTGCATGTAGAAGCTGATTTGTATGTTATGTACATAAATTTAAAGATTAATGATGCTTCTGCCCCCTGTGGAAAATACTTTGGAAACTTGGGAGCTGCGGTTACTTGAGCTTCCATCCTTTGCTCTGAAGGCAACTGAATGAAGTCACATCTCACAATACAGATTCACTGCTGAGCAGCGGCGAGGGTGAGAAGAGAGTTTGCTGACAGGAAATGAATAGCAAGAGAATGTAAAAATCCCAGGCAGCAATAATGGTGCTCAAATAGTCTTGTGTGAAGCAGAAACACTGTAAGGTACAATCTTGAATCTTGAGGTTTGCGGTTTTTTAGCTGTAAAATATTAGAAAACTTCTGAGCCTTTTGTGGAAAGTAACATATGTGTTCCATAACTGATCTTTAAAAAAAATCTTAACGTTGGATTCTTCTTATGCAAAATGCTTTAGATTTTATATCCACACTTTTGCCTTTCATGTTTTGAATTTTCAATTCAACAAAACCAAGTAATATCTAAACAGCCAAGTATTTTAAACAATATGTATATCAAAATTAAAAGACATTTTTGTCTCTGAAATGAGCACACTTGGGAAGGATAAACATGCAAATGTTGTCATCAGTTTTCCCTAGAATTGATAGAAAATGGATTTGTTATATCTGCATAGTCACAGTCTTATTCCAGTCTATGTGTTTATGTGACAGGATCAGCTTTGGAGGTTATAATGTTATCAGAATATAGATACACAGAATAATTGATTACTGAAATATATAACTACCATGCCCTTATCATTAGATACCTTTTCTACTCTTTCCATCATATACAGATTGTTATTAGAAGTTTTTTTATTACTTTTTAGTTCATTGGTAGAAGTACTGAGTAGATTAGATTCAGCATTTATACTGACATGAAGGACTTCATCAGAAAGGTTTTTTTCCTAGTCCTTCAATTAGTTATTCTTTTGCTATTTAGTGTAAGTGCATCTGTTCAGTTATTTTTATCAAATTCTGTTGAAGAATGAAATCAGTTTGACAAGACAGAATATATCATACACTTTCTACCTCATCTCTAACAACTCCACAGTTTCTATATGAAAATGTGTCTTTTTTCCCCCCTTATACGATATATTCTAATATATAATGTAATGCAGATTAAAATGTCATCTCTATTTTCCTTTCTTCAGCCATACATTTTCCTAATGTCTTATCAGTAAACCCCAAGCTGGTTTCTACTGCTAGTGAATATTTTCTTTTCCTATTTTTGATATATTGACTTGTATTAAAAATTGCTGCCTTCAGCTATCTTAAACTTTCATCAAAATCGAAGGCACAGTTAAAGCAACTATTTTTGTGTTGTACAGATTATTTTGGCCTTCCACTATCTTATGTTATGGATCTTGCAATTGAATAATTTTTCATTGACTTTTTCCGTGTAGTCACCTCATGAATAATTACCAACATCTTAGAAAAGTTGTCACCAGAAAAGACCAAGGATGTAAAAGTGTGGACTAGACAGCCTTCTTGAGAGTAATCCATTTTAATCCATGACTTTGAGGCCCAAAATGGTTATTGGGTTTTGGTTAAAATTTTGTAGATTTTGTTTGTTTGTTTGTTTGTTTGGGGTGTTTGTTGTTGTTTGGGTTTTTGTTTTGTTTTATTCAGTAAATATTTCTTTATCACCACATACACAAAACTTTAAATGTATAGCTCCTAGTTTATGTAAAAATAGTTTTACTTCTTTATTTGAACACATTATCGACATGCATTTTGAAAGAAACTCATCTCACTTTCTGATCTGGTAGTCTGTAACAGATTTCTACTTTGACATTGTTAATGTTTCCTCTAGATGCATTTAAAGCGTGATTTACCAAGAGTTCTAAGAGAGAGAGATGTAGAATGCTGAATACATACATCTTTTATGTGGTCTATCTTTTTTTAATATGCAATAACCAGCTATATTAGCATTCAAGTAATGAATTATCACATCAGGTCTCAGGAATGCCAGTTATGTTCAATTTCTTTTCCACAATGAGAATTTCTCATTCCTTTTGGTTATTACAAAGTCTCGTAGGATTTGTACATAAGCGACTGAAAAATGTCCTCTTTTACTTTGTGGGTTTTGCTCTTTTTTCACATCAGTTCAGTTTATTCATGAGGGTGAAGATTTAAATCTAGTACAGTGATAACCAAGCTAGTTGTCGAGCTATCTTGGGTATCAGCAGCTGTCAAGTTGCTACAGCGTAAAATTCAGTTTAGGCTAATATACTCAGATATTACCTGAGCTCACCTGAAATTTGGATTATATTCTCTTTGCCTACTTACTTCATAACGTTGCTTATTTAGTTCCCTCTCAGCTGATTGAATCATCTCACGAGAATGTGACCCACAAACTGAAGCTTTCTGCTTCACACTAGTTTCCCAATTAACAGTAAAATCTCCTTACTTTCACTGCTAGAAAATCTTTCCCAGTGTGGAACACATATCTTCTCCCCTTCATGATGTAATTTTCAAAGACATTTCAATTACTTATAGTTCAGATCAGTTCAGAAACCTCTGAAGATGGAGATTCCCAGCACTGATAGGTCACTAAAACAGTGAAGGAGACCAGGGCTTATGAAACAATGCACCGATGCATGGATGGGCAGTGATATTTGGAAATCATACACTAACCTTTAAAAAAATATACACAGGGTTTAGAATGAAACAAGCAAAAAATCTAAAGTCTCTCACTCTTAGACCTTCTCTTGAAATGTATCACATTTTTTCCTGTTACAACATTCACTTCCAAAGCTCTCTAACTGCTTCACTCTCATTTTAAACAAGAGTGCCAGATGGCACTTGCCCTGAGGCCAAACATACCTTCTATGTCTTGTCACTTCTTTGGTTTTAATGCGCCTTTTAAGACAATGATACCTTTCCCAAAGCAGCAGCAAAGATGTTAATGCATTTTTCAAAGCTACTCAGTTCCTGTAATTTACCCTCTGCTTTCCACGGTATTTATGGGTGACTGATGGTCATTGTGTCCATCTCACAGCAATCCTTTTCACTGTTCGTTCACATCTCATTAGTAATGTAGGAAAGGCAGTGAATTTGTTTTTTAAGTGTAGTTGAAGTAACTATCAACCTCCTCTGCTGCCAAAAAGAGGTGAAGCAATTCAGAATCAATTATGTTGCGGAAGACCTCTGAGATCATCAAGTCATACCTATGACTGAATGCCACCTTGTCAATTAGCCCATGGCACTCTGTGACAAGTCCAGTCTTAAACACCTCCAGGGGCAGTGACTGCACCACCTCCCCAGGCTGTTCATTCCAATGTTTAGTCACTCTTTCTGTGGTGAAATTCCTCCTAATATCCAATCTAGACCTCCCACCACGGCTCAGCTTGGGGCCATTTTCTCCTGTCATAAGTTGCCTGGGAGAAGAGGCCGACCAGGCAAAAACAACTCTCATATTCTGACAGTAACCATAAAAAACATGTTTGATATGTTCTATTTACTTTGTTGTGCAATTAAGACCGTGTAGGATAACAAGTGGACACTGATTTCAAACACCTCTTGGTATTCCTCACTCATAAGTGTTTCATTAGTACCACATTGTTCTGGAAACTTCAGCAACCTCCTATCCATCCTCCGGCCCTACACGGCAAGTTTGACAGCACAGCCTCATGTACAGCTGGGAGTCTCACCTGATATTGCTCTGACATTGTCTGCAGTGTTCAGTTTTAAGGTAGTCCATGCTTGCAATCCTATTTTCAGCCAGTTTTTCTCTCCCTAGGTGTCTGGTCCAAAGCCCATTAAAGTCAGTGGAAGGTTTGTAATCGTTTTCAGTGGGCTTTCATTGTCCGTAGCCAGTCTCTCCTGCCACCATGGGCCTTTCACCAAGTTATTCTAATACAAAGAAATATCTTGGAAACAAAACAGAGAAACGTCTGTGGTCAAATCCCACAAAAGCTTATTCAACTAGTACTGCGTGTTCTCAATCAAAAAACTGTTTTCACTCTGAAGATCTACTAGTTTACCAGACAATCAGATGAAGGTAGCGAATTAACTTAATATTTGTAAACAGCAGGTGACGCTAATTTAAATCCACTTTATTGATGGCCTTGGTTCAAGTTCAGAGAAGAAATCAAGAACTTTGCAGGATAACGATTACTTTCTTATATTATCTGTTTTTTTTAGAGTTCCAGTGAGTCAAAGTGAAAGACAGTATTGAAATAAAGCTCAGTCAGAAGAAAGTATCAGATTGCCTTGCCCCATCCAATTTAAAAGGTAGATCAAAGGCCCTGGAGGTCTTGCAAGACCAAATTCATCAAGGTGAGTTTAGTTCTGTGGGGTTTTTCTCTGGACTAAACTTGATTGGCTATTGGGGCAGCATGTTTTTGTATTTTGAAACATTTAGAACTCTTTTGAAATACTTGGGAATGCATGATTTTTAGCTGTTCTATTGTTTTTTATGACCCGAAAAGGTCACATCTATTCTGCAGTCAGAGCAACTCTGCAGGGAATCTTATCTCTGACATATGCCAAATTTTGCAGAATCTCAGCCATCTAATTGTACATCATGTACAGTGACTTTTAAGGAGTGTTTTTAGAGCCTTGAGACTGCTATTAACCTTTAAAAAGTGCTCAATCCATTTGTTGTGTCACTTCCTATCACCTGTTTAATTTTGGTCTTGTGTGATTGTTAAGTTAGAAAATATATATAAAAAAAGGAACTACCAGCCAACAAACACCAAACCCCAACCAAACAACAACAACACACCACACAAAAAAAACCCCAAAACAAAACCCAGTGTGACTAATTCCTTTGTGTGCACAGAAAATTTTGCACCATCCACATTCGGATGAAAGGATCACCTCTCTAAACAGTCATGTTGTTATGACTCATCCAGGGCACATGTCTGGCTTAATTTCAATGCCCCTTAATTTCAAAGATATGAGCCCCTTCATGTAGTATTTCCTTAGAAACCTCTTGAGTGGCCTCTTCTAGTGCTGAATATTAACTTGTAGGACCAAATTTTGTATGAAGATTCAAGCTATCATATTGATTTTGTCTCTGTGTAAAATGTGTTGAAATATACATTTGGATCCAAAGGAATCTTCACTGGGATTGAAAGAAGTACATAGTAGATATTGAAATTCAGTAACAACTGAGTTCTTCATTCACAGAATTATCTGTAAAGGTTTCTGCCGGGATCTTTCCTGTGCTTTTGATAAATTTAAGAATTAAACTACAACATGTGACAAGGTCTTTATTATTGCAATTTATGCTTTTAGGAAAATTAAATGTGTACATATATTTTATTTGTATAAAATATTAGCAAGGAGTTGATAAACTACTACATTTTCCAACTAGTCTAAGTTTCCTTTTTCCCCAGTTTCTGCAAAAGCGAAATTACTGTAGATTTCAAACAATGAATCATTCCTCTTTATACTAGAGGTTACTGCTGAAGACAGATTCCTTACCCTAAAACTTGCCTATAAAAAATTATGGACTCCTCCAAATTCATGAAATTAAGCAAATTTTATATAGAATATAACTGCAAAAAACTTGGGTCCCAGACACAGTCTGAAGACTTTGTATTTAAAACAAAGGAAAAACAGATTTTTCATTTGGGTTACTTGTACCTCCAACAGCCCAATATAAATATCAGCAAGATCACATGGCTCAAGTAAGAACGTTTGATCTACATTACTGCTTCCTTGCCTTTGTGCATGACAATCAATCAAACCAGATTTGTGGGGTTTTTATTCCACCGTGGACAGACAGATTTTTTTAAATACAATTTTAATAAGAACAGAAATATTTCAAGTGTTTGCAGTTTGCTTTTGTTATTATTAATCCCTAAATACTTGCCCTCCATACAATGAAACAGAATAACTTGAAGGTTTCATGTGCTAATATTTGTTCTGATAAAGGTGCAATTTGCAGAAAAACCTGCAGGCAATTCATTGTGGGTCTCAATGTATTCATGTAAATACATAGACTACAAATTAACAGACCACAATGCTCTTCCTGACAGCTTCAGTGACTAAGACACTGTGGAGAAAATGTTGCTCATTCTTTTTCCTAAAAACTGTTATGTAATTAACTAGGACCAGTTAGCACAAACTTCAATTTGAAATGTATGAAAACTCTCTAGTACATGCACCAGTTCATATAGCCAGTTCTTCCTAACAGCATTTAGGATTTCTGAGTGGTATCTAACTTGTGAAAAGTCCATCTGTGTGCAGCATTTTTAATATTGCAGAAGCAGAGCATTTTCCATGTTGCTTCCTGCAGACATAAACTATACAGAGTTCATAGCAGGGAAGTGTCCTGTGCAGAAATGTGAAGATGATGAATGTTTTTTATGCTGTTCATTCATGGTTTAGGATTAATTTATTCAGACTGAAATACATTTCAGTTCATGATTTCATTTTAGAGTGACTAAAAAGAAAGATCTTTCCTTTTTAAAGCACCCCAAAGGAAGAGCTGCAAGGGCAAAGGGTGATGTGATATGGTTAATAAATATCTCTGTATGGGTGACCACTGAACATCTTCTAAGGCATACAGAAAAATCCACACTAAAGATCAAGACTACATAGATTCTCCCAGTTGCTGTATTTGGTAATGAGGAATCTGAAGTTCTCATCCATCCTGAGAACAATTGAGGTATTTTCCTTCCACTTCCAATGAAACAGTAATGGAAAACTCTTTCTTCAAGCTCACGCTGCTGCCGAACAGCTGCTCCATCTCTCACCATCTGTTGGCAGCACTGCAGAGATGTCTGTCCCACACACTCCGAGCTGCTCTCTCTCTCAGGAGTGATGAGGAGCACTTCTGCCTCTTTAGCAGCCTGTCCATTTATTTCAGTGTGCTCATGGCCTCGCAGCGAGGGGAGATGTGCAGGACCACTGTCTGACCCACAGCAGCAGAAACAGTGCCAGGATTCCTTCTCTACAGGGATATCTTAGCGTTGTGAATGTAACCACGAAAACCAAATTTTGTGCTGTACAGTCTGATTCTGTGATGTTACTCTTGCAGCTGCTCCTGAGTTAAATGTAAAAACCAAGTGTGTTTTGTTGAAGTAGCATTTGGCATTTAAACAGTTAAGGTAAGTGTCCAGAAGTGTTTCTGTTCCAGATATTTTTTACTTTAGGACTGATTTTTTTTTCCAAAGTAATTTAATTGTGAAAAACACCTTTAATTCCCATATTGAAATTTTATCATTCTTCAGAAAAGTGGGAATGACTCTGCAGCTTTTATGCTTCAGGGGCACCTATCTTCATATTTTATTGTTTTCATTTTTTATTCACACAAATATAAAACTATAGTATTTCAGATGTATGTACTTCTGGAAAAAAATGGATGGAAAAATTAATAGCTGTTTATTGGCTTGCTGTTTCTTAAGGAACATAATACCACACGTTTACATTGCAGGAGTTTATAAATTATGGCAAATTCCTCAAGGCGTTATCAAACTGTGTGAATTTGTGTATCTGATCAAATATTTATTAGTTGCAGTCTCTTCTTACACTGATTTTTCTTTTCATTTATTGCTCTAGGCCTTACTGCAGAACTCTTAGGTGATACTCATGGGCATATGCCCCCAAAAGAAAGGCAATCGTTATGAAATACCCAACTTCAAAACAACAGACTGACTGAATTTTAATTTTTGTGGAGAAATTTTTCTAAACTCACACACTATTTAATTATCTTTTAGAGCTCATTTACTTGACCTATATTAAAATTAAACAGAAATAAAACTTCATCATCTAAGCTGCTAATAGATTTTAATTTTGATTGAGTGATGTCCTAAGCTTTTATACTTCTATTTTTATTTTTTATACTTCTATTTATGCTCTTCTTGTTGCTTTATAATTCTACAGAGAGTGACCTGATTCTTCATTCATTGTTTATACTCTGCTCTCTATTGTTGTCTGCTCTCTATTGTTCTCCTTTTTTATAAACATGTTAGGTGTACAATGAATTCAATGCCCTCAGCTAGCCTGAAACTTTGGAACCAGTAAATATAATAACTCACAGTTGAATAAAAATGAAATATCAGTGAAAGAAATGTGTACCAATTTCACCACCACACTCAGTTTCCACACTGCCCCTTCCACAATGTTCATTTCAAGAAGGTTTTTTACTTTGTCATGTTGGATATGTTCATAGTTCATAGTTCATGTCCTTAGTTTTTCTGCATTTCTGCAGAGGCATAAGAAGCTCTGGAGTAAGCTGTTTTCAATAGTTTCACCATAGGAAATGACATGTGTAGGGAAAATCAGAGGCACTATCTTGTCATTCCATTCTCTTTAATGCTCCTCAATTTCCCTCAGAGGATGTAGGCCAAAATAAGCCATGGAGACATTGTGTAAATAATACTCTTTATAATATCCCATTTTCTCTTAAATGAAGACATCTTCAGAACTAAGTTAAATTGACATAGTGCTGCAGAGTGCAAACAAAGGCACACAGGCAAAATAATCCTGAGTTATGCCTACAAGAATCCACATTTCATAAAGGACAACAGGGAGAAAGTCTCAGGACAGTGCAAAGACACAGACTTGTGAGAGCTATGTATTATTTAGATTCATACAAATAGATGAAGGGGTGTTTATGCTGAACCTACGAAGAGCTCTAGGCAGCCTTGGCAATTATGGATAAGCACAAGCATCATGAAGAATGGAGCTCTCTGCAGCATCCCCTGCCATCCCCAGCACTGTGTGTTAGACCTTAGAGCAACAGGAAACCAAGAGAAACCAAGCGTCCCTTGTCCCCTTTCAAAGAGGAACTTAGGTGCTGGACCACATGATGCTTATTGGCTACTACATTACCGAGATTTTCTTTATGATAGACAGACAGACAGATAGATAGATAGATAGATAGATCTCCTATGTGTGTACAAATAGTGTTGTATGAAATGTGAGAAATAATGGATGGTCTGCATTTCCTTTGTTCAGTAGTAGTAAACAAGAAATGTCTAATAAGTAATCATGGACTGATACCCTTTTATAGCTACATAAACAATGTCTGACCTGATAGGATGACTTCTAATGTTTCTTTTCTTTGTATTATCAGTCAAACATACATATGGACAATTGATACAGCTAGAAGAAATATAACATCAGTCCCAACATTCCTTAATGATACATCAAAGATAAAGACTTCTAGTCTACAATAATAAATCAGCTTGGAGAAATAAAAATTTTGAAATTTAAATTGTTAATAAAGCAATAGTCATGCTTATGTTATTCCATTGGTTTGGCCCTGGACACTGGTGTAAAGTGGGCAGTATATAGGTAATTAGGGGTGCTATATTTCAAATTCTGAATTATGTCTGATTTTTCCCCAGCACCAGGCAAATATCTAAAGTGCTGGGGCTTTTTAAGTGATGGAAGGAAGTAACTTCTTTAGTAGTTTCATTAGGGGAATTGTTCTCTTCTATTGCTTAGCAGCAGTTCAAAGTTATACAGAGCAAAATATTCTGTCATTCTGTCCTGGGCAGTGTTTCTATATGCTGATATAGATCAAAGATCCTTTTCCCTTCTTTGCTCTTTCCTTCCAAGTTCTGAGAAAAGACATGCAGGAGCCATGTGATGTTTAATGTGACCACATGAGGTAAGAGATTTCTGCATTTCTGTCTGTTTGATCCAGACAGGTTTGGATTTTGATGTGTGTTTGGAGAAGGGTAACTGCTGCACACAACCTCAAAAAGTGTCTGTTAAGATGATTACTCTTTTTTCATCTAAGTATATGTCTGTGTTTGAAAACTACATAGAATGAGATTCAAGTTTTCGTAAATTATTATTGCCTGTTTAGTTAAAGCAGCCAAGTATAAATATTTTTAATAAAATATTACGACTTAAGTGTTTAGTAGATCTGTTTATATTTCATGAAGTGTGCTATAATTTTGTAAACTAAGCTGAATTTAATTCCAACATCCTTAGTTTCTTTCTTTCTTCAGAGATGTCAATGTGCTTTGTTTTTCATACAGAAATGGAGAGATGATAACTAAATTACTTCCTCCACCTGCTTACATATGATACCTGGTCTCTAGGCAGATTACTTAAGGATTCACAGGAAGAGTTTCTAAGGTACAAATAGCAATTAGGTATCCAACACAACTGAGAAAACTCCAAGAACTCTGTTGTAGGAATTGATAGGACACTTGTTTTTCTGTAAGGAAAATGCAAATAAATTTATTTTATTTTCCAGTATAAGGCCATAGTTCTAATAAATTAAATAAAGATTGAGTTGTCAGGATATTACAGATCCTATAATATATATAACAATATACAGAAGTCACAGTTAGGAGGATGTGCTGAAAGCCCAGGTGTAAGGTAATTTACTAACCGGCTTTCTTTCCCCATCACTTTCTCCTCAAAAATACGATCCCCTTGTTGTGTTTTGGGTTTTGTTATTGTGGTGGGGGTTCTTCCCTGTGACTTCTTACCATTTCTATTCAATTGTATTTTCATTCTGCAAAGCAGCATCCCACCTTGGGATTTCTGGTGGTCAGCTGAAAGCTTCATCCCTGGCGATGCATAGGCGACGGAGTAATTTCAGATGAGCGACCCAGCACAATGCAAGGCTCATTATATATCTGTGCTTGTTCTGAACCAGTAATCATAGGGGACAGAAGTCCCTCAAATATCATTTCTGTTCCAGGAAGAAAGCAGCAGTATAATGTACTGTCCTGAGCCTCAGCACACAGTTGTGATTATGTTGTTCTTAAAACACAGGTTACTGTCTGTGTACTCAAGTATATTCTAAATGCAGTCACACATTCACTGGGCCTAAATCTCTGTGGTCAGGCATTCAGAGATGCCGTGTGAAATATTTAAACTTGTCTTCTGATGATGTATTACACTGCATACAGAAGTAAATTGTTCTTAAATCTTGCAGGAGAATATAGATTTGGTCCCAGTTTATTTTTTTGTGGTGAATTTTGTTTTGATAAAATCACTCTGGTATATCTTTATTTGTAGTATCAGGGATACTCTGGCTTCAACTAGCCTCAGAGTTTAGGCAATATAACCAAATTTGTGTCTTTGCTTGAAAAAACAGCTAGAAAGCTAAAAGCTCACTTTGAATGGAAATGTGAATTTCTGTAATTAGGAGCACGAGCATAGTAACCTTAAATGAAGGTCATATCCTTACAAGGAGGTTTATAATGAGGGTGACAAGTACACATGCTGCTGAAATGTAACCCCCTGAACCATACTGCATAGAAGTTGTTGTAATGATTCACTGGGTTTGTGGGGTTTTTTAATTAATTCAGTGATGGGTGAAGTCTCTTGTGTCTTGCTTTTATTGTCTCTTTGTGACATTTGCCATATAATTACCATCTTCTAATGTTTCACAGGATCTTCCAACTATCTTCGGTTCTTGGTAAAATTATTTTCACTGTTGGTCTACAACATTATGATCGATTCTTTAAAAAAATTAGATCACAGCATTGCAGCACAGACTCCTAATACCCAAAACTCAGACCTGTAATAGGGGACCATTTCCCAGGTTTCCAAGAGAAAATCTTGTAAATTAAAGATTTATAACTGGAGTTGTATTGCAATCTCAATTTGTTGCCTTCATGAGATATTTTTAAAGGGTAGTAGTCTGAACACCAACGATTTTTTATTATTCTCAAGCAAGACCCTTTGTTTATGTACGTTTGAAGAAAATTGATCAAATTACATTTCTGGTTAATTCTTAGTTGTAAAAATTATTAAAAGGGGAAAATACTTGGAATCCTCTAAAATACTTGGTGTGCGAATCATCCATACCTCATGCTTGCATTATTTCTCATTGTGTTATCTCTCATTGTATCTTTTGAAATTAAATAGTTCTGTCTACAAAAAGCAAATTCTTTCACCTCATTGAACTTAACACACTAGACATACTTCCTTTTGAAACTGTTCCCACAAGTTAGGTCAGATCAAGTCTGAAAAATACTAAAAATATTTCTCAATTATTGTTCTAGTTGTATAGGTTTCTATGCTACTATATGAAACAGTACAGATTAAAATAGTTGGTTTTTAAAAATTTTATTTTGCAATTAAGTATTTTTTACTTGAGGACATACTACCAAAAATGGAAAAAACAATGTCCTTGGTGAAATATATGAGCTGTGCTGATCAATGTATAGTTTTTATAGTGCCTCACACATGAGCAAATGTTGAAATCAGTGTCTCAGATTAAAAAAAAGGTTTAGTACAACAGGTAGAAATATTTTTGTTTTGAACCTATGGAAGAGTTAAGACAACAACCCTGAAAATAATTTTTAAAATTATCCAACACAGAAGCATGAAAGTATGATCCTCTCAGTGCAACTAAAAGCATGAGAAGAAAGGATGACAATGATAACAGGTCAGACCTAGCAGCTTGGAAATGAACTTCTCAAAATTAAATTATTTCAACTGGTTCAGTTTATTGTGAAATAGCAAACACTGTACAAAATCACCACTTCCTTTAAAGAGAAGCTCTGTATTGGATAATATTAGACACTTGATGAATTCAATTTATTACTTGGAAACGTTACATTTATATGTATCAGATTTGAGTTCCCAAACCTACTTAAGCTACATATTTTCAAATTAGCTAAATTATAATACTGCCGTAGTCAGTGAGACAGAGCCAGCCATGACATATGTGTTCTCGCAGCAGAATCTGTTAATTGCCCATCTTTGATATCAGTTTGGAATCAGACAGCTCTGAGATGGAAGGAACATCACTTGTCTGGTGCAAGACCCAAGGAACACTTACACAGGGTGTAACACTACTGTCTGCATGGTTTTGGTTTTTAGGTTGTATCCTAAAGGGGAGGATTTTTGTATTGCGCTCCAGGACTGCAGAAGAAGCAGCAAGTGGAGAGTGATATCCAGAAGTAGCCCAGGAGTATCTTCTCTGACATTTCCGGCCTCAGTCAACTCTGGCCAGTCTTTAGCTCATATTGGTCAGCTGTAGACCCACCTGCAAAAGGAACATCAGGGCTCTTGCAGGTTACCTGTGAGGTTTCACACTCTGCATGTTGGGCACCATCAATGCAAACATTGATCTGTGGCCATCAGGCCGCTGCAGTAACACAGAGCTTCCAGTCCAAGCAGGCTGTTAAGGGCTATTTCAGATATCTTTACATAATTTTTCACTGTGTGATAGAGACATCTTAAGGACTTTTATTTAAACATGAGTTTAGGGTGTTGCTTGATGAATGGGAATGGAAAGAGTGTTGCGATTTTACTACCTCTCACTATCTTTGCTGGGAATTATTGCTGGCTCAGCTGAGATTCACCAATGAAGTGTGAGTTTTCCATGTCCTTTCTTTGCTTAAAGTTCCAGTGCAATATCACTTTGCATTGAAACCGACGTGGATGAAAGGGTAATAACTTTCTTACTTTCTTTCTCCAACTGACTTGTGATTTTCCTTATCAAACCAATAATTGGCAGTGTTGCATAAATTTTTGAAAATGTAGGCTAATCACAGATATCCCTTTACTAATCACATTTCTCTCCTTTCCCAACAAGGCCAAGTTCCTTTTGTGAATTTAATTTGACTCTCATTTAAATCACTACTTTATAGCAATTTAATCTTTTTTTCCCCAGCATTTTCTTTCATATTTCACTGTAATCTTCTAGTTGCTGTGGTAGTGGTAGTGTCCTAAATTTGCTTCAGGTGAGTACTTTCATATCCTTCTCTGTGTTTACAGATTCACTGATACTAAATATTTGGGTAAGAATATTGCAGTTTAGATTTTTGAAAATGGTCCAAGGAAATTAGAAATTCTGAAGAGAATAGTGTGAGAAGTAGATGTCTAGCATAAAGGCATATTGAGGAGCAAAAAGATTAATAAAACTTTATTAAACTGCAAAGTTTATTCAGCAGAAATATGTCTTATACATTGTTATGAAGGATTATGGATGTCTTTTATACTTGGTAGAACTAATGGCCATGAGTCAGGCCTGGTTGCAAGGTTTTTTGCATGTGCAAGTTTCTTTAAGAAAACCAATTGAGAATGGAAACTTCATTAAAATGACAGCTTTTTTTAATCAGTCCCCTTCACAGCTGTCTCATTCTAAAGGGTATGAGAATGATAGCTGACCTTCTGGATATAGAAATGACATTTAAAAATATGAAAAAGTACAAATGAATCCAGTCATAAAAGGAAAACACATCATATAATTTCTTTGTCTTTGGTATTACTGTTTTGCAGTGATAACCTGTCTCAGTTGAAATCTGTGGGAATTTACAATTGATTATAGCTCAGCAAAATGTGCCATCTCCTGATATGGGAAAAAGACTGACTGAAGAGCTTAAGGTGTCTGTTGTACAGTTTTATTTTTGGAAAGTATGCAAATAGACTTCCTGATGTGTTCGAACAAAACTAATGCGTGCTGGGCCTGATTTTTGTTACTGCTGTAAGAGCTTTCCCACACTCTGGTTTCAAGGATGTGTGCTTGGAATGTGGGAGGCTTCGATTTGAATTTGCAGAGGTAAGGAGAACAAATCCACAGTTTTTATGCTTCTGAACAGATTAGCCTAATTTATGAGTTATTTTGAAAAAGGCAGGTATCATCAGGCAGCTAATCTTCAGAAAAAGCGAGTCCCAACTAATTAAGTGCCTGTCTTCAGATAATTATTCCAGTCTGCAGAGGATGCATGTGTGAAGGTCCTTAATATGCTGCATTGTCACTGGTGCGTTTGGTGGTATTTTTGGCTCATTGCTATGCTCACAGTGGTTTATTGGCTGGAACTGGATATCTTCACCCCCATCCCCTGTTCACAGAATGGTTTTTTGTCTGCTATTCTTGTAAGTTTTTTTCTCTCTGTGTTTACTTCTGAGGAGAACCCGGGTACCAAACTTCCCTGGATCATCTTGTGACTCCTTGGATCAACCTAATAGAATCACTCACCCAAGATTTTGCTGCTGCCTAAACTGGAAATAGTTTTCCCCTTTCTTTTCATCCTCAGCACACTTGATTTTCAGGAAATTGTTTTCTCCCTGTCTATTGCTACATCTGTAGTTCAAAAAAAAAGGGAAAGAATTTTTATATACTAGTATTCTTGCAGGGGTTTGGAGTCAGATGAACTTGATAATCACAACTGATGTGGTAGTAACAGTTGTCCAAGGCTTAGTCTAAAATTAGAAGAAAAACCTGGAATCAGTCCTTTGATTGTTGTCCCTGCTGCATCAACCACGTTAGTGCTGTCACAAGGTAATTTTTAACAGAGACTGGGCCTGGCTGAAAAAATTCTGATGGAACATTTCTATCAGACAATATAAATTTGTCAGGAAATGTAGTAATTGTGTTCAGTTTTTGGATGAAACCAGACAAGTTTCTGGTAAAAACCTGTGTAGTTTCCCAACAGTTCACCTGAGCTCATTGTCTCTGCTGTAGTCTATGGCAAGTTGCAGACCCAGGGACTGCAGGGGAGCCAGGGACTGTGGGTTATCTGGATTCCCAAAAAAACAGACTATATTTAGTTTTTCAATAATAAAAACACAAATCGCCTTTTTATTTTTTTTTAATTTTTATTTTTATTTTAACTCCCCAGTAGTTTTAAAGGGGAGTGCTTTTTGCAACCTAATATCTTTGAAAATGGATATATTCTTGATTCTGGAATACGAAAGATCTTTACCTAGAGGAGAAATGTGGGGTTTTTTCAGCAGTGTATTTTTTTTTGTTTTCTTTCTTTTTTTCCCCAAATTCTTGAAGGTGGATAAAAGGCTGTTGCGGTTTTTTACCCTTCTAATAGATAGGTTTTCATTTTTGACAGAGCAATGTGCCAGCCAAATTCTCTTATCAGAATTTTGTAACTACCTCCTTCATGCTGTCCTTGACAATTACAATCATCCCCATCAGTTTCATGAGCTTGTAAATGTGCAGGGATTTTTGCTGTATCTCCTCCCACCAATTGTGTCTAACAGTATCTTTAAAAAGGCATTGAACAAAGAGCACAGTAGCAGTCTCACTATACAGAAATGTGAATTTTGTTAAAATATGCTTTAACTAAAATTGAAAAGAGCATTATCTTTTCCTCTCTTGCTTTGTTAATGTAGTCTTTTACTAAGCTGATGCTCAGGAAAAAACTGACAGGGCAAGAACGGCTCTCACTTTACAGCTGCAATATCAGCAAGAAGAAAAAGAAATTGCTGTGCTTTTTAGGCAGTGTCTCTTAATGACAAATGCATCACTGAGTGGTATTGAAGGTTTCCCTTCAGTAGAGGAATCAGCTGATAAAATATAGAAACTTCTTTAAAGTTTGAATATAATTATAAGCAATTATGAGTAATAAAAAACAGGGGTGAGATTTGTCAGAATCCAAGCCCACAAATTATAAAGACATAGTTCCATCAACTTCAATTTATAAGAAATTTTAAGGTGGTGGAAGACAGTGTATGCAAAGTAAATTACCCCAGTGTGAAAACAGTGAGCTGGATTTTTTCATTTCCTCATTTTTCCATCAAAGCATTGTACCAGTGCAGAATACAACACATTATTGATTTGAGTTTCTCTGCTCCCCATTCAGCAACAGGGCAGCAGTGTGCTGTAATTGACAGCAGGTCAGAGCATCATGTGTCCATTGTTTCTTTTACTGTCTCTTCTAAAAGAAGACCAATTTATGCCTATAGTAGCAGATTCACTCATTTTTGCTCAGCAAATACAGAGAGTTTAAGCTATTCTTAGACTAGCACAATAGTTTGGGATTTCTAACACCTTCCCACTTCAAAATCTACCCATTTATTACAATGAGCAGTTGACCCTACTCACATAAAGGTTTCAGTATCTTGGCTTGACACATTTTTCAAAGTAACAAAGTCTTGCTCCATACACATATTTTTCTATGCACGTGTATGTATGGGTATTTTTGTTTTTCATTTTGCATAATTGCACAGTAATTAATGCCTTATAAACAAGCTGTGGCAGCTGTAGTCATTGCAGCAGAGATGACAGAGTTGTGTTGCTGCTATTGGCCTTTTAGCCTAAAGCCATTTAAAAATAGTTAATGGAATTTAATTTTTCACCCTAGTATTTAAACGTGATACATTTTCCCATGAAAGATCCCTGACATTCTCATGTGACAGGAGATGAAGCTGAGTGACATAAGCCTCTGCCCTCTTGTGGCAGATCAGGTTGATGAAGTAAGAAACGATTACAGATATTTTCTTTAACTTCAACGGTGTCTCTATAAAATGGCAAAAAGTTTTAAGGGTTCAGTTCCACAGACACAGAAATCTTCACCTAGTCTCATATTTTCCTAATGGAATCAGGCCCATGGGGAGAAAATGACTGGTGTTTCTGATTCATCTGTGCTATTCAAACTCTGTTTTGAAGACTGGTATTTTCAAATGTTAAAAAATAAAGGAGTCCCTATGCCATTGTGATGGATAAAGTTCTGCCTGCAAAAGATGACTCATATTTTCTGTAGCTTACAGCAGACAAATCATCAAATATAGGAATAAGTTGTAACAGTTCAATCCCATCTTCTAAAAATACCAGACAGAGTTAAACGAAGGCATATTTAACCAAGGTGTACTTCAATATAAGTGCTAGTGAGAAAACTAGTCTGTGAATGTTCTCATATTAAAAAGAATCAAAGGAGTATAATTTGGAGATTCGGGCAAGGAAGAAACTATTTTCTCCTTTGTTGCCCTAGCAGCAAAGTATTTTCCAATAATACTTTCCAAGGCACTTGCTGATTCAGCAAATTCCCTTTCTTATTTTGAGCTTCTGACATAGTTTGTGGGTGGTTCACCCTGAGAAGGAGAGGTTTAATAATAGAAAAATGATAGTGGCACAGTGGTGAACAGAAGTAGAGAGTCATGAAGAATTTGTGAATACAAGCTAAAAAGCTCTCATCAAAGGCCATAGGAGGTTAAAATAAATGAATGATCCTGGTTAAAATGTAGAAATACAGAAAAAGGTAGCTCAGGGAGACTGGAGGTGAGATTTTGCCTGCCTGTGCAGAGCTGCTCTTCCACTTCACTCTTGGAACAATATCAGAAGAATCATCCTAGCTCCAATTCAATATAATAAAAGGCTGAGAGACTTTCTTAGGGGAGAGAGAAACATAAGAAATTATCTGTAAAAAAACCAAAATCAAAACAGTCCCCCCCCCACTCCAAAAAGACAACAACAACAAATCCACAAACGCAAACAAACTAAAGAATCAGAACAACCCTAAACCAAGCAAGAAATCAACCAATCAAGCCACTCCAGGTTCAGCAAGTAGAAAAATAATTTCAGGCTAAATTGAATGCTGTAATAGCATATTTATTTAGTAATGTATTTTATCTGAATTTTGTAATATGAATTAGTCATAGATCGGAAGTACAACAATTAGTTCCATTTCGATCTGGTGTTCGGTTCTTTAAGAACAGAAATCCCCTCTTTTTAACCAGTAAAATGTGACACTCATGGCAGCAGTTGATTGCTTTCACTCTAAAGGTAACATCTCTCCATGTAAGGGTCTGCCTGATACCTGGGACTTGAGCTCAGCAGTGCAGAGATCTCCCCCCAGATGCCTTAGTGACCACCATGGACTATGATGTGCTACATGATTCAGTGCCAGCAAATGTATCCACCATGAATAAAACTGTATGGTGTTCTGATATCAGATTGCCAAACAAAACTGTCTGTAAGAAAAGTAGCACAAGAAAACCACTGGAAACCATGATGAAAAGTAAAAATAAGAAAGTAAGAAATACCAGTTCTTAGAGTTTGTAAGGGCAGTTTCACAATGTAATAATTTTTGTTTGGTTTTTTTGTTTTTGTTCTTGTTTTTGTTTTTTTGTAATGCAGTATCTGCTGAATGTCCTGGCCAGTCAGTACTAGGGACTAGTCTAGGAATCTGTCAACAGAATGCTATTATTTGGGGATATATGAAGAAAAACAATAACAAAAGGCCAAAGAGAGGACAATGGAGGTTTTGCCATGTGTTTTGCAGAATGTGCCATGTGTGTTTCGGGGGTTTTAGTATTGCTGTGGTTTGCAATGGTTGGCATCCTTAATGCCTTCCTATCCAACCTTGTCACTGTGTTGTAGAGTTTGAGACATCTTGACACCAAAATTATTATCAGAGAAAGAAAGAAGGAAAGAAATAAAGAGATAAAGAGAAGGACAGAGAAAGAGAGGGAGAGAGAGAAACACAAAAAAGAAAAGAAAGGAAGGAAGAAAAAGGAAGGAAGAAAAAAAGAGAAAGGAAGAACGAAAGACAAAGGATATGTGCACAAGGACTGAAAATAGGCAGAGCCCTAGCTGATGGAAGAGAATGAGGGCTGTGAGTGGGTATTGGAACTGGGAGGGCCATGCACAGACAGGGTGGGTAGGAAAACAGTGGAGAGAGGAGAATGGGAGAACAGAGGAGAGCCAGGAATTACTACAGTTTGCAGTAAACTTGCTTACGAAAAGTATTTGTGTTACTGCTGGCTTATATATTTAATTGAAAAATTTTTAAAAGCCCACTGTGGATTAGCATCTATGTAGCTGTGAGGGTATTTATTATTAAATCCCACTTCTTCATGTCCTTTGTGTCCTGGTACCATAAGCAGACAGCCTACCATTTTTCAAATATCTGCTTTGAAAGAGTTGTGAACATTTGCTTACAGTAGCATATATTTAACATTCAAGCCATTTCAGCAACTCTTTGAAACAATTAGCTCATAATGAGCAGCTTCCATGCTAGCAACCTATGTTAAAATGCTTATTAAAAACTTTCAAATGTTAAGACTGACTTTAACAAAAAAAGGCCACACAATCATCAGTGTACTCTTGGGAGTCTTTCTGAGATGTTGTTTCTACAAAGCACAAAATGATTCCTGCAAAAGTTCTATTTTACTCTAAGCTTTTGTGCCACGACAGCATCTGAAGGTACCTCAAAACCTGCTGCGATTCAGTGCTTTGTGACAGATTCCTGACCTATCATATGAACACAGCTTTGACATGATATATCATAAAAGGAATTTGGAATTTTCTCGGTCTCCTTCATGAACTTTTATCTCACTTCCTTTATCACCACCAGGCCCAAGGTGGTACCCTGAGAACCCAGCTGTGAAAGCTAGCTTTGACAAGATACTCCAGCCAGGGGGAAAAGGGAAGGCAGAGAAAGTGTTTCCTGGCACCACTTGCTGCAGAGAAGGCAGCTGACAATGAGGTCTTGCCACAGGGTTAGACCACCAAAAAGAGGAACTTGTCTCCTAAACAGGGCTTTTTCATGTGCTTCTTGAACACAGAATAATGTTGCCAGTATTTGAGAGCTTTGACTTCTTAACACTGTGTTTGAAAATTCAGCAAGGTTTCTTTGTGGAGATCCCTCCCAGAGACCCCAGGAGTCTTAAAAAAAACAACCAAACAAAATCACAACCAAAAAACCCAAACAATACAATAAAGTTCAGCCTTAGAACTTGAGTTCTTTAGTTAGCTGAACCACAGAACTATAAGTAAATAAGTTAAAAATCTCTCCTTCCTCCTAAACTTTAGGACTGTTTATTTTTGCTTTGAGAAGTAAACCCTTCTCTTCTAAATGCACTTAATCTGTAGTTTGCAGCTTCTAGACACTTTGAAAAAATTTAAAAAAAAAACTAAAAGGGACTTACTAGTCTATTTCAACTATTCTGTTAGAGGTATTCTTTCATATTAAATATGCATAAGAAGGAGTTATTTCAAGACTACGACAAATTTAAAAAGCAACAGCGCTATGAAAAAGACATGGGATACAACTGCATGTGGAAACTGAAGAGCATTAATTTGTTATTGATATAGCCCTTAGAAGTAGACATGGTGTTTCCATGTACAGGAAGCAGTTTTTGTCATGACTTCAGTGGCCTTGTGTGTTTAGCTTAGATACTTTACTCCAGGATCCTCTATCTTGGTTTCTTTTGTTTTATTATGTGAATTGCAGTCTCATACATAATATCCTTTGCTACTGAAAGATATGAAGATGCAATGAAGACTTACAGACGCTTGCTTATAAGATCTGGGGTGCAAATATTTGGAAGTACTTTCCTTTTTCCTTCATGTTCAAACACATTTGTAACACTGTTCTAAAGTATGCATTGAGAATCACAGTGATAAAATGTTTTCACATTTTCTGAATAGACAAAAGAGTTCTTCTAAATTGTTCAGAGTTTAAATACATAAATGAAATAACCAATGCATCTTCAGTGTACCTCGTTTTCTGTGATTATCTACATAATTACCATAATTGCCCATTGTATTCAATGCACCTTGGTAATAATCTAACTGCTATTATATTGCTGAAAATGTCATATTACTAGTCATTGTCAACTGGTGGCATACGTGCTTGGCATCATAAATTATATATCTTCTCAAAGAGAAGTAATCAGCTCATCCTTTGCTAACTTGACTAATTTTGGGGTAGAGGGGGAATCTACTTTTCAAAACTTTCTGGTTTAAGTATCTGAGTATTGCTTTAGATCATGATTTTGCATGTGTTGTGAAATAAACTTCTGTGAACAAACTGAGCTAAATTACCCACATCACAGCTTGACCAAAACATCAGCTCTCCCAGCGGAGAGAAAAATAAGGAACACAATAATAATAATACTAATTTTAATAACCCCCACCATAATAATAAATATAAGCATTGGTCATATTCAGCAAAAATTCTGAGGTTAGCTCCTCTTCTGCTGTTAGGTGCACTAATATGAGCTTTTAAAGGCAAATGTGATTTTTGCCTCCCCTTTCCCTGAAGCAACATGAGGCAAATGTGAGCCATCCAGCAGCTATAGAGCTCCAGTAGCACAGCACTAAGCACAGCTACAGCACCCTACATCACAGCAGTCCATGGCTCCTGCTTGGAAGACACTTTCCTCTACTCAGCTCAAAACATAGGAGACTGACGCTGTATCTTTTGGTAAAATACGGCATTGACATATCCTCTTAATATCATCTGATTTAGTGTGTCATTTAGTAGGCCCAGACTCAGCATTTTAGTTACTTCTAATCAGAATATTTTGATTTCTTTTGTTGGAGAATGTATTTATTACATACTTATATCTAGTATTAGAATATTATTTACAAGGGACGAACCCCTACAGTTACCACATCAACGTCAGCTGGATTTTGATGCACAAACCACTCTGAAAAATCAGGCCTCAGTTTTGCGTAGGTTGGATGTGTCAAAATTGAAGGCATATGTTTAAATCTTTGTAATTATCTGTACTTGTAGAGTTAATAAGTAATTAAGTCTGTATGCAAAAAAATTCTGAGGCAAACAGATCCATTATTTTCCATGTTAACCTACATGGTAGCCTTTGCCTATGAAATATTATGTCTTATTAGTGGAGGGTTTGCTTGCTCCTATGCCTTTAGTTTTGTTCTCAGAACACTATGTGGTACCTAAAAACCTGGGAATGCAATTATTCTTTGTGGTTTTTGGAGGGGGGTCTAATTAAGCAGGTCTCCACTGTTAGAGGCACAGCTGTGAAAGCCCTGACTGTGACATGAGTTATGCATACCAAACTGAAGGCCAGGTTGCTCTACAGAGGATTGTATTTATTATTTGAGAGTAGAAACAACAATAAAACATATAATTAATGTCAGAAGAATACAGATACCATTATTCTCTTGTTTCAGGTGATTTCCTTTTCTTTGACAAGTATGGCAAGTTGTTCTTTTAAGGTTACCCTGCTCTTTTTAAAGACTAAAATCATCACCGAGTAAACTTCTTTGGTAGTTTAGAGTTCAAGTAAAGTGGATTCTACTTAGTTAAAATATTCCATAGTGCCCTGAAGTGTTAAAATGACCCAATATATGACTTGGCATATACTTACCAAGAAAAAAAATCTAACTGAAATATCAAAAACTACATAAAGACTATTGCAAAGAGACCAAGTATCAAAACTTAAAGAAGTCAAGTGCTGCATTTTTTTTTGTTTTATTACTGTCATTTCCTCAATATAAACTCTGTGTATTTCCTTGTTCACCTCCAGTGTCCAATGATTTCAGTGACAAAGCTGCAGTTGACTTCTACAAATGTAGACAGAGATGTGATATGTGTGTAAACAAATGAAAATGTTTTCAATGGAAAAGCAGCAGTTCAAGAGTTGAGAACTCTAAACTTTGAAATCTGCAGTGTATTAAAGGAGCTGTGGCAGATGCAGTCTCGAGTCCACCGTAAAATGGACTAAGCCTAAAAAGTTGTTTGAGAGCTGAACAAAGTGTGAGTACCTCACTTAAAAGTATTACAAGCATTATTTTTCCATAATTTAATGTTTAGAACCTTCTACATTCATTCAGATTTATTTAACCCAGAATGCTTATGGCTACATATGTGAAAATGAAGGCCAAATGATTTTATACGTAAAATAATTGGTATTTTAATTTTAAATGTTTTTCCCCTGAAACTTATCTGCTACAAAGCCTATTCTTCAGCCAAGGAATTCAACATTTGAGGCCATGAAGCAAAACCACAGATTTTTAAAAATCGAATTAAATAACTGTTAACCCAACCATACGGATAAAGGACCTTTCAATGGTGTGAACTTTACAGACATGGAGAAGTAAGAGAAAACACATAAAAGATGGAGTGAATAAGATAAAGGTATGAGTCTGTGATTATTCATTACGTTATCATCTCTCAGTCTCTGTTTCATATGGCTGATTGGTAAGATTGCACCCTTGAAAACTGTAGATTTACTCAGTTCTTTGTGTTAGTCTCTTCTGTCTTTTACTGTCTTAAGCCGTAGTGAGTTTTTATTCTGATGAGAAGACAATAACCATTCCATAATGTCTGGATAAATAAAATCCCCATCTAACATTTTTTTGTGCACCTACAGGAAGAAAGCTGAGTTTAAAGCAACTTTCAGAAAAACAAATAAAATCGGTAAGGAATTTCTTAACTGGCTGCTATATTCTCATTTTTCTATCAAAAAGAAACAAAATCATTTGCAAAACAGCCTAACCTGGATTTGTGCCCATCATCTTTTTACAGTCCTTATAAAGTGCAAAGTGCAGAGGAAGGACTATGATCCATAAGTCTATGGGTTACCCTTTGCTATTCCCTGTACTCAGAGCTTCTCCACAGAGTCATACATTTGGAGCTATGAGCTTGTTTCTGATCCCATATGCCAAGAAAACTTTGCACTGATTCATGAAGTTTGATTCCCCATTGTGGAAGTGTTTGAATCTGCCTCAGTTGTTTTAGGGGCCCTGAGAAAGGATCCATCTCCTTTCCTTCAAAGCTTCCTGTGAAATGGTGTCACACAGAACTTACACAATGGACTGCTGATATCATGGCAAAGTCTGTCCTGCAAATTATTTTGATGTGGGTATATTTCTCCATATTTGCTGTGATGTCCTTTATCAGAAAAACCTCTGGGACAACAGTGGCAGAGATAGTAATGTTTTAACCATGCTATCTGAACTGTGTTCAGAACACATCTAAGAGCAAATTAGAGAGTTGGAATAGCCTAATGACTTATCTATGTGATTATTACTACTATTGTCAAAGAATTGAAACTGAAAAAATTCTATCATGGATGGATTTAATGAGCCAGCTCAGGTTATTCAGTGTTACCACAGCAATCAGTCTGACTGTATATAAAACACTTTTCCATGAATATTTTTTCAGCCTGAAGAATAATCAGTTATGCATCAATGTAGACTAACTGTCCCATATATCTTGCATTACAGACTAAACAGATGGTTTAAAATCCCTTCCTTTGAAATCATTGTTGCTTCTGGAGTTCAGCAGTGTAGTAGATGGCAACAACTCCCAGGAATGAGGGGGATGAAACTTTGTAGCAGTTGTTTCAAAATACAGGAGTTTAATAAATGATGAATGGCTATTTATGGTTTGTATAATACTATCTGTGTGAATAGCAATTGGTGCCATAAGAACTAACAGGTTTCTCTTCTGATTTTCCAATGTAGTACTGAAAATTCAGTAGTGAGCGTTAGTTTCCTTCTTGCCTTTACATTTGTAGAATTACTGTAGAATAAATTATTGGCAAGAGGAATTGTGTTGATACATTGTAGTACATGAGAGTAAAACTACTGATACAGACTGAAAAACAGATTTCCCTGCAGTCAATTGGAATTCTGCTACTGGGTTCCACATTGCCAACATTTCACTGCCAGTATACAGTTTGGCTATTTTTACCTGTAATTAATGTACTGTTCATCTGTTTTTCTACCCTTCCCCACTTATTTTCTCCCCTTCCTACTCTCCCTCCCTCCTTACCTCTCTTTGGTTCCTGTTCTATATCTGCTGCATCTGCCAGGCAGTTAAATTTTAAAATAGCTTTTGCCTTTGAAGTGCTAATACCAGCACTGCTATTTCTATAGCAAGTAACTTCACTGACTGTTGTGGTTTGCTTTTATTGTTTGTTTTGTGTGTTTGTACGTGCATATGTAGGGTGTTATGTGATTTTAAGAGTGAAGAGGTGGAGAAAATGGAAAGAAAGAAAAAATCTTCCAATTAAGTATTATAAATGAGAGTTAAATCCCAACTGCTCCACATCAGGCTGTGATTTTGTCAGCTCTCATGAGCTAAGCAGGTTGAACTTAGTGAGTAATTAGATAGGAGATCTCTGAGGAAAGCCCAGGGTGCTGTATGTGGTGCACAGAAGATTCAGGAGCTGTGACAGTTCTTCTTCAGAAAGGGTAAATCATTGCTTGTGTTGTTCTTCCTTCATTGAATCCATCAGTGGCTATGAGACATGACAGGTCTGTGCATAAAATCTGTTTCAGAAAATAATACTTTTAATACTTTAATACGGCCAGAAGGTAGGAGAATATTCTTCTGAAAGGACTACTTTGTACACAAACTCATTTATAGTCTTTAACCATCTGGCCAAGGATAGGAATGTAGAAGAACTGTACACTGGAGAGAGAGTTCTGGACCTTTGATCAGTTCCAACATGTGAAGTATTCCATTTTTGTGTATTGAGCACTTGAGCAATCACTGTTGCCTTCTGCAAGATGTCTCTTTTTGCTGTTGCATATGATATGTGTGTGTGTGTTTATTTTAGACTGTCCGTATGTGCCCATTTTACACCATGCTGTGCATTTATTTAGCAAAGTGAAAAAAATGCATTCCATGCTTGGGTGTTAACCTTAAGGATTTTGTGAGTCCTGACTGATACTGTGAGATTTAGAAAGCTCAGAGGTGGAAATTTTAAATATCTTTGTTTCATTCATGAGTGTGTTGCAACTTCCACATAAGTTTTTTCATTTATTTGCAGGTATAGAAAAAAACCTCACTGATTAATAACAAAGTCAGCAGTTACATGTGCACTGAGGAAATCAATAATTTGGACTATCTGGATTATCCCTAAGGTTTCCTTTGGGAAAGATAATTTGAGATAACTGTTTCCTGGTCTGTATAAGACAGTAATGTACTTTAATGAGTTTAACAGTGGGTCAAAACTTGATGGCTTTTGAAAAGCTGGGTCTTCTTGTATGGCTGTTTTTTGAGATGCTTCTGTTTGTTTACAAGAAACTACAAAATCCTATTTCCTTGAACAAGGCACTGGAGTATTTCTTCACTCCTTGCTCCAAGGTACTTTCAGCCCACTACCCCAAAAGACTCTCCTTTTCTCAGCTTTTTTCAAGGCACCTGGGGGCAAAGTCAAAAGATGCCTGCCTACATTCTCTCTAATTTTTTCCTAGACTTGCTGGAGAGGGGATGTAGGTGTGTTGAGGAGGTTACAGAGGGACATTATGGACACCTAAATCTTCATCTAAAAGCTGAGAATTAAAATATTTTTCTCCTGTATAGGAATATCTTTCTGATTTAGCTGGGCCTTCGGGTATTTGAAAGATAGCTAGATATAGCAGTTACAGCTCCCAAAGCATAAATGATTCCTAGGAACAACTTAAGGGAAGGCACACCTCTGAAAATACGGGGTGGGAATTCTATAAATCAATTAATAATGATATATATATTTATAGCTGAGATTTATAACTTTAATAACAACATGTATATTTACATCTGAGATTTATCACTCTGTCATGCAGCTTTATTACTGTGCCCAACAGCTGGTCAAAATTTGGAGGTTTGTAGATTATTCCCACTAGAAGGGGGAACTGTTACCAGAGATTTACCTTTTATCAGTGCAGTCCTATTTCTAAGAAGCAACATTTAAAAAATCTTGTGTCCTTGATCATAGCAGAAATTACACATATTGAAAAGGCTTTTTGTTTTTCAGAGACTCAACCCAAGTCAATTTGTGCCAGCAGCCCAAAACCTGTCTGGGTTTACTCCTTGATACCTGTTCTTTGGCAGTAATTTGACATGAGCTTCTACATATTTCCTCTTTCTCCTTGTTCATGCATGTCCTACATCCATAGCCTACATACATTGTGTCACTTTTATTTGTATCCATCTTAAAAAACAGCAAAACCACTCCACCCACTTCATTCACATTCTGACCTGGCTTTTTCAAGCTTTTGTTTTGTACAGAGATGTGTAATTGTGTTTGGGGTTTAGAGACTAAAGTCATTTCAGTTACTTGCTTCAGCAAAGGAGCATAATGACTTCTTACATCTTTCTTAAATGAAGAGGGACAGTTATGCCCAAGAGCTGCAATGAGGTTTACCTGACCAATAATTTTACAGCATTATAAACCACATTTCAGCTGAAACACCAGGGCTAGCAAAACAATGACAGTCTTGGTTCAGTGTTGTGGTGTAGTGAGTTTTCCTTCCAGTGATCTCATGTCTGCTGCTCCAGAAGCAGGAAATGCACCGAGGCTCTGAAGGTCAAACCTGCAACCTCCTTTGTTCTTTGGCAAATGGCACAGCTTCAGGAGGATGCTCAGATTGTGTACTGTGCACACCAGCCTTGTCTGCAGCTTGCCCTAGCTTTGTATAGATCATTTTGGACTGTTTTCAGGGTGAGAGAACTACAAAAGGAATTGCACTTTAGTTACAGTCTGCTCTGAGTCTGCAGAAGGTATGACTCAGCCGGACTAGCAATTTGGACTGATGTGGTTTTTTGGATCATCTTATTTCTTGCTGTGATTGTTCAGTCACCCTTCCTATTTTCGCTCTTTCTTCAGTTCACTGCCTCTGGTGACACAATTTAGGGTAACGCAATGGACATATGAGTGAGGGCATTTAAAATTGAGGACAATTTTCAAAATTAGAAATAATGCATGTAGCGAAGTGTTTCAGCTTCAAAAAATATCTACACTTGTTTGGAATGCCTCAGCAATCCTTCAGGAGCAACAGAATTGCCCCCCCTCTTAGAAAATAAGTCTGTCACCTTTCAACATCATTGATATCCAGATTTCTAACTCTCTTTGGGGCTTCAATAAGAAAAGGTCATTTAATGAAAATTAAGATGTCAGAAATTACAATACTCAATGACCAGATAAACATGAGAAGATGCTCTTTTCTGAAATATTTCATTGGTTGTTACTGTATTGAGTAACAGAAATTGCCTATATCAAGCCCTGAGCCTTTATGTGGAAAAGTTCCCCTAAGTTTCATACAGATTGAAATCCACATTTGTCTAGATAACCTTACTTTTATAAAGTTGAGAAAAAAGGTTCTTTGGAGAATGAGGAAAAGTTGAGTCAAACTCACTCTTAATGAACATTAGTGCCTTGAGTACCAAAAGATAGATCTGCCCCCTTATTTGTCCGATATTTAATTCACTGAAAATTAATTGAAAATCCAGTCAAAATACACTCTTTATGCCTTGAGTTTCAGTCTGTGTCTCAGACTGAAAAAAAAAAAATCATAATTCATCTGAAACCACAGTTTCTATGTAGTGGCCAGAATTAGTCATAAATCAGACCAACTTCATGAACCTTAGCAGATGAATAACTGCAACCAAGCTTTGAATATTAAGCCTTGAATCAAGGAAATGTCATATGGCCTTCAGGCCAGGGATATTTCATATAGATGTACTATTATCATTTGCTTTTAGTTTTACTAAATCAGGATTGATTCTATCATAAAATATTCTTCCTTCAGTGTAATTTATTTTCTAGAAATAAACCTAGACACATGTAGGTTTATATCTTACATAAGCTACTGTAATTAGGGATTTCATGTCAAATGCAGTGAACCCTCAGAGAAAATTCAGTGAATGCAAACCTAGCTCTGATGAATTAACTAGCAGATTTTCTTTGATTTTCGTGTGATTGAGATTTCATCCAGAGTCTTAGATAGAGATACACCAAGACCAAATGTCTAAATGTGACAGCCCTGAAACCTGATCCACAATATAAAAAAAACAATATTACTTGAAATATTTCCAATAAATCTTTGTCCATATAACTTCAGATGTTGCAGTAGTGGAACTATGCATCCATCTTTTCATACCAATAAGGTATCAGCAAGGATATTAATCATTTTGTAGAAACATACAGTTGTACGTCAATAAATAATAACAATATAAGAAATCCAGGCTTTGAAGTGTTGCATATGTTGATAGTTACATAGTTATACAACTGTCACTGAGATGACACAGGAATCAAATTGCCCAGGAAATTGAGTTCTGTAATAAGGAAGCTAGAGAATTTCCAAAAATAGAAGAAACCAGTGAAAAGCATAGAAAATATGTCCATCCCCCCCCACTCTCTGGCCATGGTGATTTTTCTTCAAAATGTAGTACTGGGCCATTTCTAAGTAGGAAACACAGCACAGCAGTAGATGGGCTTTTCACCAGGCTAGTCATAACTACTTTTCTCCTTTATCTTTTTAGTTATACTTTATCCCAATAAAGTTATATCTTTATCCCAATCTCTATAACGATACCTCATACACCATTTCTTTGAACACCTTCACTTTCTCCAGAGTTTAATGCTGGTAACCTGGAAGCAGGTGAATGTGTATGGGCAACTGTTGAATGGAAGACAGAAAAACCTGTATAAAAATTGTGCAGTGGATAAGGACCTGCAAAGGAAGAGAGTTTATCCTGAAAAGAGATCAGTGTATAAATGGGATTTGCTAGGTTTGTTAAGAATCAGCTTCATTATTTCTGTATCCCTTAATAAATTCATTAATAATCTTAGAAAGAAAATACATAATTTGCTGTTGATTCATAACTTGTCAATAACACACACAAAATATTGGAGCCAAGAAACAGTGGTGCATTACAGGACAATAAAATTCAAGATTATGCACTAGAGCCCAACAAAAACTTCCATATAATCTGTTACTTTGAGAGTCTGAAGTTGTATGGCATGAGAAAGACTTGTCGGTATTGAGCACAGGAAAAACAAAAAGCTGTCTACATAGGAAAGTTGTGAAAGCAAGTAAGGCAAATCCCACCTCTATCAGCATTTAAATGGGGTTGAAGAGACCGTTGTGGGCGTTACTAGTAAGAGTTTACTGGAATGCCATGTATAAAACTATGTCCTTCAGTCAGACTAATGTCCATTAGTCATTTAAACTGAAATAGGTCATAGGCATCATCAGGGAAATCCAGAACTTGTTTTATGAGAAGAGATTGAAAGAGGATCTGTTTCAATTGAAGAAAAGCATGAGTGTTGTACATAAATATATCAGTAGGTGAACAGAAGAGATGAATACTTGGAATGTTATGGGGAGAGAAACAAATGGGACAATTTCTAATCAGAGGAGTGATGTTCAGGCACTGCTTTCACTAGGAGGAGTGAAATAAACTGATTTTAAAATGAAGCACTGGATTACAGAAGATGTTGGGTAATGTCTGCTGAAAAGCAGGGGTTTGGGCTGGTGATTCGGGGGTTTTAATCAAGTTCCACTTTTTTGCTTTTTCAGATGAGTACATCAGTTTTTGCAGGAAACTTTTGATTCTGATAATTTTTTTTTTGTTTTGTGTTTTTGTTTTTGTTTTTTTCCCCAAATGAAAGTAGGTAGAACAATTCAAGCTACTATTATGTAATTATGTTGGAATACCGGTACTAAGGGCAATGAAGCAATATGGTGGATATGATAAAGCCAGAAGCAGTCAGAAAACAATGAAGAAAATGGAATCTACTTGAAAAACAGACATGCGAATAAAAATTTTGCTTCATCAGAATATTAATTCAGTGCATGCACTTTTAAAAACAAAATCAGAAATGGCTTTCACTGACAAATCTCTGTCAAATTTAATTGGGCTGTGGCAAATAATAACTTCACAAGCTAATTTTAAAAGTTCAGAAGTGGCTTTACCTGTGTTCTTTTCCTACAGTAAGAATGGCTTCTAATATACTTAGGAACCTTCAGAATTCACAGATGTGATGAAAATGGGAAAATCTGGAAAAAGCAGAAAATTAAGATTTTTCTCTGTAGAAGGCAAGCAAATATGATTTTTTTTCAAAGAAAATTCGACTGTAATTCTTAAGTGCTATTGTGCTGTGTAGTCTAAATGCAGCATTCAAGTATTGAACCTAGAGATTTTTAGTCCCACTCTAAGTGCAAACCACAACACAGCCTTAAACTGCTGAGTTAATTACTCTTTTGTGCATGAGGAACGCAAATCTACAACATAATGCAAAAGGAAAATTAACAGGTGTCATGTATTTTTCCCACAAAACTGCTCTAACTGCTCTCATTTATTTTCTTCTTCCTCCTTTCACAGCTTTAAACCTCTTTGCATATGATTATCTGTCTTAGGGCTTGTGACAATTTGGGGGATCTCTCCATGTAAAGCTTATGAACTCTGTCTGATACTTGGGAATCTCTATATATAGCTGTGTCAGGTCGAAAATTCTTTGCTAATCTAAAATCCACAAGAGGTGATTTTTGCTCCTGGCACAGGGTCAATAAAGAATTGTTAAACCTTGATAGTATCCTATTCACATACAGTCCCTTGGAACATGACAATGCTACCAGGTAGGCAAGCCTGGTCTTACAGTTGAAGTGAGACAGTAATAAGTAGGTGATAAATAATCTGTTCTACACAAATTTCATCATCTGACTAGATATCTACCTGACTAAGAAGGTAAGGTGGTTCCTTGCTTGGTGTTGTTAAGTACATCTTCTACTAAGTATTGGAGGGGGATGGTGGACTTGGAGGACTTCTACCTGTGCTTGGAGTGGAAACTGAAGGCAGAGAAATGCAAAGGGGTTCCCGGATTTAACAGCTGTTCTGAAACCCTGAAAGTCAGAGTGGTCTTTCGCCCCTTCTGTGAAGCAACTCAAAGTCCAGCGTACTGCTAGTTTAACAAATGGAATTTGAATAAATCGGCACTGCCCTCAGGAGAGAGGGCAGCAAAGCTCTGTTTCGGAGGACTGGGGAAGGAGCCAGTTTGCTGCCTCAGCAGAGCCCGGCAAGCTCGCACGGACACCAGTGATGTGTTGCATGGAAAAACCTGGCTCCAGCTACTGGCGCGTGGCCGAGCAGTTGTTTTCACCAAGGCTGAGGAGGGGTTTTGGACACATTTGTGCAAATGAGCTCAGTCCTTCTACCGTGATCACGGCCCCAGGGATGCCCGGGATGCTTGTGCTGCCTGGCCGGACCCTCCGCGCCGGCAGCTCGGGGCTGCCCCGCTCCACAGCCGAGGAACCTGGCGGGCTGCTGGCAGCCGGGAGACGAGGAGGGGCTGCAGCTCCGGCCCGCAGCCCCCTTCCCGTGGAGCTCAGGGTGCTCCGGCAGCTCTCTCCGCTGCGCGGAGCCTGCTCAACTTCCCACGGCTCCCCCGCTCTTCCCCGCCCGGCGGCAGCGGGGTGCCGCCCGGTGACCTGTGCAGGGACACCCCGCCCTCCTTCCCCGCGGGCAGGGCACGGGCACGGCGGCGAGCCGGGCGCTGCCGCAGCATCCAGCCCTGTGTCCCTCTCCGCGCCGGCGGAGCCCTGCGCCGGGGGCCAACTCCGGGAGAAGGGACCGTCCCGTGCGCTCTGCCTCTCGCCAGCCCCCGCGCCTGCCTCCTCCCCTGGTCACTGGCACTGATGAATTAATCATGATGTGGCTGCTGTTAATGCATTGATGTGGAGCGGGCTGTGCCAGTGGCTGTCGGCGCGGCGGCTGAGGGAGCGCGGGGAGCGCCGGCCCCTCCGTCCCGCTCCGCTCCTCTCCGCGCCGGGCGAGCCGCGGCCGCAGCGCTCTCCATGGCTCCGGAGGAGGTAATGGGAGTCGGGACGCGCTCCCCGTGCTCCAGGAAAGGGGCAGGGCGGAGGGGCGCGGGCAGGGCAGCTCCAACTCGCCGGCAGGGGGGACAGGGATGCTCGTGGTGCCGCGGGAGGTGCGGGGGTGTGTTCGCTTCGCGTCCCCGAGGTTCCCCCAAATCCTGCCGGAGGTTTAAAAGCGCTCTCTTGGCACAAGTGCGCGGGCGCCAGGCTCACTTTATCGCCGCTGACGCTGTCAAAATCGCTGTGGCTCCAGCAGTACGAGCAGCGAGCCCCCTCCCTGCCTCCCTCGCTGCCTCCCTCCCTCCGCCGGGTCACCCGCTGCTCGTGAGAAACCAAACCCGAGATTCCATTAGCTTCATCTTCCCCGTTTACGCGAAAGTGAGGAAGACTTGCTAATTAATTTGCATACGAGGGAATGATGTCTGAAGGAAGGAAAAAATACCCCGTTGCACCTGCTCCGTCGAGACTTGTCATCTGAATCTGGGGGAGAGCTATAAATCATGTAAAGTGTTCGCGGTGGAGCCGGCTTCTTCTGAGAGCTGTAGGATTATGTATCCAAATGCTGAATTTATATTTCCCACTAGGAAAAGACTGAAACTCAGGTCAGATATAAACTACATCGTTTCATTTAAAACAAAATTGTAGTTATTTATTGTAATTCTAGAGGGGATTTTTCTTCTCTCCTGATTAAATAGAAAGTACTATTACAGCATGTAGTAATGATTTACACGTTGTAGCCTGAAATCGCTTGCAGAGTTGGAGGTGGTGGATGGTGCTTTAGAATCACATATGTCCTCTTATTTTTGCTACACATGAAAAGGCTGAAAATAACCAGGCTGTTTTACCTTCTGTTTTTAGTGTGTACAAACCCATATTTTCTGAGATACAGGATGGTGAAAACTTGGACTAGGGATACCACAACTTCCATTGAAAATGCTGACTTTTTCAACCACAGCAACTCAAATCTGTGTGATGTCTGCTTTGATTATTTCCACCCTTTGAAAAAAAGCTTTAAAAATGTGGTAAACTACTTCCAAGAATTTCACTTACTGCCTCTGAGGCAATACTGTAATAGTTCTTGACACTTGCCTGCTAAATGAGCTGGACTGGGGAGACCTAGTGTTCAGTAAGATGGTTGTGTTATTCCTGTGCCAGGTATTTCTTCATAAAATGCAAAATGAGGGCTTTTGTCTGATGAGGTAATGGTTTTATATTGTAGAAGTTATAAATACTTTAGTTTTGTGGCATCAGTGAGTTTTCATATATTTGACTAGTTTTGTTGCTGGCAAAACTAGACTGAGGTTTTGTCATTTCAAATGGAGCTAATTTAGGTTGGGGTTAATTGCTTTAATAGCCTAACGTATTTTTGACAAAACTGTAAATGGCAAATATTATTAAGTTCTTTTGTTCCACCCTTGTAAAAATAGTGCTTTTTGGTTAAAAAGATGTTATATGTTATAGATACATCCTGTACATTGCATCAGAATGAGGAAATTAAGGAGTTTGTGTGCTTTGACAGCACGTGTGATTTGCAAGTTTCATAAGTTGTGAGCTTATTGTAAAAGTGTGTGTATGTGTGTGGCAAAAGACTGCTATGCTAGTAGAAGAAACTAATAATAACACAGAAATCTGTGAGGTAAGCAGGAACATATGAGCCAGGCTAACCACTCAATATGCTTACTTTGAAAGCAAGCCTGTATGCAGTAGTTTTCATATCACTGTTCTACAGCAACAAAATAAGGGAGACAAAAATAAGCACAAGCCAGAAATAAAAAGACAAAAATTTTAAAGGAGACTAGTCAGGTGGGGAAAAACATTTTGAAATCAAGTCCTTCTGTAAAATCCAAGGCTGCAGGTCATTGTTAAACTAAATCCTACTCACATATACAGCATTTTTATGGCATTTAAAATGGAAGCCTTGGTCTAGTTCATAACCAACCAATTAAAAGAGATTCAGTTGTTGAGCATTTGGTTTGTCACAGAATAAGAGATGGTAGAGGTCAAATGACAGTCAATAAAAGTGGAGTTCATCTTTGAAGTTGGAACAGGAGAACAATTTGTTTTCTCGTCTGAATCTTCTGTCTCTAACTGAAAATGCTGTCATGGACATCAATCCACAAAGTGGCCAAAGTTTATTAATTAGTGAACATTTATTGTTCTGAGATAGCATTATAAGAGAAATACTTTCTTCTGTGGAACTGGCAATGTTCTGGCCAGTGCTTTTGCTGTGTAAGTCATAAGTGAAACATGGGAGTTCTGATTCGGGGTTTGAACAATATATGTCACTGCATAAGTTTCAGTCCAGTGTACATTTTTGTTTGGCTGTCAAGTGTTGAATCAAGTTGTATTGGAAAAAAATTTGCTTCTTTTCTAATCTAAAATGAAAAAAATCATTTGTCAGCCAGAAGGAGGGGGGGAAATGTGTTTACACTCTCCAAACTTTATTGGCCTTACAATAATGACTCGTGTTTGATACGAGGGATTGTGGGCTTGGTGACTACAGTGAATGACAGCCCCGCCTACTTTTTCAACATTTGCAACAGGTTGAGTATGCTTTTTGGGTCAGGAATCCACAGTGCTGCTCATTTATTGATGGACATAGCTTTGAAATGAGCTGAATGGAGAAGAGTTATCTGCCTGCAACATTTCTCAATGTTCACTTACTGCTATACAAATAACTACATGACCACTGGCCAGTAGCTGTAGTCATGTGAATATGTCCTCTCTATTTTCTGTAGCTGATTTTGCTTTATGCACTGTAATAGAAAACTTCTGAATGGGTTGTTCAATGATTAACATAAAAGCACCATGTTTTGATGGGTGGGGGTAGTTGTATGTCCTAACAAACAGATTAAATTACAAGGTTCTGGATAGCGAAGGGTTTGAGGTGTATATGCTTGGAGTACAAATTCCTTCTTTGACTGTTTATATAGTAAGCAGGAATCCATTAAACTGGCAAGGAGGACAAATATTTAACAAAGACCCAAAGAGGCAATATCATTTCAGTATGTTTGCAGTGCACTGCTCTGTTTAGCTGCTGATTAAATCTTCTGATCTCAAGGAGAGCTTCTAGTCATCTGCTTTGATGCAATATTCTATAAAACCCTTTAAGCTGGAGGGGTAAAAGTTAAAGTCTTAAGATTGTTTTCTCTTAAAGATAAAAAAATTGCATGCAGTCCTCTCATAGCCCTAGTTGAACTTTTGTGGGTATAGTGGGAACAAAAAGTCTGGGAAGGAGGGGAGCAGAATAGGCAGTAGTTGATCACCATTGTAATTCAGGGCTGAAGAAAAGCCCTTTCTGAGTTAGACAACAATCTTATCTAATTCCAGTCATAAAGTCATCACAGTCCTTGAAGTACATTGTCCTGTTGCTCTTTCTGGAAAGGTGTTTCAAAACCTCTCTCCTAAGGATTAGAGCTTTCTTTGAACTTTCAGCCTAAATATATTCTTTGATTCCTATTTTTTAATCTCTCAATATTGTTATTTAAAACCAACTCCTTCCTTGGTGTGTACCCCTCAATAAATTATAAACATTGATCAGCTTTTATGTGCTAGGATCAAACAAGCAGAGCAAGCACCTTTTAGTCTGCCTAGCAAAAGAGAATAAATAGGAAGATACAGAGGCTAGCAACTTTATTCTCCTGAATTCTGAACTTTTTTCCTGAAGTGTTTGCTCACAGTCTTGAATAAGAATGCTAATGCTCCACCTGGTCTTTTGAAAATACTTTGTCAGACACTGGTGAGTATCAAGTTTGTTTTATAGACGTGCCAGGCTGGTTTAATCTGTTAGTAGTAAACATGGGGGTGTGATTTATCTTTTGTGTTGCTCTCAAATGATAAGAGACCACCACAGAAATAATCACAGAAATTCTGCTGTTTGCAATCGTGTGCCTTTGAAGACTTTCTAAAGGTTTTGCCATTTCTAACATGCCTGTGCAAATGCTACTCCAAAGTCTTCTGTAAGACATTGGAGTAGTGTTTAGAAAAACATGTTAGAAAGTTCTCGATAACTTCTGTAAGTTAGCGAGAACCTCCCCTGTATCAAGAGGCCTTCCTGTAAACAGTTTTTATCAAAACACCTTTGCTTTTCACCATGTTCATAGACATGTAACAAGATGAGTATGAAGAAGGACTTCTTTTAAAGAAATCGGTCCAATATGTTGCCGTTAGTCACCTTTATATAGACTTTATTTTTGTGTTATGCTTATATTTCCAACTCAGTAAATAATTGCTGGGTGATACCATATCAAATGCTTTACTGAAATCTGGAGAGAGTGGATTCTGATTTTCTTTCCCATAATATTTGCTTTTAAAAGAATTGGAGTCTCCCTCCCACCAGCTGTTTATGAATACTGATCAAGACCCCTTCTGAGCCTTCTCCAGGATAAAGTAACTCAGCTCTTCCTGCCTTTCCTCATATAACCAGTGCTCCGAGACTCATATCTTCTCTGTGTCCTTTTAAGGGATGCACACCTCTAATGTCCATGTCTTTTCCATACTGGGGAGCCCGGAACAGGAAGCGATATTCCAGATGGAACCTCGCTGGTGCTGAGGGGAAGAATCATCTTTCTCAGCCTGCTGGCCGTGTTTTTCCTAATACAGAGAGTGTTGACCTTCATTGCTACATGGGCACTTTGCTGACTCATGTTCAACTTCTTGCCCACCAGATCCCCCCTACCCTTTTATGCCCAGTTCTTTTCCCCTGCTTGGTCCCTAGACTTTTACCAGTGCACAGTTATTCCTCCCTGGGTGAAGAACATGTATTTCTTTTTGCAGAACTTCATTTCTCCAGTCTGTTGAGGTCCCTCTTAGTGGCAGCACAACTTCTCCCTATTTCATATTCTCTGCCAACTTATTGAGGATGCCCTCAGGCCCATTATTCTGGTGTTTAAGGAAAATGGCCCCAATATCAACAGGGCTGCACAATTAATGATGTCCCCAGCTGAATTTTGTGGCACTGATGACAATCCTCTGAGCCCTGCAATTCCACCACTTTCCATTTCACCTCACTTTCATGCTTCATTAATAATAATGTAATTGTTAGTAACAATAGTTACTATTACTAACACCAGCAATAATTTTACTGCTCTGTGGCCAGGAAAATTAACAGATAAAAAATCTCTTCACCATCTTTCCTTGCTCTGGTTTAATAACACTGGCATGTGTGTGTACACACGTGCACCAGCTGACAGTTTTCTTTTTTATTCTGTGTTTCAGTGTATGACTGAATTACTCATACCACACGGTTGACACTGGAAGATACTATTTTATATGTCAAACAGGCACTGTATTTTTTTTGCATTGAATTTATTTCCCCATTTCATTTTTAAAGGCAGAATGACCCTCTGGGCTTGTTGTAGTTATGGGGAATTGGAAATGTGTAATCTTGAAATTGATTGCAAAATAGAGGTGACATAGCTGATGTTTTTGAAGCCAAATGGTCTTACATTCAGGTGAAGCAATTGTGTACCTTATGTTAAAAAATGCAAGGGTTTTTAAATACATGCTTCCTTCAAATAGCAAAAAAAAATTTTGAGAATAATTCCATCTGTATTCCATATTTTCTTTTATTATCCACACTCACCTGCTTTGCCAATAGCAGTGAGAAAAGACATTGAACTACCCTCATTGCAAGCAATGCTCAAGATTTCTAGGGTAAGACACAGTGCTCTGTGCTTAAACTGTGATTATTTAAGCTTGGTCTAGGATCAGCCTGTTTTGTTGCAGGAAAATTTATTCAATATTGCTTGAAGAGGAGTTTTCTCTTGGTTTATCAAGAGGCTGATAGATTTGATTTTAGCTAAAAATATATATTTTGTTTGTGTGTATGCACATAGAAGTGATGAAAAGGAACTTTTTCATCAAATGTCTTTCCATTTACAGAATACTGCAAAGATAGTGCTTAAAATACTGAAAATGATGATTCTCTTCTTTCTCCTTGAAATGAGGGTATGGTATCCTAGGGATAGTGATGAGCTAACTGCACTTTCAACTTAATACCTTGACACTGATTTTGAGAAGTGATCTAGTCTTTGCAGTTTGATTCTGAATTCACATCCTGTAGGAACTCTGTCAGAAAAATGGGAGAATTTTACTTCTCTGTGTGATGCTAAGGCCTGTCAGGATGCCTCCAAAATTTGGAGGGAAATGACTCTTGGCATCTATCTGCAGTGAACAGGTGGGAATTGAAAAATTGTGAATGGGCACCTCTGTAAGTATGCAGCTCTAGCCTTTACATGTATTGCCAAAACCAATATAAATGCATATGCACATTATCTGAATTCCTGAAAAATTAGTGCTTTTGTTTATTCTTCTTTTTGTTGTTGTCTAAAATTTCCTGTTAACACTGTACATCTGTTTAAATTGGAAAGACACAGCAAGTCCCTTGTCAACTGATGCTATAAAAGGTGCAGACATAGTTATTAACTAAAATGTTACACATTACCTGCAGATATAGTTATTAACTAAAATGTTACGCATTACCTGCAGAACAATGAAGAAAGTTATTTAATAGTTTTTCCTACTATGATTCTCCAGACTGCTAACCAACCATTTTGCATCATTTAAATCTCTGCAAATGAAGTCTTACATTCTGTCACCCTAAAAACTTTTCAAAGAGGTAAAAAAGATGTTGAATTTAACTTTTTATAAACTGCAAACAGTAGAATTCTTTTTTTCAGAAATTGACAACAGAAAAATATGTTCTAAGATTGTATTTATTTGCGATGGAGTCTTAGTGGATATTAAAAAAAATGAAGTGAGATATTAGGGAGTGAGATTGTTTTGATAAATGGCAAAATATCAGTTAGCAGGGATACTGGGTTTTAGACATGAATTAACAAGATAAACCAAATATAAGCGTAATATTTTAGTTTCTGGATGGAGATAAACTGGGCTACTTCTCTCCTTGATTTAGCATTTATATAGTGTTTACAAGGTAAAAAACTCCTTATAGATACTAATGATCTTCGTTATACTCTCTAAAGGCAGGTAGGTGTTCTGCAAATTAATGGTATAGGGCCAATATATATTAGACCTTAAAATCTGCTAAGAGTTTGAATTTTGGTTTAAATGTGTTTGAAGTGTATAAAGGGCAGAACATCCCTCAGAACCCAGAATCAGCTCTCACAAGACTTGCTTTCATTTTTAAGGAACAAAGACACAGGGTTTCATTCAGAACACTTGAATAACGTCATGTCTCTTTGATAACAAAGTCTAGTCAGATGTAGTTTTTCCTGAATAAAAGTCTTGGATACTATAAAAAACATTTTTTTTAAGAGTCACACAGAATAGATATTTAATTTACAAAGATTATATAAGATTTAGCTTCCATTTTTGTAGAAAGGTATTTACACATGGAAAGAAGGAGCTTGTCTTTCCTGTCTCCACCCTCCTTGGTTGACAGACTTTCCCTCCAGCAATCAGTTGACAGCAATCAGTTTGCGGATTATTTCTGAAAGGAAAAAGTTTACAGCTTTACTTCAACAGTAAGATTTAAAAAAAAGTAGCTGTCATCTATTTGTGTGGCTTAACTAGTTAAAATTATAGCCACAAAAATGCCATATGACTCAGCTAAGCTCTTCACCGCATTTTACATAGCAAGCAGACCTTATTAAATAAAGGTCTGCTTGCAAACAGCAGTTTGCAACACAAAATTTTTAAAAAATTAAATTTTGACTCGAACTTCAGAATTTGTTATTTATTTTTTCTAGATAATCTAATTCTATAAAATAAGCCTTACACAAATTAATTAGTGATCTTGTTGTATATGAAGGACATGTAGATAATTCTCAGGATGAAAGAAGTTCGTATCTTATAACAGCCAGATTCTTGAGCATCTTCAGAATTGTCTCACATTAATTCTCACAGCACTGTGCTTCCATTTATAAAGGTAAATACAGGCAAGTTTAAGATGGAAAACGTTTTGCAGCTGTCAACTTTGACACTTTCTAGTGCTAGATTCTTGAGATGGAATATGAAAATAAACATTTAAGGGCTTCTTTTTCTAGGTTGCCACAGCTGGACATCTTTTAGACCTAATCCCTAAACATTAGGCTATTTCAAGTCCCAGAAAAATATGACCATGCTTCCTTTGCACCACATGCTACCTTTAGTTTATTCTGCAAATAAATAGTTCAGTTAGTTAGATGGTGTTTTGTTGGGCTTTTTTAATCTATCTACTTAATTTACAGAATTCCATTTTATGGCTTTGATTTTGTTCTGTACTATAGAATCTGAAGTCTTTCGGTAGCTTTGGCAACATTTTTATCACTGATTTTCTGACTGTGGTATTTTCCCTTCTGTCCTGTAGTAGAGGAATGAAATATCCTTACAATGCACAGACTTTTTTGTGCTTTTAGGGTTTTCTAAATTCGAATTCTGACATGTGCACTGGAGAATGAAGAAGAACAAAAGGCTTGTTATTTTCATACTCTACTGCATTCTTTTCTTAGCTCCAAGTTTCTGGATCCTAAAGTGAGATCCATGGCTGTACACTGCAAACACTCCTGAGAGGCTGGGCCCCTTTAGCAAGTTAGAGAGCTGAACGTTTTTGTTGTTTTCACTCTTTCTTTAATCCCCTTCTGCAAAATTATGGAAGTTTAAGACAGTTATTTAAATGGTTGATGGCAGGTTTTTAAAGCTTGTACTTTATCTCCTGTATCCTCAGAGTATAAATAGTGCCAGTGATAGAAAACAGAAGTTTCAAGACTAAATTTACCTTGAGAAGAGAGCTGTTATGATAATTATGCACAGAGCTTTAGAAAATGGAAATAACATAAATCTTCGCTAAATAGTCATTACTCAAAGTCAGATAATCTGGTGTTCTGAGAAGAGCTCTGTATCATTCTTCTTTTGAATCCTTGTGTGGTCACACACACAGAACATGGTGCTTTAATGCTCCAAGGAAATGTTCTACTTTGCTTCTATAGTGAAGCAGTTTCCTTTAATCAAATGGAAGCCAATAGAAATACACGAGCATCGAACAGAGCTCTATGTTGCCTGCTGGGAGATATTTAAATTTGTGCTAGCTTGCACTAGAAGGAAATGCTGTTAAAGCATTTCGTTTTTTTCTGTAAAAACTCTAACATTCAGTGTGCAAAATTGACATAAAAAAAAAATAAGATAATATCATATATATTGATTAAGGCAATTAACTGTTCAGCCAACTGTGGAATAATACCATACACGTTTTAACATGTTTATTCTTGTGCAAGCTGATCATATTACTTTATATTATAAATAAAAAATATGAGCTACTCTGCTGTTTCTAATTTACTTTTTGTGATTCTAGGGTATTGTCATTTATGAAATGGAAATAATTATTTGCTTATATGTATATACATGAGAGAGGAAATAATTACATAGGTCTTAAATGGCAAGTATTGTTTGGATCAAGATGATTTTGCATGTATTTATAAATGATTCATTGCTAAAAAGGTTCAGAAAAAGAACGCTTAGATTGCAGAGTAATTTTCAAAAACTATGAATAAAAAAATACCAGTTGTCTCTGCATATGGTGTATTATATGTGCATTAGTATTTTGACACATTCTCTGTCTGTTCAGTCCTGTGCTGTTGATCCTGGCCCCACAAAATGTGTTAATTGTGCACAGTTATTAATAGCAACAGATACTTTACAATTTTTCATTTGTTGATTTTAATGTGGATAATAAGATTAAATTTATTTTTTCAATCTTATTTTAATCTTATATTTTTAAACAGCTGGAGCAACCAAAGCATGTCCTGTGAATTACACAGGAAGCTTTGGGTAAGACTCAGAATTAAGTTTTGAGTTTGTAGCTATTGAATGAGAGATGCTCAGTATGAATAGTGAGCCTCATGCACAGGGGCTTAAATCTATTGTAGTGTGTAAATGAGGTGAGCTTGTTCTCAGCACTTTAAAATGCACTTACATCAGCACAGGATTGGTGAGCAAATTTTGGAGGGGACGTACCTGTCCACATAATTCAACATAATGCTTCAACATAATACTACAGGAGAAAATGTTGATTATGTTTAATAGAATTAGTCTTTCCTACTCCTAACTGACTTTAAGGGAACTCTGGGTTCCAGGAATCCCAATTTTAAGGCAGATCTTACCATGCTGGCAGCAGGAAATCTGTATAACTAGCAGGGTTTGTTTCACCTAACAAATCTCTTTTTTCTTTTAAGAAAAAGCTAGGGGAAAATTTCTTTCCCCTTTTACAAATTATCTGAGGAATTTTACTTCTTAAGTGAACTAATTTATTGTACTACTGGAGGTTCAGGATTCCTCAGAATACAAATTTTACCTTCCAGTTAGTTAGATAAGTATCCAAGTATGAAATAATTTTATCTGGACCTTTTAATATTTAACTTATATAAATTTTGCTGCTGAGTAAATACCCACTTAGCTTTAATACATTTCTGTTTAATGTGGGATGGCTCTGAAAAGTGAATATTACCATCTAATTGTTAAAGTAATAAGGAAAGCCTTTTGCCTATTTGAAGTTTTATTCATTAGTTTCTTCTTATTTAATGTCAAGAGAATGAGTTTAATATGGCTGAGTGAAATGGGGGGAGCTATAAATGGTTTTCCTCCAAGGTAACTAGATAATCCTTTCAAAGTTAAACTGGACTACTAATTTTTATTTAAATTTTATTAATTCAATACATATGTAACACTCCTCTCCTGTCTTCATTCAGCGTATTTCACTGAATGGCCATTATAGGTCTTAAGATTTATGTGTGCACATGGATCAATATTTTAGATTTAATTTGGCCTAATATTCCAGAGTTTTCTTATATTGATGTGACATCAGATCCTATCTGGCAAAGTAAGGTTTACTGCGTGTATTTGTCTGAGAGTTGTTACTTCATGTGCTCAAGTCATAGATCCTCATTTCACATCCAGTGAAAATGCAGACAAGTTAAAAATACTGTTGTACCTTCTTGCCAAATGGATTTAATCTGCTGCATATGAAACTGTCATTTTGGAGAGGATCGCAGAGTGTAAATAGAATATAATTTAAAAATTCACACACTATTCTTTCGGGGGGGAGCAAAGAATATGAAACATGTAGAACAATAGGGCGGAAAGATAGATGTTCCTCTTTTAATGCAGTCTAGGTAAGAAGAATGTCTGGGATTAATCTAGTGGTAAATTGCTTTCTACCCTACCCTAATAATCTGTGCTTATTGGACTTGTTATTGTGTGGTAATCCAATTTCTCCATATGACACCAGCATAAAAGAGAGCTGTCTTTGCCTGCAGAGCCCAGTGCCATCTATTTTCTTGCGCATCTCTTTTACAGACCAGAAAGTGATTGTACACTGCACTGCATTTCTAAGTGTGGCCTTCTTTGCCCTTCATTGGATCCTTCATTTGGGGCAGAAAACTCAAGAACTGAGAGTCTGTTTTGGTCTACTGGGCTTGGCTTTATAGATGGGGCTCAGGTTGGCTGACAGAGGAAAAGCTGAGCTTTGTGCTGCGAATAATCAACAGTTGGCCAGCAGCTGTGTGTGGAACGGGCTCAACTGCAGAGCCTTGTTGTGAAAAGCTAGTGTTTCATCAACCATATAATTGGTGTCTGAAATCCATCTGCAGCCATGTGTTAACAGATAGCTCAGGTTAGAAATTAGCAATCTCTAGCAGTGATAACCAGTTCCTGGAGAAAACCATGGATGCTATAGGCATGTGATAATGCTGTAGTGCTGATGTTAAGCTATAAATCAGGGGGAAGGACAGAGCCTTAAGCCAAGGTTTTAGTCCCAGGAACTTGGCCAAATGATAGTTTAAATAGATGTTTTCTGCCTACCCCGACTGTCTTATTTTGAGAACAGTGTAGGCTGAAGAAAAGAAATTGAAAAATGTCCATGGTGCAATGGAGAAATTCTATCTCTGGCATTATAAAATATATAGATACCTAAAATTAACCTTCTGAAGTTAATCTTGCATGCTCCTCATACTTAGTTCTTTAATATTAGAAATGAGAGTGTCTTCACTATGGCAAATACTCGTCTTTTTTTCCTGCACTTCATTTGTGCTCATCTGATATGAACTCTGTGTTCAGTCATTTCTGAGGCTACCATAAAGAAATAACATTTGTTCAGGTTGAATTTCTTGCTATTTGCTTTCGTAAAACAACCAGTTCACTTTTATCCCTCTTTCTCTTTTTGCTTTGATTTTCTTCCCCCCAAGCATTGTGAGTGTTTTTTCATGGAAGAGAGTCTGTATGCCCTAAATATCACCCTGCCATTGTAATTCTTAAATTGAAACCTTTGGTTTTATGTTTTTCTATATAATCTTGGTGTGTATGCTGTCTTTCCCCTCTATTTGTCAGAAAGATTAATGTGAGAGTAGAGTATTAACATAGCACGGCACAGGATTGTGTGAGCTAGTTCTTGTCACTCTAGGAAGGACCTCTATTCCTTTACTGTATCATGTGCTTGAATTTGTTGACAGTGAGAATAGGATCCCACTGGAGGATAAATTTATCTCTTTAGAAAGCTAACAAAGGAACAATTTTGTGTATCAGAAGTGTCACAGAAGAGTGGTCATAGTTTTCATTACTTGCACCTTCAGAGTAAAAAGTAGAAATGGACCCAGTTATTTAGTGCAATTCTTGGATACTGCAGTCACAGTAGCTGAGAGTAGTTGGATAAGTGGACAGACATGAAAACAGGCAAAGCACGTTAGTATTTAAAGGTATATTTTGCATATTCTCTGAAGAAGTACGGGGTCACTATTTTTCATGCTTAGGTAGAATGGCAGAGTAATTGAAACTCCATTTGTATCAATGCTAACTGAAGTCGGTTCCCTCCTGTCTTTCCTTTAAGAAGCATAAGAACAAAGGTCCATCACTTGGTAAAATATCAATACATGTAGCTGAGGGGTTTTGCTGAACTAATTCTTAGAAGAAATGAGAAAATGGCACCAAAGTGAAAACTGAACAAAATGCACATGATCTTGTGTAAATGACTACTTGAAGTGTGAATTCAGACACTGCTTTGTGAGAGCTTTTGGATGGAACAGTAGATGAAGGTGAATAGAAAGGAAAACAATTGCTTGCTTGTGATTTGTTGTGCTAAGAACAGCAGAACTTTAACTCTGTGAATAAGCAAGATTGCATCAGACACCAAATTCCATCATGTGTGTATTTTCTTAATCAGAAAAACTGTGGAGAACTCTGTAATTTTATGTAGCTGTCTAGGTCAGCTGTAGTTGAGCTGATTCCACCTTTAGCAAGAACCGACTCTTTTCATGCTAAAATAATCAAGATAAGAATGAAAAAGACAGGTTCATCATGCTTTGAATCATTCTGTCTCTGATCTGTGTAATTGGCCCAAGGGATTGCTAGAGAACTTCAGTTCTCTCATTTATTTTTTTAGAGCATCAGGAGCACTTTATTCTGTTGGGAAAGCAGTTATTAAATCTGCACAGTGCACTCTAACTCACTTTTGGAAGACTTGCAGCTGCTTCCACTGAGATGTCCGAGAAGCCAGAATAGGCCATTGGATGAGAGCTCTGAGCATGCTTCTTGCATCTGACTTGTTAAACAACTGTTGAGCAGCAAGAACTATAATTGTCCAACCCAAACCTAGTCAGGCTGAAACTGGAAAGATTAATTCTTCCAAAATAAGATGTTGATATTTTTACACTGTGGGTAATACAGTTTTTTTTGTCTAGGCTTGCTTAAAAGTATGAGAATCTGTAATCTGCAACATCTGTGGTGTGCAAGATAATAGAGTCTACCAAAAGTGTTGTTTCCTGCACCATTTTGTCTCTTGCTGTATGTGTCAAACTTGTTACAGAATTAGCATTTAACAGTTTTTTACTATAAGGGAGGTTTGGAGTGGAAGTGTTCAGATTTGGGTTTGGTTTATTTATTACTATTTGAAAATAATAAAAATAATCTCATGTAGATAAGTAAGTTTTATATGATAAGAGAAGGATGAGATGCAAATTAAAGGGAGCCAACTGAACAATAGCTGAAATACTTTTGTAAGAAATAATTGTTTTCAATTATATGTTCTTAATTGCCTTTTATTCAGAAGCATATAGCTGCTGAAATGATAATAAAATATCTTGATGTTCTTTTTTCCATCTGTGAAGCCACTGGGTCTATTTGCTTCTGTAATGTTAAGCATTTCAATAAAAGTTGTGATTTATGTCTCCAATCAGTTCCTATTGTTCAAAGAGGAAAAAAATGACAAAGTATTCTGAGTCATTGTATAACAAAAAAAGTTTTGGTTTTTGTTATCTCAGATTTTATAAATCAAGTAAGGTTAGTAGAAATTTATTATTCTAGGTGCACAAACTGAGCAAACTTCTCGTTTGTTTGTTTTTTAAGATAACAGTTCAGTTTAAGTCTGAGCTAAATTTTCCAGACGAACGGTTTTTTTAAATTTTAGGGTTTGTTTTCAGGAAAATTGAAGAAAAATACACATATAAAATAATACTACAGACATATCTTCCTTCTTAATAACACTGTGTAAAATTTTGCCTTCTGCTTCAGATACATTATAAAAAATATTTTTTAATATCGTATATTGACTTGATTTTAGTTTGGCCCTCCTTTAGTCAGATTTTCTTTTTGGGACACTGGATACAGCTTCAGGCAACAACTTTTGCCATTTGATTATTGGTACCAGACCAATGAAACGGAAAATGGATTTCTTAAAATGCAAATCAGGAAGGACAGTGTAGGGCATGGATATAAAGCACTACAGAGCCCCTGGTAGCTGCTGATGTTTATGTGCTTGAGCCAGTTGGTGGTGCTTAAACCTGACACAGCACATTGAGATTTATCAGATTGATAACCCTGAGTCCCACAGACCATGCTGTGGGCTAACACAGACACGGTGAAGTCTTGTCAGGAATGAAGTGTTGAGGCTGTAATTGCGACAGACAGTGATCCTTACCAGTTCCACAAGTAAATAAATATATAAGCTTCCTATAATGAACCTTTATAGCAACGTAAATGTAATGTGCTTAGGCTCTTTTTCCTTGTCTGATAAATAGAAATTAAAAAATATATGATGTTTCTGAAATTTTGGGGTTTGTTCTTTATTCTTCAGAAAAATGACCTACATTAAAGGTGTCACAAACACATCAGTTTTCTGAGCTGCTTCACTAAGTGACTGTTTTGAAACACACTACTTACAGAAAGGCAACAATTTATAACTTCAGGCAAGTTGCTAATTTTGAATAGAAACATTGCTGCTGAAGTGATTTAATATCAGTGGCGGTAAAGAGCAGGGTTTATAGTTTCTATAAACAAGGCTACCCTTTCAACACTACCCAGTAATGTTTTATTTCTATTTCTATTTCTATTTCTATTTACATTTACACCTTTACTTGCCAATTTTGAAATTAAAATATAATTGATAGAACTTGATGAATACATTGGTTTCACTACAGACTGAAGTATTTTGCAGTGGCCCAGTGCAGGCCTAGCAAAAAGGTTACATGTGCTTTAATTGCACATTCTTCAATCCCAGTCTACAAGTTTCCTTTTTCTTTGTTTTCTCCCATCTGTGGTGACTTGTACAGATACTACTGTGGCACAAGAGGACTTTAAAGGTGGTTATTATAGATAACTTTTTAATTATAAATTTAAAAAGCAATAATAATTTAAAATATTGACTTACTATAAAGCAAAGGGTCCATATTTTTATTATTTTCATCCTAAATCGCACCTGTAATTCTAGTTTGTTGTTTTGAACCCCTGAAGATGTGCCACAGAATAGATTATACGCTATAGCTATTTTTTACTGGTGTTATCCATATTCTATTTTGTTAAAGCTGTATAGTATTGCACTTTTAATGAGTCAGATGTAAAAGGTTTTCAACTGCTCTGAGAAACTTCTGATGCTTTTACCTTTTCTCATAACTTTGATCTCTGATTAAATTTAAATAATACTAACAGTTGTTTTCTGAAATTCTTGCTGCTTTGTAATCGTTTCTAAGAGCATCAAAGACTAGAATGAAAGTGATAATATTATAACTTAATTCAGATATTGTTTTACTGCAGAATTCTAAGCATAACCTTCATGCTCACAGAGTGTGCACTCATGATTAAACTGCAGGAAAGAACCTGCACACACAGAGATTCATGTGTAGGGTGCATTCAAGGTGATGCTGGTGCAGTTTGTTGTGAGAATACACAGCAACTTCATGTCTCTCTGCCTATGTTGCTGTGCCTGCAGCTCTAACTCTTAGGGGGCTGTTTGGTTTATAAACTATATTTTACATTAATGCAAGGTGTCAGTTTTCAGCAAGTCCAGACGTAGATGGGAAGTGTAATCCCAAATTCTCCCAAGAGGCAATGCCATCTGGGAACAATAAGGAAACACACTTAAATTACTAAAATTGAGGTATTTTGTATTTTTTTAAAAATACATTTGCTCTTATGCTCATTATAAATACTTCTTGTCTTTTACCTTAGCAGTTGTTTCTGGATTTTGTTTTGTTTGGGGTTTTTGGTGGGGGTGGTGGGGGTTGGTTTATTTGGGTTTTTCTTAATGCTCTGGAAAAGTTCCATATTTAACCAAATACAAGGAATGCCATATCTTCAGGACAGATAGGGAACAAGGTAAGACTTAAGGCCAACCTGTATTTGATTAATTCTATACTAATGAATAAGAATATGATAATTTATAACTACCTGTAAAGACTTTTTCTACTTTATATTCAGTTCCTGAGGATGCCTACGCTGACCATTTAGCAGTGTCCAACTAAGTCCATGTTGAGCATCTGTCCCTTCTTTATAATTCTAGTGTTTGATATACTAATCTTTGGATTGAATCTTATGTGGATTAGATGATCTAAACTTTTTAAAACTTCCTTTCCACTTCTTTCAGGGAAAATTGAGGGAAAGAGAAGGTGGTGCTTTGATATGTTTCTTCTTTCTTTCCTTTTTCTTAATTGTATTTCTGCAACCATCTGTTCTTTTTAATCCAGTTTGATGCCAGAAAGTTCTTACTCAGGGCAAAACTAGCTTCACAGACAACACTGTGTCATTCTTGTATCATCATAAAAAGTTTTGGGTTTTGCACAGGAGTAACATTTGCGCAAAAGTCTCCAGCAGGAAAAAAAAAATGGTACCAGTGGCTTTCTTGTGACCTTTTTTTTCATTGAAGTATATTTTAAAAGCATGGTTACTAAAATCCTGATATTTAATAAGTAGCAGTTGCTGTTGAAAGAAGCTCAAAGACTTTTTTATTCTTTGTTCTCTGATGCAGGATTTCATGTGTGAGGCTACTCATGAACTGACAGCACTGCCTGCTGTAACATTTTCTAATTATTAGTGATCATTGGAAGCATTTTGCAAGTATTTCACATAGGAAAATATTTCATTTTAGGTGCAGCCAAAATCTCAGTTAGGAGGTGCATTTCAAAGAATAGACAACAATGAAATGACAAGGCATTAAAAAAAAACCCCAAAACCCCCAGGAAAAACAACAGTGGAAAATTATGAGAACCAGGGGATGATTTTTCAGTATAACATCAGGAAATTGAAATTTAAAGGCTTTCTAACTCTTTGGACTACTTTAATAAAATTCTTGGTTGGTTTCTAATGCATTTTTCACTGTGCCTCGATTTTGATTCTTTATTTACCTCTATTTTGTGTATTATCTCCAGGGAGCTTAGTAGTTCAACCTCATTTGCTATTAAAAAAGTAAAAGAAAAATGGCCAAAGGTCAGGGAAAGAATACCGGTCTTTAAAACGAAATCATAAATATATATATATTTTTTTTTTTTTTTTTCCCCTGTAGCCTTTTTTTTTCCTTATTATCTATCCAGGGGATCTTTAGTTTTCTTTAATAAAAAAAAAAGTACAAGACTTTCTAAACTTTTTTGTGCCCGTTGCCTTACAGGCAGCATACAAGCACCTTCTATTGCATTCTTGTCCTTAGCATATTTTAAAAATGAAATTTTATACCTGTATTTCTTGTCCAAAATATTAAAACACGCTTTTTAAATTTTTCCCCAATTATGCTCAAATGTCCATTTTTAGAGAAGATGAATGTAAAGCACAGGTGGACAAGAACTGGAACGCTGCAATTACAAATGAGATATAAATAAACATTTGTTGTATTATATTTAAAGAATTTGGGCATGGTTTGAAAAAATATTTTTGGATGTGATAGTTCCTTGTGGAGTGAAGTTTTGCTCTGTGGGAAGAGGCCTTTCAGTCACCTCTGGTAGTTACACGAATGCCTTTGCCATCTTAAGATTTCTGTCAGAAAAGATTCCCTTTTACTACTGTGTTCTATTTCAATACCTATGGAGATTAAACAGCCTGCTCTTAATTAGAAGTCAGATTTGGTTACCAACCACTCCAGATTTGTCCTCCCTGCACAGAAGCGGCATAAAAAATAGTGAGATCTCAAGGAAACAAATATTTTAGGCGTTATTTTATTTACTGTTTTGCAATGTCTTGCCTGCGACCACTGGGTGGGGCTGTACAAATGCCAGAGACCTCTGCCTGTGAAACACAAGCATGAGCTAAGAGACAGCGCATGGATAAAAAACAAGGAGGAGGAGTAAAATAAGGCAGCAATGAGATGTTAGATGATAATCATTCAGCAAAGAAGAAATTGGCTTTTGAAGCCCAAGGAAGCAAAGAATTTGAAACAGAGCAATGAAGTAGCTTTGCTGATGCTTTCTGGGGTGTTTTGTGTGCAGAAGAGCACCAACTTTGCAATCCTTCTGCAAGTAAAGCGTTGGACAACAGAAATAAAGTACAGTTGGATGATGAAATATTTCAATAGAAAACGATAGATAATGAACCACTGAAGAAAATAAGGAGGAGAAGAAGACAATACAGATTTTTGGCCTAGCTTGGTATAGCTTCAAATCCTTTAAACTTTCCTTCTTTTAAAGAATTGTGTTGTAGAACATCAGGGTTAAAGCATTCGTCCTACATGCAGTACCTTATAGTTCATCAGAAAAGTTGCATGTTAATCTGGAAAAGTAATTTCTGTTATCTTTCAATTCCAGTAACTACAGAACCCACATGATTTAAAGATCGAGGTCTTCTGAGAATACATCTGATTCTTTCCTTTTGTGTGTCAGGTTGTTGAAAATTCCACTCTGAATGGCTGCTGCCATGCTTAATTAGCAAGCAGATCATAAATGAAACTGCTTCTTCACCAACTGTGACCAGCAGGTATTGACAAGAAAGCCACGTAAACTCTACAGGTGACTGCTGGTGTGCTTAAACCAGCAGAAAAATATGTTCACTTCAATGTCCCTGGGGCATTTAGCTTTGTATTAGACAGCAGCTTTTACTGGAAATGTGAGCACAGGGCTTGTGAACTTGCAGAAATCTATAACGTTCCAGCTGTTTGAAAAAGCCCCCCCACACTTATTGGTAGAATGTTGTCAATATTTAACTCAGTAAGTTCAAAACTTTTGTTCTAGGGGATATAAAATCAAAAAAGAGATTGTCCATTTTTCCACTTTTCAAAATAGTTTCTGATCTATTTTTGTAAATCCTTTTCTTCCAGGTATTGGGACTAAAGCCTTAAAGCATTCCTTTTCCCATAACTGCAAGGTCTTTTGCTCTCTACCACCATGAACATTTTAATTTGTCTAGTAAAATTATTCTCATAAAGGAGAAAAAAAAATACAAAGTTGGAAAAAAAGAAAGTCAGAAGTCTTAGTTAATGTGTATTAAATTCTGGAAAGAGTTGTTGCCTTTGCAAGTAAAATCCTGCTGGGTTTTATGTTGTTAGGAGAGAATTAATTCTTCATCCTTTTTGCAGCCAACAGGGATTCCCAACTCCTGCTTATGAATAAACTGTAATATTGACCCTTCAGTGCAAGTCAGGATGCAGACAAGTGTCAAGAGCCATCTGGCTTGGCTTGACCATAGACTCCTCATTTGTGAAGGTGCTAATTTCTTTATCATTAGAACCTTTGGCTTCAACAGACCTAGACACCTGGGAATATTTTGCATTAGAAATTTGCATCAAACTGCAGTCTACCCACAGGGCATGTGTGTGTGTGTTTATATATATGTACATGAAAATGTCAGTCTTTCTGTATCAAAATTATATGAAAGTAAGATAAATTTATTTCTAGTACACTGCACCTAATTGGAGAATTTAATGCACTTGTACCTTGGTTGATTGTGAAGTTCTCTGTAATTTACTAATTTAAGGGCACTTGTGCTGAGTTACACAGAATTTCTCTTCTATCAAACTGAAAACCAACATGTGTTTTGTGTGTTTCATCATGGAGATATATGTGCATAGTCATTATCTGCATGAATTCAAGAGGGCCATCTTATGGATTCGAGCTGGAAAGAATTAATCTTGCAGACCAGTGTCAGTAAGGACTTTTTGCTATCTTGAATAATAGCTGCAATTTTTAACAATATTATTGTAGATTGCCTAAGGAAGCTATGGATTTTCCATCACTGGATATTTTATAAGGTCAGGTTATTCAAACATCTGTCAAGAATGGTTTCAGTATAGCTGATGGTGCCTATGGCAAAATAAGTGACCTCTTGGGGTCCCTTCCACCTCAGTGTTCTGTGACTCTGTGGCATTGTGATGACACAGATTGGAGATATGTATGCAGAAGTCACCCACTTACAAAAGTTCATTTGTACTGTTTTATCCCACTTCTATTTCTTAAGATTGTGGGATTTATGTGCTTAAGCAGAAGAGAAAGGAGAATGATGCCTAATTAATTACGGAAATTTTTGCCATTTAATTGGATTATGTATTTTGTGATCTACCTTGACACTGAATGAAGGGAAGACATAAAAGCAAAGCAGCACAGATCAAGACTTGCAAGTTTGCTAAAGCAACTCTTCTATTTTAAATGATGGTGTTAACTGGTGATACAAATCACATTCTAATTCAGACTGCTCTGCACAGTTTGAAATGTGCATTTGTAGCCTCTCACTGTCTGCCTTGTCCTGTTGATGGACTGAGGGTACAGTCACCTTCAGGACTCTTCAAAACCATCGATGGCTACAGATGGTAACAACAAGGTTTGTGCCTATGCAGCTATGCCTGCAATTTATTATCAACTTCCCAATCTCTATAACCGAAACCCCAAGGGAGGTGTTAATTCAACTGGATTTGAAAAAGTATAATGGACAGAAAAGCTGGGTAAGGAGGAGAGAACAGAAGTGTTACTCTTGAAGTGGTCTGGTCTAATAATAGAAAATTAGTTCTCAATCAAATAAGTACTTGACTGTTCTCCCAGAGCACAGAGTAGTGTCCTAACGGCAGCCCTTCAAACACATCTTAATGACAAAGCACTTTTGTTAAACATTTAAATGTTTCAGTTTTGGTGATCTGCAGAAGGAACATCAATTAGAAAACTTCTGAATGTAAATTGCTTTGCAGTAGTGAAATGTTGTAAGTACAATTAATACAGCTTAGATGGCATGAGAAACACAGTGTGGCTTTTTTATTGCAAACTATGCTAAGATTGGTGGAATTAACTGAAATTGCATCTCTTACGAAAGTGAAATAGTGGTAGAACAGAATTGAAGTATCTTGAGTCTTGAACAGTGCCTAAAGGCTAAGTAATCTTTAAAGCTTTATAACAATTTGTATCTGTGCATATTCATGTCACTGTTTGTTGTTCAATTGAAGATATTTATTATTTTGAGTTTAATATTACTGAGTTCTGTTTTTTTTAAGTCAATGTTATATTATTATTTCATATGTCTGCCATCAAAATGCATACCTACTATTAAACATTAGCCCTTGAGAATGTTATTTAAATACTACTACGTAATAATAGACTGAAAATTTTTAGGGTTTTGAAACTGACCCATTTTTAGAAATTTTTGCAACATTTGCAGATTCAGAATACAAACAGCTACTCCATTTATAGAACACTCATTAAAAATGAAGTAGCAATTTAGTATAGGAATAGTTAAGAGGTCAGTGAAAGTCCCTGCAGCCTGGGACTAAAGCACTGCCTTTATTTGCCGTTGTACTTAAAATTTTTCATCAGTAAGATTAAAAACTGGTAACATGTAGGCAACATAAGCTGTAATTTGTCTCAGCTATACATGCATGGTTAATTTTCTTATTCTGAGTAGACATATTAAAATAATAAGTACTGATAATGTAACCATGTATACAAATATCCACTTTCAAAGAAAATAAAAGGAGAAACTATTTTCCGTTGCCTTGAAAAATATTTAATGCACATATTTTAAAGTACTTATAAATTTTATATGCTTCTGTTCTTAGCTGTTTTGTGTAGTTGTTATCAGTTGATGTGTACCTGACTGCTCTTGTTAATATGGGCGAATTTGTAGAAGCCTTGCATTTGTGAAATTATTTATATTAAAGGTTGTCTATATAGTAGGGATGCATTTTAATATTTATTTAGAAAGGATGCATTAAAATGTACTGGAAGTTTCTGAAAAAGTTGCCCTATGTTTCCACGTCTATGGAGTCTTGATATGTTGTGTGTCAGAAGCTAACTTTTACAGCAAATGACTAGTTTGAACCAGTCTTTATACAGGAAAATTTGCAGCTGATAGTAAGTTATTTAGAATAGGAGAAATGAAAGCCAACTGCAAAGAAGCACCTCAGTGATACTGGGTGATAAAGTGACAGGTGAAATTCACAGTAAATAAATGTAAAGTAGTTATTAAAGGGTAAAAAAATATAAATTTGTGCCCAAGAATGGACTTCAAACTGACAATTATTGTTTAAGAACTTCACTGTGAGATTATCTATTCACAGTGTCTTCACTGTGAGCTATGAAAATAGCAGCAGCAAAAAAAAAAAAAAAAAGCAAGTTTAATATACATTTTTAGAAAGAAATAAGATAAATTAGAGGCCATGATGCTTACAAGCAGTGTCACAGCACTGCACCTGCATCTTCAATAGGTAAAAAGAAGAATGAGTAGGATGAGTAACAGATGATTAAATAAATCTTTCAAACAAGGAACAAGTAGAACTATAAGCTTTCAGTCTGGGAAGAAGAAAACCAAAGGAGGCTATGACAAATTTATTAACTCCTGAGTGGTGAGTAAATCGATTATGGGTGATTGTTCTCCGGCTCTTTACTGCAAGGACATTGGGCGTTAGATGAAACCAGCAGGTGTTGTAAATAAGTTAAACCAAAGGAAGTATTTTTTCAGTTTCATATATTGGCACCATGGAAGTCTTTGACACAAGATGTGTTTACAGGGATTCAAAAAGGGGTAAGACTGGTTACTGATATTATCCATTAAGGACTATAAAGCTCATGATTCTGTTCCAGAGAGCCACTGAAGCTCGGACTCACTGGAGCCTAGGAAAGTGTGTTTAGAAAAATCTCTGCATTTTTGCCTTGGCTTTGTACACTCCCTTAAGGGTCCTCACTGCTAGAGAGGGGATACAGGACAAGTCAATGCTTGGTTCAATCAAGTACAGCCTTTCTTAGATGAAGCTTAACAAATGTTTCAGTTAAAAACATTGCCAAGATGCAAAAATGCTTTGATTTTCATGTAACTTCAGGAATGGAGAGCTGGCTTTGTTTCTTCTTTGTTTGTTTTAATTTGACTTAATCTGAAATTAACATCTCCATTGAGATGAATGGGATAGAATTTCTAGATGGTTGTTGTTTGTCACATGAGATTATGTTCCTTTCATGGCTAATTATATTTTAATTTGCTCACTGCATATATTCATATCTCTTTTTCTGCATTTAATTGCATATCAGTTCTTGGCTTGTATTTTAATTCCTGTACTTTCTTTTTAATACATCTTGAAAGAAAGTTGTGCTGAGGAGTTCAGTGTTTGTTGGCAAAAAGCCACATTAGAATGCACCATTTTTGAGCATAAAAAACCCAATAGATAGTATCTTTTATTGATTACTTGGATTATGGGGCAGACAAAGGTGACTTTAAGGCAGGAAAGGTTCAAGAACACTGGAGAACAGGATTGGGTGTCAAAATGCTGTTGCTATCTCCAGGAAAAGGTTTGCATAAAATAGGCTGCAGTTTAATAGAAACAAGTGTAGGTAGAAAAGAAGAGAAATGTTTAACTGCACAAATCACAGGTGTGCAGTTGTTGGCTAGATAAGAGCGCTGCACTGGTGAATTTCATGTGATTTGATGGATTAGAAACTGTCCAAGGATTAATGCCATCCAAGCAAAAAAGCAGGAGGAATGTAAAGATTCTTTACATGGACCACCACAGTGTTGTTATTCTTTGTGTTAGTGAGGTGTGATCTGAGGAAAGAGGCCTAGAATTTGGTGTCTTGATTGAATATGAAGCACCAGAAAGTTTAAAGATCAGTGAGAATGGCTAGAATCTAGAAAACATGACTCACAATCTGAAATTAAATGAACTGTGACTGTTATCACGTGTCCTCTTAAATTTAATCACTTAATCATATTATTTTGTGCCCTGGTGTTGATAAAACACAGAAGCATCTGAGTTCCTAACTCTATCTGTTAGCTTGCTTCACTTTTTATATTTGCAGCCTTTTCTCCTCTGGAATGTGACTCTAGTTTGGCAAGCTGCTCTGCTTTTCCTTGTCTGCTGTAAATCCAAATTGGCTTGTACTTTCAATACCAATGTCAGACTGTAAGCTCTAATTGCATATTTCCTAGTCTTTGCTAAATTAGTAAAAGACAAAAGTTAGTCTTTGAGTGATGAGAGTAGAAACTTTCATCATTTAGTCAGAAATTAGATTTTTCTCTTCCCCTGTTTCCACAGAAATCAATAAACAAACACATCCAAAAGCATTAAAAATTATTTAGACTTTATTTATGTAAAATTTCTTAGAAAAGTACCTTTAGTAAATTGCTATGTATTTCTGTGTGATATACCTCCTAGTTATTATGAATCTACAAATACAGTTTTCTCAAATCCATCTGTTTCACTTTGAGCTCTTGTAAAACCTACTTTTATAATAGATTTTTTGTATAAGAAATTAAATATGCTGTTTTGAAATATAGCTTAAAATGTTCTTTTCCTTTGTTGGCGGTCACTTTCCTTTTGTTCGTGTTACATAGATCTGCAGTAATATTTAGTGGCAATGACACCCCTAGATTAATTGTGCATTGTTCAGAGCATATAACTTTGTCAGTTTTAATTTTGTTGCCTTTTTGTTTCACTGAAATATGTTTTGTGAACTTGTGAGGGAATGTGTAGGGGTTATCTTAGTTCATTTATCTAATGCAGCAGTCAAAGCACAGACTCTGCATTTTTTTACTATCTCCTTATATTAACAAATTATTTATGCTTGCAATCTTCTGTTGACAGCCACCTCTGAACTCCCTCTTCCTTCTCAGAGAGATTGACCAGAATGGAACACACTGCTCTAGTCACTCTGAACCATTCGTTTACCGAAATACATTAAAATTGTGCTGTCATTTTCTCTCACTGCTTTTGCATACCAATAATGTGCGGGCCTTTGTCAACTTCTGTGCATCAAACTGAAGTTTTCATTGAGATTTTTGAGTGCTTCACAAAGAATCCTAAGGGTAGGGCTTTCCAGGAAATCTGAGGGGTCTAGGTGTCCATCTCTAACCTGAGAGTCAAATTTCGAATGAATCAGTAACTGAAGCTCCTTGGACTCCTTTGAAACTCTCAGTGTCTTCCTGAGAGATGCCTGGTGCAAGGCTGTGAATTAACTGGGTGCTGAGGATTTCCTGTGCATTCCTACACTTTGCTTTCTGAGCTATCTTTTTAATCCACATTGCATCTTTGCTTTTCTACCGTGAAACATACAGTGAAATACTTTGTCAGAAGGCCAAATAAACATTATCAACCTGTATTTTACCCCATGCTATTTAGCAGGCATGATCAAAGGAATCTAAAAGCAGTGTAAAAATTTTGCTCAGCAAAATAGGGTACGTGTCTGTTCATATTGGAGGAAGGTATAATCTAAATTAATTGATTTCATTTTAGCATATCATAGCTTCTTTCAGTTTTCTTTCTTATTTCAATGTAATTTCTCTCAATTTATATCAACGACTGTGAATTTTTAGTATCATTCATAGGTTTAAAATTGTCATCTTTCAACATGTGGGCTGATTTTGCTTCATAGTTTGTCAGCTCTGCAATTTAAAATCCCTCCAGAACACCTGGATGTATTTCTAAAGACACATAGTGATTTAGTGTTTCCTTTATTGTTCAGCTGTAGTAATGCAGCTCAGTATTTCAGTCTTAAGGAATTCATTTTATGGTTTCCTCCATTTTTCTATAACTTAGACATTAAGGTTTTTGAATTTGACTTTGTAATATCCCTGCAAGGTGAGAAACACAATTCTCAAAAGCACAAGATGAGGAAGAGAGGGGAATGTTTCAAAATTTTCATAACTTTGCTGCTAAATAAAGGATTCTGTGACTGACTTCTGTGAGACTAGAATGAGACCAGCATAAATGGTTCTGAAAAATTTCACTCTCAAGGCTTGTCTTCAAGGGGAAATTACTGTGAGAAAGATGAGGTGTAAACTTTAAAACACGTTAACTGCTGCGCATTAACTCCCCATGCAAATATCACAGAGTCTAAGTAGCTCTGTTTGGAAAGTATGTAATCAACTGTAAATTCAAACTCCATTTCACTTCGTTGTGGCATAACTACCCAAGCTATGTTTGATCCAGTCCCCACATGAAAATGTGGAACCTCAACTCCAATTAATTCAATTTCCCCTTCCATCTACCACAATACCATCCTTAACCACTTTTGCCTCCCTTTGTACCTTCGCTACAGTAGAACCTAAACTTTTAAAGGTTTGATATGTTGTAACAAATCCAAGTTCTTCTGCATTTGAACATTTGATCCTGAACGTGTTTCCAGTGTACACACATTTATCTATTTGCAATGCACTTTTATAATCTACATTTATCAGCATCAGCTCCATTGTTCATAAACCCAAGTAAATTAAATTCTTAAATCTGATTATATTATTTTCTATTACTGTCTGTTCTTTATTTCTCTGTGTGCTATATATGTGGGTATGTGTATTTGCACAAGTATGAAACCTAACTGCTCACTAAAATTATTAATAACCCGGGTTTTCCTACAAATTCTTTGTGTTTTGCTTTTCATCACTTCCATTGCTTTCTCCACTCCTTTCCTCTTTCACCACTAGCTTTGTGGAGCTTTTAGTAGAAGATGGCTATGTGTTATAATTCAAAATACTTCAGATTCAATTTCTCTTGCATACTTATACACACGCAGCAGATCATCATGTTTTATGAAATAGGTTGGACTTCATGATTTATTTCTCCTGGTACTTTTATATATGACTGAAATATTTCCAGACTCTGAATGACAGTTACATCAGCTATATTTTTTAAATGTCAGAGGAAATAGCTTTATTTTATGATTTTTTTGACATGCTATACCCTAATTTCTTATATAATTTTGGTAAGCTCCATAGTATAGGAATCAAGACTCTTTCACTTTCAGTAATTGAACCCCTTATTTCTCACACACTGACACTTCAATATTGTTTAATCTCGGCATCTTGATTCTGATCCTCAAGAATTTGCTCTGAACTGTTTATTAGCTGTAAACTCAAAGTGACTTTTTCTTTTGACTATAATTCCTCTTAAAGTATCAGTAAGTGCAATAATTTTCCAAGTACATCCATGTCACCTCCCTGGACAAAAAACCTTCCAGTAGAAATTTAACCTGCTCTTAATATTAATGTTCTTTTTGCTTGAAATTGATAGATGCCATTAAGAATAAGTGGGACCTGAATGTCAAAATATTTTAGCTAAGAGATGTCAAACTATAAACCGAAGATGAAAATTCAGCATTAAAAATGTAAAATAATATATACAATTTATAGTTTGTGGAAGAAATACTGTCCTCCCTTGAGAGGAAAAGCTATTACCATTGCTTTAAAACAGAGCTGGCATCAATAACCAGTAGCTTACACTGTGTACTTGCCCTACCTTTTTTAGTATGCTATAAACAGAAATAGCTATTCCATATTTTATAGTTACAAATTAAATTTCAAATCCAGATTTATTTTCCCCTGTGAGCACATATTTAAGGTAAGAGGAATGAACACTCATAATCAGAATGCAGAAAAAAATCCTTTATTGTCAAGAAATTAAACATGATGTTGCTTTAAAGAGAAGTACACATTCCTCAGAAACTGAGCTCAGGGGAAATAGTATTATGACTGTGCTTTCAAACCATTGCATGTGGCAATGGCCAAGCAGTGAGGTACTAAACCCTGAGAGCAGGAGGATGGATAGGTTGTATAAATAATTTGGAGATTCCACCAGAGATCGTCTTTCCTTAACTAAATTTCACATTAATCTTTCTGAACTACTGTGTGTATGTGAGGCTTTTTCAAAATATCCAAGTTTTTATGACATGGTACAAAGCTTGGACACATCATCAGCTGCAAAGAGGGAGGCTGCAAATGTCTGCCAGAGAATCTTTACACATACTGGCATATGTTTCTTCCATGTTGCTGAGTTGGAAAATTGTATCAGTTCCTGAAAACAGAAAACCATCAGTGGAGTTCTCAGCCATCCTAAAATGCAAAAAAAAAAAAACCCACAGGTGCTCCATATCTTTAAAAATTGCACCACAATTTATGTAGTGGATTAAGATTCTCTAGTCTTAGCTTCAGCACTATCCAACTCCATCTCCATTTTATTAAAGGAATAAACTCCTATTTACTGTGAATAGTGGCACCAGAACATCGTTCTGAATTTACGTGGTTTTAGGCAGTCTGATTTGAAAGCGTTGGTTTGGTGCCTCACTTTCTGTTTTTTATCTATGAATCCCACTGGACTTGCAAATTAACTGGTATTCACATGTTGACATCTGTTCTTCAAAATGTTTAAAGTAACGGCTAAGACACTGATGAAAGATGCTGCAGAAAACCTGCTAATAATACCCTGTTAACACTGCAAAAACTCAGAACGCATTCAAAAGGGGAGAAGTGTAGCCAGAATAAAAGGCACCATGAGAGAATTGTTTTCTTTTAAATTGCACCATCCATAGGGACTGCTATGGGTGTTTATGGGGCAAAGAAACAAGGATCAGGATGCACAAGATGTGTATTTTATGTTTGAAAACACCACATACCAACACCTATGTCTTTGCTTTATATAACAGTGTTTTATTGGTAATGAAGAACAGGGAAAAGAGTATTGAGTACTGATTATAAATTTTTCTTTTTAAAAATTTCCTGAGGAAAAAATTAAATTAACTAGAACAGTATGAAATGTGTGGATCATAAGCTATTTAGTAAGAAGAAAAAATTAATTGCAGCTAGAGAATGGGAATAAAGGATCACAAAAATGATCTCCTCCTCCTACGGAAAAACTACCGTTCTTTGCCAGTCTGGAACTAGAATAACAAAATTCTGTGTTTTGAGTTTTTTTTTTTTTATTTGGAAAGGAAGGAGGCTGAGAAGGAGAGGGAGAATGTAAGATAATGGTGGTACCTTTCTCCTCTATGCTATGTCGAAGTATTGGTCCTTGGGGAAATGTCCATTCGTTGAGGTACTGTGAGACCAATCTGCTGCCATCCTGTATCTGTTTGAGTAGCTGAAATCAGGAGATTTAGAATAAATTAAAGTGCATGTGTTGTACAACTTCCCCAGTTTTAAGAGAATGACTTTGAACGTTCTAACTCTTTATTGCTCTAATTAATATGCAGTTAATTATGAGAATATATCAAAGCTCTTCCCTACTTCTGCCTCTTTCCTCTGCTGTAGGTGTTTCTTGCACTTTACCAACCGCCTGAATACTGAAGACATCATTCAGATTTAAAGAGGAAAATATGAAAAGGTCATTATAAGATACCTAGGTGCAACAAATGTTTTCCAAATTGGTACTAGAATTTCAAGTAAAAAATTACTACTAATAATGGTTACAAAGAATATTTGAATCAAACAGAATATTTGAATGGACTAGAACAGTATGGAATGTGTGGATCATGAGCTATATAGTCAGAAGAAAAAATTAATTGCAGCAAGCAGAACATTTGAATCTGAGAGCTGATCTTACCATACTCTTATTTTGTCTCCAACCACATCTATTGTGGCTTTTTCTAGTCAGAGTTTCTAATGTGATAAACCCTCACCATTTGTCACAAGTCTCACAAATTTGAAGTCTTAAAGTCCGCATCTTAAATGTGTGTGATGGCTCCTAAATATAATTTTACCTTAAAGACTTAGGTGAAAACTGATGGAGCCTAAAGGCACCAAAAAATTTCTGTGGGCACTCTCAGCCACCAAAGAGCCTTTCTGAGAAGTTGTAACTGATTTGAAGAGAAGCAGCATTAAAGTGTGGAAGCCTTGTTTGGGTGCACCATGGCACTGAGCTGTGGGGCAGAAGTGATGCTTTGTGGCGAGGAGCAGGTTCTGCTCGAATTAACCACACTGTTTGATGCAGTGGTGTCACAACAGAAAGTGGTTTTGTGAGGACACCTTAGACTTGTCAATGCAGAAGTTGTTTTTGCACAGGGAAGTTGTCATAACTATCTGGACTGGAGGGAAAGAGGAGAGGAAGTTGCTTGGTTTTCCACTGAAGTGTAAGAGTTTTTGACATGTGTGTGTATATCTTTGCTTGGACTACTGACATGCATACAGGTTCAGGCTGTGTATCAAAGTTTGAAAAATTTTGACTGCATAGAAGACAGTCAAAATAGACAGTCAGATAGGACTCTACTAAATCTCAGAAGTCCTGGAGAAAAGTATCAGAATTGCTTGGTGTTAGTTATCAGTTCTCAGACTCTGGAGTGGTGAGTAGCCTTTTACTGTATTTTAACGTGCTACTTTGGCAGTGGAAACAGGTTTGGTAAGGAGCAAAGATCTGATTTTTGCTTTTCCATAATAGCCAGAAAATAATCTGCCTTTCACTTACTCCCTGTTTTTCAGACTGTTACCTTTGTCTCCCAGTGCCAGCCTGAGGAGCAGGGCAAAAGAGACGCGGGAGTGTCATGCGCTGGGTTGTTTTATGTGTTGTATTCCAGTTATGAGGCATTTTCAAATGTCCCTAAATTCCTTTCACTCCTGTATCTCTACAGCTATCTGCTGGGTTGAACATGCACATAGCTTGATGATGGATATGTGTTGAAGGCATTGAGCTTTTATTGAGGAAAAGCATTGCCTATTTGTTTCTTTTCTAATATGTTTGCCTGTTCTGTATTGCAGTACATTTACCTTCTTTATTAGCAAGGATTTTTTTACCACTGTAAGACAGTTCTGACTAATATATTTATTTTACTAACATATTTTTATATTTTTATTAACATATTTATTAATCAGCATTAAGAATTGCTAAGAAGTTGCTTTCTGTGGTCTCTTACTACAAGCCGTACTTGTGTGTTTACTTTGAGAAACATGGACTGTGGGGTCCTTTTTGTATAATTTTCAATTCTATGGTGCCCCAAGTCGCTCAGCATACCTAAACTTAGTGTGCATTTAGTATGTTTCTTAGTTTTGTAAATCCCATTATTCTACCAAACATTCATACTCACTTGCCCTTTTTTTCTCTGATCTCTGTCTTGATTTTGGCACTTATCAGGGCCTATGCCAGTACCCAAAATTTCAAAATTAAACTTCCAGTCTTAAGTCCATCATTGATTTATGCTTTCAGCTTCTTTATATCCTCTCACATTCTCTGTTCCACAGTCACTCTTTAAAAAAAAATTGCTCCTGAGCTGCAATTTTTTCTTAAATTTTGTTCCATCATCCTTTACAAGGCCAAAAGATTTCAACTCTGATGGACCTTTCAGCTGCTTTGTTTTATTTTGGGTGAATTCTGAGCTCGCTTTAGATCTGTGCTTTACAATGTAACCCTGAACCAATAAGTTGGAACTTTCTCTTATTGTTTGAATTTGCCATTAGAAGGTCTCCAAGCTGCTGATTGTTGGATAGCAGGACTTATTACCAAGGGAAGGATCAGTTTGTTTCATGCCTTGTATAATGGGGATATACAGCATTTATATAGGACCCAACAGAGCCATTCTTATCAGTCAACATCATATAACTGCTTCCCAGGGACTAATGCCAGAGCCTTGGAAAAGTTATTCAAAAAGACATAAACAGAGGGTAAGATACTGACCTTGGCTCATCAGACTCGTCTGAGGTATTTCACTGTTGGACAGCATTCAAGGTGGGGGTTTGTGATTTTTTGGGTGTGTTTTTGTTTTTATTCCAGAGATGTGTGCTCTTTACAGGAGCATAAGAAGTTTTAGGGTCAGCTATTTGACATGGATGTCCTGTAGGAATCTGCTGTTTTGTGCCCCAGAGTTAACCTGTCCTCATCCCTATTGAATGTTTCTCTTGCCATCTCTGATCCTCTGAGGAATCTTTTCCTTTGAAAGACAGGTCTCATGAATCTGCAGCATCAAATTCTAATTTTATTTCCTAAATATCAATGAGTATTAAGGTGTTCTTTGTGACAATGAGTGTAGGAAAATTAATAATATTCAATTAATCGTATCAGAGGTAGAGAGGATAAAGTTTAATGTTATTGCTCTATTGTAGAAGTATCCATAAAAGCTGCTTATCTGCCACACATCAGTACATCTTGCACCTTTATAATTACAAGGCTATTGCTTATTTAGCTGAAGAACTGGCATGGCATCTTTGTTACTTCAATTTATATTAATCCAGATGCTTAATTAACAATTAGAGGTGTAAGTTTAATTCAACAAAAGGATAACGAAATTCCATTTGAAATATGCCAATGTGATAAGTAGAGTGCTTAGACAAATAAAATTGGCCTTCTCATCTGCGCTAGTCTGACCACTATCCACTCTTTACATTTTAATAGAAACAGAATTTTTATTTATGTGTATTTAGACATATCCTTAGAATGTAACTGGCTTTATGGACTAAACATATTAAAGACCTTTATGAAATTGTAATTCTATGACTTTTATGTGGATGGTTTGAGTACGATATTTTTCAAAGATACCATAAAATGTAAGTGTGTAAACTACAGCTGTAGAAGGTTTATTTAGCTCAGAAATTTATTAGTGTGTTTATACTGTATATATTACTGTACTGCTACATATTTGCAGTCATATTATCATCAGGCAATTTTCTATCTTGAGTTATCAGAAAAAGGAATTAGGAAATGTAATGCTAGCCTTAGGGAAGCAAACATTTTTCAAATCTCCTATCTGCTAATATCACCTGCCAATGGTTAATGGTGTTTATAGTTTATGCTAACCTTTCCTCGCTTTCCTTTTTATCCCTTACAGTCTGTGTACCTGGTAGAAGCCTGCAGCCAATTGCTATTACATTGCAGCTCCAATCTTTACTCACCAAATAGCTATTTTCTTTTTCATTCCTTTTTTTATTCCTGTAAGGTAGTAACTGTTGGCTGTTATAAAACTGTAGTCTCATTAGAAAAGGTTCACACAAATAAATTCACTGTTGCTATTAGGACTTTAAAACGTTAATGTCTTTGTCTTTCTTAGTTCTAACACATATTTTTGTGTTGATTCTTAAAGAGGAACCTTTAAACTCTTTCATTACCCAAAGAGGTGCTACAACAGCAAGGCAGCGTTTCTGGACAGTCTGTGGGATCATTGGGTTTTTAGGTACTACCTCATTTAGGAATTCTTTGTGGATGTCCCTAATAAAAAGATGTCTTTAGTTTGAACAAAATGAAAGTGAACAAAATTCTTAGGTTCCTACAAGACTCTTAAGGTTCTTTATCAGCAACATGAACTGCTGCAATGTTTGTTTGACTCTGGGTCTGACGTCCTTTTTGCACTTATTCCTCTGTTCCTTGTATGAAAAGAGATCACTGGAGCTCAACTTGCAGCTCTGTGACAAAACTCCATTTTACTCCCTCTTACCCTTTCTTGTTTTCCCCAGTTGGCAGCAGAGATTTTTCCATGGTTACAGGTGCAAGGTGCTCTTCATGTCCATCCCTGGATATTCATGGGAGATGACTGACCTCTCCTGCCTGAATCTGATAACGCCCTGTTAAGACAATGCAAACATAATTTAGTTTTTACACTTAGTCTGGGAATGGAGCACAGAGTAAAATTGTCACAGAAAAGTTCAATGCCCTATAAAGGGTTACCATGTACTGGGATAACTGTCCTTTCCCACAGTCTTCAGTTTCATGGAACAGTTAATTCGGGATTCTTCTGAATCAAATCTCACTTCTAGGACACAGCTCTAAAACTATTCAATTGCACCTACTTGATCTCATTCTAACATAAACCTAAAGTAATTGCACTGCTTGTAAAAAAATTAATACTTACTAACACAATTGTTTTTAGGCAGGAAGCTTTTCCAAAATTTTAAACCTTTTTCACACTCAGAAATGCACTCTCATTGTCTCCTGGACTCTGCCTAGGCATATCTCACAAGTGGATAGAAGCAGGTGACCTGTGTTTCACTTAATATTTAAGAGAATACTTTTCTGTTCAATCACTGGACATGTGCCAAGTATTTTTAAATGTCCATTATTTCACAAATTATACCGTAAATCAGAATTAAGGTATTATGAAGAGGACTTTTGATGATAGCATTACCTCTAATATTTAATGCTTTGAATTAATAGAATTAGTCATTGCTTGATTGGATTTGAATACATTGATACTGGATTCTATCAAGCAATGTGTCCTATATACACTGGATAATTCATTTGCCTGTTTTTAAAAAATGTATAAGCCAGAGTGCAGATCTCCATTTATTATACTATGCAGCTAATTCTGGTTTTACTGAAGGAAAATCACCAGCCTAATTTCAGATATTTGAAAATTTTTAGAATTATATTGGTTTTGTTTAGATTTATTTATTATATAATCTAATCTGTATACGGATATTTTACAGTGGTCTAATTGTCATCACAGTATGATTGGCCTTCAAAATTTTCTGAAACAGTTCACCTTATATGACTTTTGGTTGTGAATACAGTGAGGCTCCAACAGTTTTTCTATATTGTCACCATTAGAGGTGTTCTTAATTATAGAGATATAATTGAGCCGTTACAAGGTTGTTGTGCCAGCCACATGTTTGAATTGTGCTCTTCTCAGTGATTGATCTTTGTCTTGGGATGAGTCCATATCTAGCAGGAATTATCAGGAAAAATAGTACCCTCTTTTGAATCTAAATACATTTTTAAAAATCAAGACAAAAATTGGTGTTTTGTTATATTTGCTTTGGCTACCTCCCCTTGTTGCAGTTTTCAGTCACCAACAGAAGCATTTCTGCACAAATACCTTGAAACAACAAAATCCCGAGTTTGTACTTGGTTCCACTTTTTTTTTGTGAGGAGCATGTGGGAAAAAACAGCTTTATTCCACAAAATACGTGAGTGTTATGCTGAAACATTGAGGAACCACTTTGCTTTTCAGTTCGGCGTGTAATACAGCTATAGGTTACCATAAGGGTTGTGAGAGGCTGCTGTGGAATGGCACAGTGTTGGAATTGGAAGGGGAATTGGATGGAGAATTAGAAGCCCTGGGGTTTTTATTCTTGGTTGGACTGTAAACCTGCTACATGACCTTGAGCAGATCACATTAACCTGACTTTCCAAAGCATTTGCACTCCTGAACTGGATCTATACATTGGTCAGTTGCAATTTCCTGTAAGGTGAGAATGGGCCCTTAATAAGGTGCAGGCAGTTCATTAACAGAGTGCTGCAAAATTCTCCAATGAAAAGCATTACAGGCAGTGAGAAGTATTATTAGGAACTAATAATGTTATAAATCAGTAATAATAATATATTTAGGTTTACCCTACATTTTGTACTTTACCCCAAAGCAAGATAAATCATAAGCCGCTTAGAAGTTTTTTAGAGCGCAGCAGTTAAGGGTCTTTAATACATTTCTGTAATATTAAAATGATTTTTCAGCCAGCCTAGTAGCTTCTCCACTCTCATCTAAGGTTTTAAAAAAGTAAAACAAACAGCAGCCTGAGGTATTATTTACTTAATTAGTTCTTTCTGCAGCATGAATTCATTTCTGAATTTTATTTCTGCTTAATAAGTATATCTGTTGATGGTCCTTACGCTACTAAACAGCACCAACACTACCAAATAATAGGGAAAAACGGTAATAAGGCTCTGTAACTCTGATCATGCATCGTGGGGTTAATTTCATAAGAATACTTTCAGATTCTTCACTGGTGTAGTGCACCAGTGTAAAAGATATTGTTTTCATTATAAAAAGCAGTTAATATCTTCTAAAAATTTACATATAATTGCGTAAAGGAATAAAAGCAACAACATAAAAATTATTCAAACAACATTCCAATTATATATGATAAATCTTCTTTAAAACCTTTACATTTATGTAGCAATTATAACCTAGCCACAGGATCTAACATCTTAGAGCTTCACTGAAATCAATCAAGTATCTTGGACTAAAGCTGGATCATTGTTCTGATAGAATTGCTCCCCAAGGCAATTTTTATCTATTTAGGCACCAGTTTTACACATATTCTGAATTTCATTTTTTCTGTAGTATTTCCTGGGTAAGGTTTTTTTCTAGCAACGATTCTAAGAAATTTTAAAACAACTACTTCGTTTAAAAACTTGTTAAACAAACATTATTATTCTGAAAACAGTACTTCAGTTCATAGAAAATGCAGAATCTCTTCTGCTACTAGCTATCTAAATGTGTTTTACAGAGAACTGCTGATTTCAGATGATAAATTAAGCAGACTCTCATTCACATCACAGGTGAACCTGAGAATATTATGGAAGACCAATCTTTCCTCAGTGATAAGTATGACTTTCTCATTCAATTTACAGTCTTCTCTGGGTTTCAGGATTTGCACCTGACTCTTTTGAGTCTGAAACTAGAAGATTCAGTTAATTAAGGATAAAATAATATTAGTGTATTTGAATTTTTTAAACAAAATAAAAAGGTGAATTTGAGAATTTTTTCACTTCTCATCAGATCTAGGAAGAGTACATCTCTGTCTATACTACTGCAGAGTCCCAGTATCAAATAGTGCTGTTTCTTTTTTACTCAGGTTTTAGTTTATTTCAGAGGAATTTCTGCTTTTTCCCTCTTCCTTTCTATTATTTCAATTTAAGCTATTAACCTAGTTAGTCTCAAGAATACTTATTCTCAAAAAATCTAAAACCAGTTTTGTTTCTCGTTAAATAAAGTTGCCTAAAATACCTGTCAAGAAGCAGCTCATGGAACTGTTTCAAACTGGGATAGTTCCAGCATTTAAATCAGGCAATGAACTGTATGTCTCCACCTTGGTATCTGTGAGTAATTCCTTGCTTGGCAGACGTTCAGGCTGGTCTTGCCTTAGTTCAAAGTACTTGTAATCTAATGTATAAATGTGTAAGTGCATTTATTTGTGATGTGTATCATGCTGTATTAGCATGAAAGAGGTAAGTTGAGAAAAATGCTAAGATTTTTACAAAAACAGGTCCTCAGTCTTCCTGAAAGAATTTTAATTTAACAATGAAGATGAACAGAATGTAAACTAACACTGGGATTTCAGAACCAGTTAAAAGAAGGATAATTGCTCCCTTGGCCCCCTCTCCCAAATCCCAGCCTGCTGCCATCACAGGTCTGGAAAGCTGCCACTGTCATATGTGGCTACTTCTGAAACCATTTTACACATAACTCTGCCTTTCCTCAGACTGAGCTCTTCAGGAACCTTGTCAATAATGAAAAATTTGGCTTGAAGTTATTAAAGCAGAGTCCCTTCTTTGGAGGCTGGCATTTCAGGAATCATCTCGGGTGTGATGCTTCAAATTTCATGCTGGGCATCCTGTGGAGCTTTCCAAAACCAACATTAGCTGCCATTATAGCAGAATGTATTTTAATTCCTCGGCAGCACTGAACAATGTGGTTACCATTTCCCAAACTTGCCATCTGAAGGAATAGTAACTATAAATGGTTTTGGTATGAACATACCTGTACTTCCTTCCTTTAATGCCCATAGAAATTCTTGCACACCTTGCTCTTGGAAACTTCAACTTGAACTCTCATGGGAAGTTCTTAGTAAAAAAAATTATGATCTTTAAAATGAAACATCCTTTCGGTTTGTGTAGGAGAACAGTATTCCAGTCTGTCATTACAAAGCCAATTTGTACTTAGACTTTTCCAATATTTTGTAATTGTATACCCACTTTTCCTAGTTGAAACTGTGCTCTTTTTGAAGAAGCAGTTGGCCTTTAAGTCTTGCTTGAGCATAGCAGGGAATGCTCTCCACAGATTTCCTCATTAAATGTCACAATTTATTTTTTAAATCACAATTTTAGGGTTTATATTTGCTGTATATCTGTGAGTTTAGTGCTCATTGAGGCTGACAAGAGTCATTCCCTCGATATCCAAGACGTTGGAGAAGGTTTTAATAAGATTTAGAAAAGAGATTAAATGAATCTGCTCTATTGCCTAGACTGTTATAATCAAAAATTTTAAATCTTTAAGCCTGCAAAGTAAGACTCAGAGTAAACAATTTTAAAATAGAAATATCGAATGCTCCTCAGGGCCATGACAAATGGGAATTGGCTGTGTTTTCTAAGGTTGTTTCTAAGAGATGAAGTACTGTGACCAATATATTCAGAAAACGAAAGAGACAGTGAACACTGGAGAAGGAGCTAAGGTTGTAACATTTCTGAGACTATTTTAAAATATGAGCCATAATTCAAAACTACTCCAAAAATGGTTATTGTTTTTAAATGACTACTGCTTCACTGTATGAAATAACTTGTTTCTGCATGTTACATTGAAAACAAAACAAGAGTGTAGATATATCCTATAAATGTTAAAATCCTATAATTGCTCAGAAATGGATTGAAACTCAAGACTCCTCTCCATGGAAATTTGTCCTGTAGGATTTTCAGACTTAGGCAATCCAAGCACAGTGGTTCAATGCAGTTGTTGCATTGATCTGAATTTTTTATTACTGTTGTAGTGATGGGAGATCTGTAAGCAATCGGTTTCAAGTATTATATACAAGAGTTACCAAGCGATTTCAAATGTTAGTACCACAATTACACAATTACAGACAAGTTTTCTTTCACTTCCATATGCACATGTACACACCTGTGAGCCTGAAGCTTTTGCAAATTTTTAAGATATTTAAAATTTACCACTTCTTAAAATGATCATATGCAATGTGGATTAAATAAAAGAAGCTATTCGGCTTCAAGCAGACTTGCTTCCCTGCAGAAATCTCTGAGTGCCCAGAAAGCACCTGGGTATCTCTTTGGAGGAACCACAGAATACTATCTGAAGATCTGATTTTTGCCGAGATTTTTCCAACACTTACGTGACTACGCATCATAACACTTGGATAGTTGCAAAGAATCCATCCACCCTGAATAATTTCTTTTTTCCCCTCACTGATTGTACTCAGCCACTTTACTCTTGCTTTGACACAGTTAATTTTCTGCTCTAAAGGGCTCAGATTCCAAATCTTTGCCTATATCTGTGTTTTGTTTGTGTGTCTAAGTAAGCAGAATTATTTTTGCATAGTCCATGTCTCACTGGAACCCAAATGGTGGCACCATCATCCAAGTCCATTATATATAAGAATATTCTATTCTAGCAGGGAATTTGAGGAAAGGTGTTGACATTTGAACATTCTCTGGAATTGCTATTATCATACCGGGTGTGATATTTATAGCAAGAGAAATATGTGGTAAATATGGAAGCTAATTAGGAAAATCAAAGCAAGAAACAAATGGTCAACAATTTAAAATCAAGTAAACAATTACAATCTTCTGCTTCAAGGAAATAAAAGCTGCTGAAAGGTTAGTACCCATCACTGGTCACTCATAGTAAGGAGAAAAAAACCCCAACACATGGGTCTTTTTTTGTCCTTCTGAAATAAAGTCAGGGAAAACAAATAAATTCCCTATAAATTTTCTATTGGGATCACAAATTAGAGAGGTGAATTGTGAGTTGAATTTTCAACTGATAATGAGTTTAGAAACACTGACTTGTCTTATTTTATTTTGTAGATGCTTCAGAAACTTGTTCTGTGCTTACCACGGGTTCTGCCAACCATCTCAAGAGGGGCCTCACCTATTCTTTTCTTAGTCGAGCAAAACATTATCTTGAAATAATTATTGCTCTCCACATGGCCTTCCTACTTGTGTCAGCTTACCTTCTGCTGACTCACGCTCGGGGTGCTCCCGTTGAGAATGGGGCACTGCTGGAAACACTGAAGTCACAAGTGGGATTATTCAGCAATAAAAGTGAACACTATTCAGCGCAGGTGAGACCTCCTGGCACGAGCCGACAAATACCTCAGACAATCATCATAGGAGTTCGGAAAGGAGGGACAAGGGCTTTGCTGGAAATGTTGGATATCCATCCTAATATTGTGGTGGCAGCTACAGAAGTCCACTTCTTTGACTGGGATGAAAATTATGTGAAAGGAATAGACTGGTATAGAAATCTGATGCCATTTTCTTATGGAAATCAAATTACAATTGAGAAAACACCAGGCTATTTTACATCACCACAGGCTCCAGGAAGAATTCATGACATGAATAGCTCCATTAAACTGCTGCTCATTCTAAGAGATCCCACTGAGAGAGTTATATCTGACTATACCCAAGTATATTACAACAGAGTAGAAAGCCACAAACCTGTTCAGCTCTTTGAAGATATTGTTATTAAGAATGGAGTGCTTAATACCAAATACAAAGCTATTCAGAGAAGTCTATATGATGTCCATATGGAAAAGTGGCTTAAACATTTCAGTTTGGATCAGATTCACATAGTGGATGGCAATACTTTAATCAAGGACCCTCTTCCTGAATTACAAAAAGTTGAAAGATTTCTAAATCTTCCTTCCCGAATTATGTCTTCTAATTTTTATTTTAACCAAACCAAGGGATTCTACTGCATTAGAAGTGATGGGAGGGAGAGATGTTTACATGAATCCAAAGGACGTCCCCATCCTCTTGTTAACAGCACTGTTTTAGAGCAACTGTATTCTTACTTCAGAGAGCACAATGCAAAATTTTACAGGATGGTTAATCATTCATTTGACTGGCATTAACACATTTGGAGTCAATGTTTCTTAAAAAGGGTCAGAGACAAACTTTCAGACGTATCTTTCTAAACTGTAAAGACTCATATCAAGAGAATTAACATGCTGGCTATATGCTTCATTGGAAAAACACATCTGTTGACTCATTGAAATGGTACACACTATGTTGGGAAAAATAAGTTTTATGTATTTGTATGATTACTGGGAATCATATTCTGACCTTCGTCATGCAAATACTTTAATTTCAGCAGACTTAGCAAAGATGTATCTCTACAAGATTTCTGCTGTTTTGGAAAAATGCATCTTACTGTAAAAAAATGTAAATATTGGAAATGTTATTATTCTAACTGTTCAGTATTTTTTGTTGTTAGTATTTTTTATATCCCACATGATAGTGGTGTTTATTTCTAGAATTTTTCATTAAATAAGTTTAAATTGTATGTTAAAACAGGGGCATACATAGTAGCTCCAATAAATAATTCATCCTCTTTAATTAATATGCTGAAGTACTTAATCAATTAATAATAGAAGGAATCTATTTCACCTGTAATTCTGATTAGGTGAACTAGAAGCTAACTGTCTGTTTATCATTAGTATAAAACCACACTCTTGCTATCTTGGGTTTGCAAGAAAAGTCTCCAAAGTAAAATTCTCAAGTGTTTGAAGAAGGTTTAAGTGAGAGTTCTGAGTGTAAAGAAATTAAAATATCCCAGGAACACTGTTACTCTATACACTAAAAAAATCAATGCCAAAAAATTTATTTATATGAGCAACTGTACAAATATTTGATTATATGAATTATGTCACTTTGCTCTTGAATGGAAAAGCTTTTAGTACTACCATATGAATTATGTTTGTTCGCTGTGACTAGTTATTCTTTGTTCTCCTGACTAGTTTATATATCTCCATTGGCACACTGATTCTGGTAAAAAAAAAA
>VZRL01004156.1:1318226-1363070 GCA_013397895.1 Origma solitaria | reverse complement strand
CAATGAGAACCACTTATTAGTATAAAAAAAAAAAAAAAAAAAAAAAAAAAAAAAAAAATTATTTGCCTGCCCCCTGAAGCATGATGTAGCTTTGTTTTGCCATTTCTGGTGCAGACCATGGGATACTCTCAACATTAAAATGACCTCTTGTTTTGTTACACATCTCAGACACAGAGCTCAGTACACTGAGTAAGACATAGTTTATATAGGAGAACCACACCCATCTATAGCCCTGAATTAGGATTTTATTTTCAGCTTTTTAAATGGCATTATGCTGATCTTTTCTGCTTTTCATGTAAACATTTTATTATGTATCAACACCAAAGAAGAAAATCGGCTCTGAGCACCAAACTCCACCGAACCACAGTGAGGGTCCTGCGTCTGTGCCCTTCTGCCTGAGTCACTGCTCAGCCTAAAGGAGTGTGTGTTCCTACCATGGGATTCTTCCACTTCCCAGGCTAAAAGGTATGTACTGCAGGGCTGAATTTTAGCCTTCTAATAGTTTATGAGTGGACTACTTAGGCAGGTAGCAGTGTTCCTCTGAAGCTGGAGAGAATCAGTCTCAGATTATGTGGAAATAGCCTTCATCAAATATTCTCTCAATAAATGCAAAATGTTAAAAAAAAAAAAATAAAACTTATTCTTTATCTGTTCCATTACTTGTATATGTATATATGAGAGAAAATTATTTTGATTAGCATACAATTAATCTCTGAAATTACCTTTCTGAAGTATGTTTTTTACTACATCTCTGATACCTATAGATGGCTCAAATTTCTTTTACTTCTTCCATGTTTTCTGAGATTTTGGCTTCTAAGTCATTAATTGGTCCGATGTAGACACTAAGAAGTACAACATCAATAAGAATTTGTGGAAATACAAATATATTTGGTTTAAATTAGTCAAGAACAGGGTACTTATGCTGGTCTTCCACCTTCTCTGCAAGGACATTGGATAGGCAAACTGTAATAATTACAGTTGTGCAGTCTAAAAATATCTTCTTTGTCTTTAGTCAAGTAAAAAGCTAAACCAGAAAATTTCTGAACTCTGAATTAACAGTGTGATTCTACACCAGAATAACTCTTTCTATTTTGTGGGCACAGCACTTTTATCTGATAACAGAACACCCAAATCCAGATTCTCAATATTGTCTGGCGTGGCTCATTCTTTCTGATTAATGCAATCTCAGTGACAAACAAAACTCCTTCCAGTCCACTCATTTGAGAAATACATTGTCAAAGGGAGCAACATAGGTGCAGCTTATATTGGATAGAAATAAATAACTTTATGTTTCTTACACATTCTGAAACTCTCTTTTTCTTTTTCCTCTTTTCTATTTTTTTTCTTACAAGATGCAAATTTGAAAACAATGTATACTTTAACAAAAGTCTCAGGTAGATGCTAATAATTGAAGAATTCATACGTCTATATGGCACATAAAATTTCATAGCCTTCCAAGAAAAAGGAAGGGAGGAAAATTCTAATATCTTTCTATATTTATGCTTGCAGGCATCAATTCTTTTCCTTTCTTCTCTGAAGTTTACAGCTAATCTTTAAATGAGCTGAATGCAGGATCACCAGTTAGCAGAAGCTGTATGCATCTTTGAAAATGCAAGTCCCTTTTCCAGAATTTACATTTCAAGGAGAGCTGAGCTGTATGGATTAGTGATGCAAATATCTATTTGATTTTTTATCGCTCCTCATTCCTGCTCAGCATTTTGGGGAAGAGTTGGTGGAATGAATTTAATGATAATTTTAGAGTTTACTAATATCATGACAAGTATATTAAGCATAATATGATCTGGGTTAGTGGTTGGTTGGTTAGGTTTGGTTTTATGTAAATCAAGATTCTCACCAGAAGTTTTGTTTTGGTAAATGGTCAAAAAAAGTGCAACTTAACCTTTGCATAACAGAGGTTAGACTCTACTTTTACACTGCAGACTTACAATCTGTTTCTCATTTCGTTGTCTAAAAAATACTCTCTCATGCCTTCCTGACCTTTCCCATTCTTACATTCTTTAAGAAAACCCTCATTCCCTCATGCTCAGGAGCAGAATCAGATCAACCTAATAGAAAATCCATGGAGCCATACTTGAGTAATACTGAAATAAAAAGTACTCCATTTTTGTCACTTGGAATTCAAAACTAGTCAATTTTTTGGGAAGAACTGCAGGCTTAGAAACAGTAAAAAGATGTTATTGACAAGACAGTTCTCAATTTAAAAAATTACATGTATCTCAAGAATTTACACCACTTAGAAATTACTTTTTTGTATTTTGGTCATCAAAGACTTATCATCTCATTATCTGATACTCAAGAGGTGTTTGCAAAGGTAAATTTCATGCAGGAACGTCACTTAAAGAAGTCATGCAGTTGTTTCAAAGGTTTTTGGGAGCATCTGGAACAGACGATATAATTACATGTGCAAGACTACTGCAGAATTTATGATGATTTGACCAGCTCTTTGAGGTTGTTGACATTCCACAAATACTAAGCTTTCACTTTAAATACAGTTCCTTTCCTTTTTTAGTAAATATGCCATAGTTATATTTGCTTTGATCTAATATTACAGAGAATTAACCATAACAAGCAGCTGTAACTGGATCAGGTCAGCCACAACAAGCAGCACACACTTAATATCTAGATAAGTCTAATATAACTCTTCTTTTTCTTTTTCTTTTTTTTTTTTTTAATTTGGACTGTATGTACTACCTATAGTACATAAAAGAAATTACTGGGAAACTTAAAAGCTAGGATTTTACCCAAAACTCCTAATACTTAACTAATGGGAAACAAACAAATAAGTTCCTTCAATACACTCTAACCCATTATTTTACCAGGAAAAGGGTTGGATTTTTCCATTTTATCTCCTGTATCCAGCTGCTCAGAGGCCTTGGACCTTGGCTTCTGGTCTTTCACAACATAGCCTTGAAAGCTTAGCAGTTAGAGGTCCTCTTAAAGGATAATTGTTGAAGCCGAGACATTTTTTTATTTTGGGAAATTTTACAGTGGGCACACACATCATTGCATGCTGCTCCACATCACCTCCTTCACTATCCTCCTGACACAAAACTGATAATCCTATAAAGATGATCTGTTGAAGACCCATCAGATTGACTACTGTAGGGAAGCATATCCACATAAGGAGTTTTCTGTCTTCATGCACATCAAAAAGTAATTTAAAAATTAAGTTGTTTCTATCAAATTTGACTGATTTTTGCCTTTGTCAGTTTAGATGCTTTCACGAGTTGGACAAAATATTTTTATAACCCCTGTAATTTCTTGTTTAATCTATATGGTCAAAACCAAAAATACAATTTATCAGTTTACTTACACAGTTTAACAAAAAAAAAAAAAAAATAAAAAGAGAGACTTACCCCCCAATACCTTGATTCATAGTAAGAATTTCCCAATAACATTTCCCTATAGAGAAAGGAATATTTAAATTATTAAAGTAAGTATTATACTGTTGTAGATTACTATTTTCTATCCTTGTGGATTTGGGCTTCATTTCCTTCAAAAGCTTGGATTTTGTCATAGAAATTAACTGACACATTGGAAATCATTATCTATAATAATTTGCCTAGCACATTAATAATTACCAGCAGTTAATGAGCAATATTTAGTTGCTGGCCAAATATTTTCCACTTTGACTATTTCAGCTTTCAACGTGACTTTATAAATTGTTTTGCTATTTTGTAACACTAATTTAAGTTAGAACCAACAGTGGCTAAAAAGACTGTAGTATCATTCAGTGATTACAGACAATTGTATTGCCTTGCCTGTAAAGTTAATTAACAGTGACATGAGCTCACCACAATTCCTGAAAACATTTTGGAAACCAAGACACTAACAGAACTGCAATGTATAAATTAGTCCTTGAAGGTGAATCTGCTACTTAGAGAAAATAAAATAGATTAAAACAGACTGACAAAAATAACAGTTTTCTGTGAAAATAGAAGTGATGCAAAATGCAGACTCTCCTGTATTAGCCCATATAACAAGTACTGTGAGGTCTATTTTCTGATGCAATATAGTTTTACACATTTACATTGTATATTCTTTCAGTGCCATTACAAAAACCTCTCAGTAAGTGTTAAAAAAAAAATACCTTCATGTATGCTCTTAACCAGAGGTACAGTTTTTCTCTCAATTTCTCCAATTTTGTGTTGTTTCCTCTCAGATAAAAAGGTGGTTTGAGTCACCCTGCAATACAAGTGGAGAGTTATCATGCCAGAATTAAGAATGTTACTTCAATTTACTACAGTTCTCAGTGAAAGACATTTCTATATAGGGACAGATAATAGTTTAACAGTCTCTCTGTATTTTCCCTCTCTTCATTACATAATACAACCAAGTTACAATTTTTCCTATTCTGAAAAATGTTACACTAAACACAGTCACTCTAAAGCACTGACTTACAGATTTAAATCAGGTGGCAGCAATTAAAGGGAAACACAGGAAATTAAAAATCCATTCCCCTTGCTTCTCAGACTGGACAAGGTTTTCTTTCTGATCCGTCATAAACTTTCTGTTAGGGATGTACCAGCCAAACTTGCAACAGGAAAAAATTAGACAAGGACAATTAGAACGTGATAAAACCTGAGCTGAAGGCCCTCTTCTTCTAAATATTTGTTGACACAATGTGGCACAGTTACAAATGAAAATTATGATTGTCCTGATAAGACAATGCACAGGACTAAGTAAGATGCTATTTCAGGGATTTAGCTAGGTATTCTACATGCCTGAATAAATTTTACCATCATTAGGCCATTAGGAATATACATGAATATACATTTTCAAAACACTGTATTTCACCTTATCAGAGAGTTCTACAATGCTGTAGGACAGGTTGAGTATATTATGGCTATCCTTGGGTGAAATTCTGCAGTGATACTCTGGTAAATTGGATGGGAAGTAGCAATTGTCCTCACTAAACGTTGGGCATTTCAAACTGCCTTGTGGAAAATAAGCAGCACTAGCTGCAGCAGGTTTGTTGTTGATTTGACAAGGACTGTCAGCCTAGAAAAATGCTGTGCAGCTGTCATGAGAAGATTGAAGATACCTTTTCTATACTCTGCCATGATACAAATCTACAATTCAAGACAAGCGATGCAGATGGAGCTCTGCAAACTGCGGCGGCGACATTGCTGCCTCAAGTAGAGAAAGATTAAGGGCTCATGAACAACATATGCTGTAGTTGCACGTATGCATCCTACACAGCTTACAAAATACACTGAATCTAAAACAAAAACAGGCAGAATCTACAGCTGTGCACTAAAGTGGTGCTGTTGAAGGCATACCAAACCAGAGGTAACTGTTACATATGAGCTACCTGTAACTTATTATTTGTCATACTAATTATGTGTTTTCCAGGCAACCAATGTTTATGTGATTGAAGTTCTTTGTCACGTGTACATAATGACAAAATAGATAAAACAGATGAACAGATTGTCTGAGGGAAACACAGCCAATGGATCATATAGGTAGGGCCTACTTACACACAGGAAGCACACCAGAAGAGGAATCAAGAAAACTGTCTCCCATACTTTTAAAAAATAAACTTTTTCTGTGTTTTAGTTTCCTTTAATTGCTTGTGTGTATGTGTATGTGAGTGTAAAATCCTCCTCTATATTTTTAAATAACAGACATGGAATTTTAAAATTCAAATTCATCCAAGAAGTTAAAAATACATTAGTTTCAGTGTCCTAAATAAGATATTACCATTCAAAAGTTACTATATCTTGAGCAGCATTAGAACATTGTTCACTTCCCATTTATTTTCTTTATGCCTTTCACTGCACCCTCTCATCACTCCCTTGAAAATGTATTTTCATAAGAAACACCCTTTTTGCCAGGTGATTTCAATGTTATATAGGTACAGTTCACAATAGGAAACACTTGCATTAAAAATACAAAGATACATGGGGATAGCCACTCCAGATGAGTGGGGAAAATGGCATCTGGACTATAACTATAGTCACTGAAAATGGGTACCTGCTGGATCATCCTGAGCTGTGTGCTCCAGATTGGAGAGAGCAGGGCTGCTTCAGCAGTCAAAGGTCTGCTTGCAACAGTTTTTGAGAGCTTGGGAAGAGTGGTTTTCCCCTTCCACCAGAGGCTCAGGCTTCAATCTGAGAAAAATCCTCTTCTGGTTGGTAGGTTGCTTATGTGGAAATGAGTGATTAAGTGCCTTTTTACCCTCAAATCACCTACAGGACAGATTTTTGACAAATTGAAGTATGTATTCCCTTGGTAACAGCAAACTGAATTTGGAAGCCCCATCTATTTTTTTTTACTTGATTCTGTGTCCTCCATTATTTTTGTCCAAAGCACTGGTTTTCACAGATGGTAACTATTCTAGATAAATAAAGCTACTCAAGTAAGCATGAATAAAATATACTAATCTGGCTTTCTGTACCTACTGGATACAATGAGCCAGAAAATACAGAAGCTTGTTATCTGTCTTCTTAGAGTCCTTCATCCATGACTCCTTTTTATCAAATAAGACTTGGGTACAGTTATAAATGCTTGTATGACTCCCTATGCTGATCATTTGTGCTTTATGATCAAAGGGGACAGGATTATGTTACCTCACTTTAATACTAAAACCCAGAAATGTTTCTTTCACACAAATGCAATTTTCCTGCCAGTTACCCACTATCTTTGATTTTCTCTATCTACAAATTCTCTCTGTGTTTGATTTTGTTGGTGGTGAGCTTTTTTTTTTTCCATTTATTTATGAATTCTGGCTTTTCTTTTATATGGAATAAATAGTTTTGATATTAAACTGAGTTTTCCTGATCTAAGAGTACTAAAAGCTGAAACATACATTATGGTTTGCAAAAATAAATATATTTTGTCTCTGTATTGTGTCAGTATGTCAGGGAATCGGATTACAAACTTGCAAGTGATTAAGACAAAATAACTAATCCTACCACACATAGCAGCATAATTAAAGATATTTTGGGGGAATAGGTAAAAAAATCACCTTCCATTTAAAAAAAGAAGTATTGATTTTGTATTTAACAGAAGCATTTGGAATCATGTGTTCCACTAATATAAAGTGACACTGATGACAGCTCACTACAGCAACTGCAGTAAAACTACTCTAATTTGTGTTAAGAATCCAGTCTGAAATTTATATACCTAGAGAATCCTACTTCAGTCTTAGGCAGCCGATAAACCAAATTAAATAGCTGTACTTTTGGAAACATAAATACTCTTATCGCCTAAACCACAAATTAAACATTTGATAGTAATGTTAATAGAGAAACTCTTTCTATCTTGGTTTGATTTTTCTGTAGAAATTCTAGTCAGTGAATTAGTCAATGACAAGCAATAAACTGCAAGGAGAGGAGGGGGGTGAATTCCTTTATTTGCATCGCTGGCCTCATTCTGTCAACATATCACCCAGATTGCTGGATACACACAGAGATGCATTCTGGCAATGCTGGGAAGGGACCTGCATTTCCTGCTGTCTATTTCCACTTATTAGTAATAGGATGATGCTTCTGGCACATCTAAAATAAATTAATATTGGATTAATTCAATTCGAAAAGGTGTCAGGAAAACACATTGCAAATTCATTCATCACAAACTTGAGACTAATATGTTTTTTAAAAAGAATACCATAGTAATTATATTTACATGTATAATTGCCTAAAGCTGAGCCAAGTGACAGAATATATTCTAACACTTCCCAAAATGCCTTCAGTGCTGATTAAGGCACCAGTTCTTAAAATAAATATAGTATTTTCAATGCTAACAATAACAGAAAGAAATTATTTTAAACAGTTATATTTTACTTTAGAAAATATTTTATCTGAATGACTAAAAGATTTTCTTTATTGCTGTTGATTCAAAGTGTTCAGTTACCATTTCTTTGCTGTTCAATGATGGTCATTTAGATATCTTTGAATATCAAGGAAATACAGCAAAGCTGTGCTCTTTTAGTGGTAATAATCTGGGCAAGAACAACCACCAAACTTTACATAATTGCCTTAAGGGAAGTACTGCTTGAAACATTTTATAAGACTGTATCTAACTAATTTCTGTATAGTATAATACAATGTCAAAATTAAGCGCAATAGAGAAGTCTGAATACATGTTTTAGCATTTCCAATATCTTATTGATTGGAAGATCAAAATAAACAAAACAAATGGGAGTCTGATTCTGTGCCTTTGACCAGAAAAAAAATCCTACTTGTTACAGACAAAACACCTGAGCTGAAATTGCACATCTGGACCCTGATTCGGATGTGCTGTATTCTGATGTTTTATTCATACTACCTGTGTCTTCAGTAGGACCTCAGGTACAGCTATATTCTGCTCAAGTTAAGTAAACCTGTCAGAATTTCACTGGATGTGGGGATTAATTTGGATTTACTCCTCTTGTAGTTATGACAGACAGATGAAATGCACATGGAGTAATAAAGATACCTCTAGCAAGAGTCTCAGCATGTTTAGTTTAGCCCCTTGTGCATTTTACACATGAAGAGCATAAAAATCTTATTTGTCTGAAGTATTTAATGTCTTATGACTTAAAATAACGAGTCATAGAAGCCTCTTAGAGGTTCTTAAAAGCACAAGAAAGTAAGCTGAAAATGTCCAATTGGTAATATTTCATAACCAAAGTCCAAGGCAAAGAGTGATGACTCTAATAAGACTAGGATGTTCCCACAGTCTTTCTTCCTTAGTCTGCTACTTTAAATCATAACTACTAACAGTTAAATAATTACAAGTAATAACATTGTCATGCAAAGCTTAGGTGGAAAACACATTTTTAAATATACTAAATTTGTCACACATTTGAGCTCTGGAGGGAAAAAATTCCACACAGCCAGTACTCCAGAGGAAAAGATACTGTATACTTTCAGCTGGTTCATTTTATAGGGCCCTCAGGCCCCAAATCTCTCCCTCCTAACCATCAAGACTGAAATGGAATGCAGGGCATCAGAAGCTCAAAAATGCACTTGGGATGCAATCCTCTTGGGACTTTAAATATTAACACCAAAAAAATCTTAAACCTTGGGCTACCAGGCAGCCAAGACAGAAAGCAAAACATCGTGAGGAGTCGTGCTCCGTTCTGCTGATCTCTTCTCGCAACAATAAAATTTCACACTGAACCAGCTGCAGTTCTGCAAGTTGCCCAACGTGTCACATGTATATCATTAATCTGTCTGCCACTTCACAAAGATATGCATCATGACTCTCATCAGGGAATTCAAACACAGCGTGGTCTCATTTCAATCACCATAAAGTTCCCAGTTGGCTGCAGGTCCTTGTGCTGCAGCCCCTGGTCAGGAACTGAACAGAGTCTGCACAACCTCAGGGACAGAACCTCATCCCCAGCCAGGGGAACAACACCTTCCTCAGAGCTCCTGCCCAAACCCACCTTTGCAAGTTAAATCTGCAGGGGTTTGGCTTAGTTAATCTCGCCTTCTGATCACATGGAAAGCAATTGCAAGTCTTGTTTAGCTGCAACTGGATATAAATCAGGCTGAGGGTAACCCAGGCCATCTTCCTCTCAAACTCTCAATAAATCAGATTGTGCTTTCCACAGAAGTACAGGAACCAAACCAGACCCCCGTGAGACACAATGCAAGAAAATAACTAGGTTCAGAAGTATTCTGGCACCGCTTGCCATCCCAGGTGGCTTAGGAAAATAAAATAGTCCCAAAGAAATGCAAGACTGAAAGAAAAATCACAGGTTTCTTTATGCTCATCTGTTTGATATAACCTTCTATTGTTTAAGCCTTCAGGGTGTTCTAGAGTCATATTTCCACACTTATCTCTTTCTAAGACCAGAAAATATAAGCACATGCTTTAATTAAAAAAGAGTAAGGCAAGATACTTACACTAACATATTTCCAGATTTCCAATAGCTGGAATAATAGAGCGATTACCTTCATACTTGAACTTCAAACATGGGAGCTGGCAAAGTGAGAGGGAGATTGATCACACACTTCTCCATCTTATCAGCTGGAGAACTACCTAGATCTGCAGTATCAGAGAAAGATAATGCTAAAAGTGGTCAGGTAAATAGCTGTAAATCACAGCGGTCATCATCTACTCATCAGAGCCTCATTTTATTTTATACTATATGGCATAATTCAAAGACAAATTCTTCTGCTAATTTAATCTGAATTTGGGTAAGGAATTTACAACATTTAGAATTTGAGTAAGGAATTTACAACATTTAGATCCAACTCTGTAAACAGAAATTTTTTTATTATCTATGAATATACTCTTTTGTTGATAACAAACACTGATACATATACATTCTTTTTTCTTGCAATGAGGCCTGTTAGTCTTTAAAAACATGTGTTCAACACGTTTTAAACAGAAACTCCAAATTTTCAGTCTCTGCCCTATAGAGCTCTTTAGTTTATGCACATTTCATGTGGATTTTGCTATTACTCAGTCATGCATCGTTGCTGTATGTTTATATAATAAAGGAGTTAAACCTGATTAGGGCTGTATTAATGCTCCAATATTGTCAGGCATTCTGCGTACAGGAATGAAATATAAATTGCATAATTTAATAAATGTTTGGTTTGATAGCCATCATGGGTGAGTTTTCTTTATGAATATTGCCTAGAAGTTAGCAGTTCTGTCATGGACAGGAATGACATTGAGTTTGCATTTATAAGCACATCAACAAATGAGAGACCAAGTATTTTAAAGAGCTGGGAAACAGCAATTTTATGATCATTTTTTAGTTTATCCTCAACCAAATACCTGTACTCTGACACTTTGTAAAACATCAAGATGTGATATTTCCTTGTACTCTTTGGAAGCCAGCAGTGTTTGCTTGTAGATCCTAATCTCTCCATCTAATTCTCATCTAATTCAGTTTACCCTCACCTCAATCACTGCGACCAAATAACTGAAGAGCAGCTACTTTTTTTTTCCCCCAAGCTTTTTGTAAAGAGGAAGGAGCAGTTTTCTCCTCAAAGCTCCAGGCTTACTGGCCAGCTGTTAATTTACTGTGACTTCCTTCCACAGTACTTAGATTGGATGCATGTTTAACCAGGGAAAATGTTGCAAAAAGCAAAGGCAAGTACTGCTGGAACAACTTCTTTACATGATGTTACAGAATTTTGAATAAAAAGCCTGTTCCCTGCAGTGGTGTAGCAGTGGTGGTTTATCAATCTGATCTTCTGTTATCACACAACAAAGAAAAATGGAACAGAAATTAAAATCTCTTCCAAACTTCTCAAATGTAATGGATCCATATCTTTCCATATTGGGGGTTCGGGGGTAGAATATCCAACTGCAGGAACGTCTGAGAAAGGAGAGAGAAAAAGTCCTGCATTTATTTACTCCAAAAGCAGACATTCAACAAAGCTGTACTGAGACAAATTTCAAACCCCCACAGTAAAAGTCAACATTTAAAGCATTCCTGTCATACATGGGGAATATAAAATGGTGCTTAGATTTCACGTAGAAAAAATTAAAATTATGCAGATTTACTTTGATGCTGGGGGTTGAATCAACAAATGTTCAGTAGATCTTAATTTTAAAAGAGAAAACATACAGTAAGTTAAACAGTAAAAAAGTACATATCGTATGAAAACATTTTCTAGATTAAATTTAATGGGGTACTGTTTCTCATGTATTTTATGCAAATAGATTAATTGAATGTGTTTCGTCTCATCCATTATATTGTTGTTTGTAGATATAGCAGATTACTTTTACCTCTCAAGATTCATCAGTGTTTAAACACTCACTGTAATGTAATTAGAATACTGATGGGTTTGAAAATATTCTGTATTATAGGAATTATTTTGCAAATAAGTTTATTTTATAAAATATGCTTTTAATGATAGAAAATAATAGTATGAACATTAACAGCCAAACATGTTGTATCAGATGCTAAGACATTAAGAATATTTTTCAGAAGAAATAAAGCCATAGCGGCTGTTCTTGGATTTTAAAGATACATCTTGGCTGTATAAGTTTCACCCAGTTTATTAGAATAACTGGCAGGGTGAACTGACAGCTACAATTACTTTTTCCTGCCACAGCAATAGTGTCTTTTTTTTTCTACATAGTTGCTTTTGTTGTGTGAAAGCAAAACAGAAAAAAGAGCATTACAATTTGTTTTCTTTGAAGAAATCCTACATATTTTGGTTTTATTAAAACTAAGTCTTAATTACAAATATGTTATTTGTTCAAATATTTTTTGCATCTGTCTCTGTATTATCTTTACTCATCATCATAAAATGGGCCTGCAGGGTTTTCTGGGTGGTCAAAAAGAATCTGGCACTAAATATGGATTTTTTTAGTGTACGCAAGTGTACGGAACATATTTCTAGATATTTAAAATTTGTTATTTCCATGCAAATATAAGGAGAACTGTAGTATCAGTAGATTTTTCAGATGTATCTATTTAAAATGCAAATGTGTGCATATGTGAGTATAAAGGTTTATGTCTATAAAAAGCCTTTTTAAAGGCTCAAATTCCTAATTATTTTTTCAAAAGATTCCTGGAGATTCTTTCATTCAGATCACCTTTCAATTTTTAATTTACTTTATTAAAATCTCAATAAATATATTGTGAACTTCTCTATCTGGAATTCATTAACATATCAGAAGATAAATTATCTGCCACATCTCATATATTGCTTCTCATACATCAATTTGTCATTCTCTGCTTTCATTCTCTTTTATGACTGAAAAATCTTATCTAATTTCACAGTTCTATTCATCCAGGACATATAAATTTTGACTATTTAAAGTCATCTAAATGCTTAAATTAAGTAAAGTTTACACATGCCAACTTTTTAAACGTTTATGCTTGATAGATAATTCTAAAGTACCGAAGTACAGAAAAGGTTAAACTTACAATGCACCAATGCTCGCAAAATCCTGCACTAACAGAGGAATAACCATCAAGAAGCAGTAAAGAACCATTCAGGTCTGAGAGTATTAATTGGAGTGATAGAGTGTGGAGAAACAGATAAAAAGCAGAAGTGAGAGCAGAGCCAAACTCACGTGAGGAGTGGACGTGGCGACACCGCTAGGCCGCAGACCACGGCAGGCCCTGCGGCCTACCACGGGACAGAGACCGCGTTTGGTTTGTATCTGTGCTGGCTGCTGCTAGCTTTTACTTTTGCAATATTATTAAGAAAAGTAGATGGGGTTGTTATAGTGATTACTGCTTGTATAAGGATCTATTTTTAGTTACTGCTGAAAAGGTATAAATACTCAGCGACATATCAATAAAATCGGCTTATTGCATCCAAGCAATCTGCGCCATCTTTTCCATCACTGACTGCTACTTGAAAATACAGCAAGACTTCTGTGAACTGTGCCATCTTGGAGAAGTAACTTAGAGCCTCTCTGAATCCCAGAGCTTTGCTGTAGGGTCTCAGTGAGAAGAACAAAATAATGCCCCAAGTGAACTCTCTCTTACCAGCACACATCAGGCACTGTGGAACACTCAGAAAATGCAGCGCCCTTGTTTCGTGGGAGCAGAGGGGAGAGGAATCATCCAAGATCATGAGGCAGCCAGGGACACACAAAACCTGAAGCAGGTAAGTAACCACACGTGTCTGAACTAATACGATCCAGGTGACGCTAAAAATGCTCTGGTAGGTGGCCGTCTGCCCCCATTGGGAGCCAGGCTCTCATCTGCACTTCCATTCAGGTGAAACACAGAGTATCAGATTGCATCTGTATCTATTCTGAGTTTCCCCTCACGAACAGGACACAGAAAAGGGCTGCTGTGTAAAAAGAGATCCAGTCTTAAAATATCAGGTATTGTCTTAGGGAGCAGGGATATATTCCATAGAACTGAGTTACAGTGTGCATACTACCATTAGGTAAGAACTTCATGTGGATTGGCAGAAACTGGAAAGTCACAGAGACTTTACATAATTTATATATACTATTCCCTAATTCTAAAAACCGCAAAAAAGCCAAGTCTTGTGCATAATGATCTCAGCAGGCCAAAAAGAGTCCCACTTTAAAACTTTGTAATATAAACAGAGGAATTATTCCGTACATATCTGTAAGGATAATAAAAAGTGTATGATTTTGTAATAGCACCTTCTCAGGAGGGAATACAAAAGAATTTATGCAATGGAGACACCAAGTCGAAGCAGAAGAGGCTGTAGACAATCTCTCTTAATATTTTGCAAGACTGCAACTATGAAATACGGTTGTAAGCAACTGTGAGCAGTGATCAATATAACATTCATTCCATTTAAATTTTCATGCTTACATTGTAGCTACCTGCATGTAAGTATTGTCTGATTTTTTCAATTAAAATAATATGCAGCAGGGGAAGAAATATTCCTTTATAAAACACAGTTCATCTGACCTATTTTATACATCAATGCAAAAGAATACAAATTATGCCCTAAAGGTACCTGTTGCCATTCACTGAAATATACATAAGAGTTAATGTTTGCAAATATATGCACTGAAAGTGCTTAAGTTCAAGGAGACGAATCTTACCCAAATTGCTATCAATGAGAAGAGCAAATGAAAAGTGTTTATATATAAACTTGGATGAAAACAACCATATTCTCTCACTCTGGCAGCCAAAAATGCTGTTGTGGCCATAAATAATTGTGGGAGTTCAAGTAGAAGGTAGTATCTTTAATATGTACACTGCCCATTTTTATTTACCATTGTGTGCAAGGTCCTTGGTTTTAAACCTGCATATGTTTTGTCCATTCTGCAAACTACTCAAAGGAAAAAAAATTACTAATTGCTGTTAATGAACCCTTAAAAGGCTGCTACAATCAACTCCTGACTTGCTTCACTGCCCTCTGAAACAGCAAATGCCAATGAATGATTATATTACAGGAAAAAAAAAATCCTTTGTCCTTTAATTTCACTTTATCTCCTTACTTCATAAATTGAGATAGAGCTAAAAGGAAGACAGTACTCATTTCTTACTAATCTTCTCACTTCAATCAAATCCCTATTATTCACCTTATTCAGACTGAATTATCCTTGTTCTTTTCAATCACTCTTTGTTCCTATAGGAGTTCTACTGTACTCTTAATCACCTCCTTAACACCTACCTGGATACTTTCAGTCTCAGCTTTATCTTCCTGAGGCAGCTGCCAGGGAAGGCTCTGGAATCACAAACATGGACAGGGTTTCTCACATTGCCAGTGAGCTAGTGCACGCACTTGCTCATTCCTCCAGCTTGAGAAACAAGATGTTCTTGTGCCAGTTTGTGGATTGCAAATAATCTTCTGGATTACACAATAGGCTGTAGAATCTGTGACAGTTTCAAATGACAACAGAAACTTGTAAACTCTTGTAAATGTAATAAAATCACGAGAACAAAGAGGCAGTCTGTCAAAATAAATATTGTGCAATTCCAGGGGAGCAGTGTGGGAAACTACTGTGACTTGTAGCATAGAAAATGCAGGCCAAGCAGTCACAGAACAGCAAAAGTATAAAGAACAAATTATTAAAAAAAAAAAGAATTAAAAGGAAAGAACAAGTAATAGGAAATTAGAAAAATAGTAGAAAATCATTTGATCTAGGGTATCTGCCTATGTGGGAGAAATAGTGGAAGGAGAAAGACGCTGAGAGACCAGGGATATTTTATAATGGTAAAAGTATCAGAGAAAATTAATTCTGACAAAGTCCATACAAAATTTTTTTCTGAATCCTATGAAGTTTATTTGAAGTTAATCTCTTCTTCCCTCTCCTCTCCTCACCAAAAAAATGCACAGTGATCAAATGAGAGCTTTAGCTCCTTTAAATCAAATTGGATGCCAAGAACAAAGCATTAAAGAACAACTTTTCCTGGACAAAAATATAACTGTCTTTGTAAAGTTTATTGTTCAGAAAAAAAGGACAGAGGTGGCATAGCACAGCTGAATGATCTTGGAGGTAAAACCACCACTCAAATCTTGAAAGATTTCCTACACATTTTGCATATAACATTGATAGAGTATTTGGGCCAAATTAACCTAACTGTTGAAATCAACATAGTTACATGAGGGATAAGTGAGTCACATTTTCCTGAAAAATTTACAGCTATCTAAAGTCAAAGAAAAAAGAAGATACTAAGACTTTTATCATAAAGCTTCTTAAACAGATTCTGCATGACTGCAGGGAAAATAAAAATAAATAATTTTTTTTTTAAATAAAAGCTAAGGTTAGAAGATAACTGAAAAAAACCTTAAATGATATAGATGAACCAAATTCACCAAAACAATCATTGTCTTTGCATCAAAGGTTTTTAATGGTTTTTAGGCAAATTTTGTTGCACCAGGATGACATCAAGTGGCTACTCAAGCCAATTACTCTACGCTTGCTGGAAACAGCCATTATGACATCTCTTTGATAAGCTATTCCCACTGCATAAACATAATTGTGTTACCGACAACTGCTTCTATTTTAAATTCAGATTTGGTATGTCTTTATTTCAAATCCTCTGTGCTTTCCTCAAGCCTTTCTAAAGAAATAATAAATCTTCCAACTCATGAAATAAATTACTTTTCATATAATACTTTTGAATTCAGGGAATCATAAATGCAGACTTCTATGGATTTAACAGATTTATTAAACTTTATAATAACTGGAATAATTAGACTTAGCTAATCATTCTTTTACTAGATGGAAGAAATTAACCTAATACCTCAAAAGATCTTCTTGGTATGTAAAATATATGATTAATAATGGAAAGTAATCTCATATTTTAAGCCAGTGAAAACAATCAGTCACTGACCCACCTCTCCAGAGACACTGGAGAGTCTCCATCACTGGAGGCTTTCAAGATGTGGTGGGACAGGTTGCAAATAATCTCATCTATGCTCCCTTTACTATGAAAGGCTTGACCAGATGATCTTTCAGGGTCACTTCCTATGTAGGCTATTCTGTGACTCTATATTCTAGAAAAAAACAGCTGTGGCTTCCAGAAACTTGTACTAAGGCTATAAAAATATGATAATAAATTTAGAACTGGTTAATGGATAAAAAGTTCAAGGACCTTTTGACTTTCATAATAATATGGGTCACTACAATGGGTCACTACAATTTGTATTTCTCAAAATTTTATTTCAAGAAATGTCCATCTTCAAACATGGCAGTAAGAATTACAATCCAAAATCGAATTTGCAGAAAATCAAATATTTCCAAGTATTTATAAGGCAATCTCTTTACAACATAAAGAATATGATCTTACAACTTTACGTGTTTCCTTCCCAGGTGCTGCACAGAATTAAAGAAAGTTTTCAAAGAAAAAGAAATTAATTTACAAATAGCATAAGTATTGAAATTTTGCTCTGAATTTGTATTCTTCCCCTATCAAGTTTTACTCACCTCAGGAACCTCATCCTTATTCCAGAGAACCAGGCATATTCTGCCTGCTTTTCATTTAGTGGGACATTATTTTGAATAAATCTCCAGCATGTAAGTGCCACAGATCTCATAGGAATTGAAGTATATTTCAAATTTGCTTGAAAATAGCTGTAATTTTAAAAGATATTATGGGTGCAATGACCAGATGAAGAGAAGCAGAGACAGCATTGCCAAGCAAGCCCTGTCTCCTCAAGGAGACAGTAAAAACAAAACACACACAAAAACTCCACAACAACCATAAAACTAAACAAATCTCAACCCCCCCCCATACTGCCCTGAACAGATACCCATTTTAACATTTCTCTTTCCATTGTTTCTCTTGGTCTCCCAACGTCCTAGATGAATTTATTGCAGGCTAAAAGTCTTCCATGTTCCTTTTGTTCTTTCCTTCTCACCAAGTCTTAGTGCACTTGAAAAGATTACCCACTCTGAAGAGGTCTTGCAGAATGTACCTACAGGAGATTTGCCCAAACCTTGTCTTGGCAGCCGTTTCTGCTCTGCTTGCACGTCCACAGACATCTTCATTCAAATACTCAAATGACACCAAGCTGCCGAGCTCTGCCAGCAGCTCCTCTAAGTTATGTTGTCATGTTTTTGTTTAAAATCTCTCACTGACTCTTGTAAGGATGTTTTTATCTGCCATGAAACCCACAGTAAGCAGATCCATGCTAACCCCTGGAAAAATGGGCCTGAAAGAAGCTACTTGTCTAGAAGAGCTCAGCTGCCCTTCAGAGTCTGATATTCACCCAAATGCCCTCAGGGACTTTTCTAGCAAGACAGTCACCTTGTCTTTTCTGAGCTTTGGGCTTTCAGAGCTGGACTTGATGAGGAATGACAGCTCTTAGCCAAGGCAGACTCTGGAACCAACAAACTTCTTTAAGGTGACAGACAGAAAACCTGCTGCACTGAATCCCTAATTTTGTGGTCCTGGGTATAATACACTTTTTCAAAAGTATTTGCCCTCTAAATATCTATGTATTTTTTTCCTCCAGTAAGTTATTCATATTGAAAGTAGTTTTAGAACAATATAAGCACAAGGGTTGCATTATCAGGATTAATTTTACTACTGTTACAGTACCAGCAACTTAGTATCCATCACAAGAAACAAAAATGTTTGATTCTGTTTTTGCTGAAAGTCACAACAAAATGCATGAATTTTAACAGGATCCTGATTGTGGTCCTAAAATTTTTAATACTTTAGCTTTGAGTTTTTAAAGTACTTCCTTTAGTTGCACCCTGCAAGTTCAAACATCTATTTAGTTCAGGCCATTATCCATTTGAAGACTTTAAACTATTACTAGAAGTTTAGTCTTACAAGTAATGTGCCACATATTTTGATTAAGTAGTTCAGATAGCATTTTCTAGTGGTATTCCCTTGTAATATCCACCTTCGGTAGCTGCATTCCTTCCTCCCTGCAAGATCAAAAGGACATTTGTTCTTGACTTCTTTGATTTTCTTTGTTCCAAATAATTTTGGCCTTCCATTATTAGGACAAATTGGAAGTGAACTGTAAGCTTTGGAACTATATTTGATTGCCATGATGCACAGATAAAAAACTGTGCTCATATTTCAGTCACAGACTGAAATAAAGAATACAGAATTAAGTGCTAACCAACTAAGATCATTAAGTCATTGTTTGTAGAAGACTGTCAGAGAATGGAAATATGGATCTGGAGCACTTTATACACATTATTCCAAACAGTATTTGATAAATAGCCATAAACATTAAATAGTCACATCACAAAACCTAAAAGATAGACGGGACATTTAATCTGTTAATAGAGGACAGATATAATCATAGACAGGTGTGTGTTGGAAGTGACCTAAAGATCAAATCTAAACTTACCATCTTTCAGCTTAAGGCTGCTCCACCTTGTCCCATCACTACCTGCTCTTGTCAAAGTCCCTCTCCAGTTTTCTGGCAGAGCCCCTTCAGGCGGTGCAAAACCTGGTGTTCTCCAGGGTGAAGAGCTCCAATTGTCTCAGCCTGCATAGGAGAGGTGCCCCAGCCCCCTGATCGTCAATCAAGAAGCGTGTTCCTATTGCCCAATGCACCTTCCAGTTCCTGTAATTTATTTTTCAAAGCTTTCAGGTTTTTTTCTCTAAATTAAGGCTAATAGTGTGAGTGTCAGAGACAGAGAGAGAGAGCACAAGCAAGCACAAGGAGAGAGGGAGAGTCAATGTGCACACAAAATCTGCTGAAAGTCATTTCCCACAGGCTTGACCTCTAATGATGGAAACAATATCACAATAAAAAAACTGTAGTTATTTAAAAAGTATCTACTGGGATTCTGTTTTAACAATAATTCAACACACTTGTCAATGTTTCCATCACCAGAAAATTCAAATATTTCCAAGTACAGGAGCAAAGGAACAAAGGAATTGTAATGCAGCATGCATAAACCCAAAGAGAAAGGATTTCTTTCCAAACACCAGGAGGATTTGCCTCTTCACCTTCTTTTGGCACAAGAAACACTGAGAAAGAGAATGTGGTCTGATTACTAAACAGGATGTTTGGAGACCTTCCTTTTAAAGGAAGAGGAAGGACCTGTAATGGTAGACAAGAGGATTCATATTGAATGCTGAGTACTTTGTAGAACTACTTTGTTTTGATTCAATTGTTTTAATGAGAAAATAGCTGAAAGTCTAAATAAAAATCTATTAATGTATTATCACTTAGCAACTTGAGGCTTGTTTTAGGTTTATTTTCTTGAGGGTCAGATCCTTACCTGATGGAAATGCTCGTAGTCCCACTGGGCTGGCTGTAAGCAGATGAAGTTTCATGAGCTACAGCCTAGAACCAACAGAAAACATGCAGCATTTATAATTGACAGCTAATTTTTTCTCTCTGCTGTAGAGTGCTGTTATAACCTGAGGTATAATTAGTTGCCAAAAAGGGCTAGAGGAAAAGAAAACTTTATAAATCCGTTTCTGGTCCTACAGTCATAGATGGAATGTCATATTGCAAATTCAAAGCAGATTGTAGTCCAGAAGCAGGATGCACTAGTTGATCCTCAAATGTATTTTCCAACCAGTATTTCCATGATTCTGTGAATGCTTTTTTCACTATAGATTTCTAAAGCAATATTAAACATTATATTAATAACAGTAAATATAAAATTTAGCATTTAGTGCAATTTACGCATCAGAACACAGTCAACATTGATTTTGGAAGCCACAGGATACTGTTCTCATTTAGTAATCAATGGTCATTACCCCACAGTCATTATCCCAGAAAAAAAAGCTATATTCACACAAACCTTGGTGCTCATACTGAACTGTCATTATTTAAATGCAAATATTTTCTTTGAAGAACTAATGCTGTGCTGGCTGTTAATATCTTAAGAAAGACAACAATTTCAGGTCCTAAATTATTGGCTGCTCTCATCTGATGATGCACATAGATGTTTTAAAATTTCCACATCATGTGAAAGCAATCAGACAAAATCACTTTATTTTGCCACAACAGGTTCAATTCCCTACTCCTTTAAATTTCATCACAATAATTTACAACTGTTCAGAAGGTATGTAATCTGTTACCAAACTGGCCTGGTTTCATTTAACACCTAATTTCACTCTGCATATGTGCAAATTAATACCCGAGGTGCAAACCAGTAGAGAATTAGGATTCAAGGCAGAAAATGATTGTCTGGTTATTAGAATTTCATAATGCACTTACAGAACGGAAGGTCATCTGAGACAATTCCTGGAGTACAACTGAGTACACATGAAGTTATTTGAAACTCTTAGTTCTGTAACCTGGCAAGAGGACAGAGGTTTGGGTTAGCCCAAGGATGTAAACTGGACTGCAGTTATTCACAGGTGAGGGTCCAGAATTAGCTGTTCCCAGCTGTCTCCAGCTCTGGGCTACTGGGATGTCCTAGGCAAGCCAGGCAGCAAACCCAAAGCATAGCAGAACTTATGAGCCCACATTTCCTTATGGAATTTCACTCAAGATCTGAAAGAATTAAATATTGTCATGGGCAAACCAGTCTTAACAACCAGGGAATTTATTCTAACTTAACTTATTGCCAGTTAACACAAACTTAAAATGACAGGTATTAAGGGAAAGGAAATATAATTAAACAAACACTTATAAAAATACTATTTTTCTCCCCTGCTCAGGCTCAGCTCAGGTCAAACTAATACCCTCTCCCACTTGCAAGTTTCTACTTTTTTTATATTCCCCATGACTTATGTTCTGTCCATCCTAATTTCCTCAGTGAGGCGACAGACAGTGCAGGAGGTTGGCAACAAGTGTGTAATGGCTTCTTTCTGCAATCTGGGACAGGAAAATGAGCTGCACCAACCACAAATGAGGACAGCAGCAAAAAGAAATTTGAGTTGCCAGTCACCAGTATTTGTAGGGAATAAGGAAGCTTGCTCCTGGGAAGACTAAATTGGCACAAGACTTCTCAATATTTTTGGCCTTACTAGAAGTACCGAAAGAAATTAGAAAGTCCCTGGGAAAAAGAGTTGTCATGCAAATTTGCTGCAAGAACAGTACGAGCCCCAGCAGGCAGATTCCAAGGTAACAGGGTGATAAAGGACTTGACAGCAAACTTAAAAGCTGGAAGGAAAAGCCTGTAGGATGCTGAACCAGAGCTTAGAGGCTGACCTTCAGCTGGATTGATTTAGAGACATTTCAGCCTCAGAAAAAAGTGAAGGTCTTTCCATAAAGGGAAAGAACATTTTACATGGTCCAGAAGGCAGTGTAAAAAAACAGAATAGATAAGAAATAGCTGGTGTATGTAATCATCAGGCCAGGAAAAAACTGAACAGATGTAAAATTAATTTTCAGTGTCCACACAAACAGGAGTTATTATATGCTTCGATATGAAGCACATAATTTGGGTGGCTAAACTCAGAAGTTTCAATGCGGAAACATAGAAATTTCCAGGACTATAACACCCAAGCATTAATTTCCTTTGTGCTACCCTGCCTTTGACTTTATTTCTTGTTCAAAACACATCCACTCAACATCAGTTTGTTCTTTCTCACTAACAAAAGGAAAATGGTATCTACAGGCAACACCCTGATGGAAAGGACCTCCAGGATTTTTGGTATTGATTTCTTTGCTGCCAGGATTTCACTCATTCATGGCACAATAACCTGCAAAATGTCTGTTGTTGTTGCCATATCAGGAGAGTCCTCTTACAAGCAAGAATGCAAGATTGTGATGATATATCCATGCTAAATCAGGTGCCAAATGCAATAGTGACGAATTACTGCATTGTTCTGCCTCGAGCATCTTACTCTGTTTTGTCAGCAAAGCAACTAAACTGAGAACACTGATCTTCTAAATCTATTCTGAGATCTGAGCAAGTGCATGGCACTGCCCTGTGCCCTGTCAACACCTGCAAACAACAGCTGAATTTATGTGAGAATGGGGAGGTCAGTCTTGTAGGCTGACTTCTCTGGTTTGGACCAAAATATAAGCAAGAAATAATCGGTGGAACACACATTAGAAATAACTGAGAAGGAAAAAGGAATTTAAATGCAAAGACTACAATTAATATCTTGGTTATGTTTTACATAAGCCTATGAATCATTGCAGCTGAGTGGCAATGGGCAGGAGATTTTAGACTCTGTTACTGCCCCATAATTTGTCACAAAATGCATGTCCTCTGACAGGACCAAACCAGAAAGACTGTACAGTCTAATTTTACTGCAAATGAAACCTATGTTTTGAATGGCCATTTTTCGTGATTTGTATTTTTAGTTTGTCTTTTATATGACTGCAAAAAATATTACTTTATCCAGAAAACTCCTCTGGAAGAAATAGTGAATTTCCTACCCTAAAGTTCAGCATGCAGCCAATCTTAAATAGTCCATATCTTTTGAACCCTGAAGCTCATTCCTTTGAGATTTTTGGTCTTCAAGTAATGAAAAAAAACCCTCTGTAATCAGTGACTGTAAAGAGTAAAGCCTCAACATTTTATTTTCACTATATGCTAGATACTGGTTTTGCCTACTACTTTAAAGAGTCAGTGTTTAGAGAAAAATAATACCTTTCATTTTTTCTAATTAATGCAGTATATAAGTAACCTCTAGCACAAAGGTGACACAGGTTATTACAAAAGATACTTCCTCCTCTCTGGACAGTATACATGGACAGTACATACACTGTCCATTTCAGGTGTGTACAAATTCAGCACAGGAATAGGTCAGGGACTAGAACCACTCATGAAGAGTTGATGGTGAAAATATTCACAAAAAACATGCCATTACATAATCTCTTCAACAGCTTCTCTGGAACAAATACACATCTAGACTAATAATTTCCACATAAGAGGTAATGCAAACTGGCTTCATCTCACTAATTATTGTTTGTATTATGAGTTCTGTGCCAGTGGAGAATTTAACAATTGAATAAATAATACCAAGCTCTTAATATCCTTGTTACAGGAAAGCAACAGATAATGGTATGTATAACAAAAATTAGGGTAGGCATGAAACAGTGTGTTCATCTTTAAGTAAAAAGCTCAAAACTTACAACAAAGGTCATAGTAAAAAGCAAAATAAATTAAGACTCTATGCTGGCAGACGGATGGCAAGTTCATAGTATTTTAAGTTTGAAATATTTAAATGTGAACAAAATTATCCCATCCTCAAAGTAAATTGCACTGTCAATGCAAATAATAATTGTTCAGGTTCTGGAGATCAGACATCCAGTTTCTTGTGTAAAAAGAGTTTTATTTATGCATTTTAAATATCAAAAGAAATAATCCGCTCCCTCTTGTCTGTTTTTTACTCTCACTTATCTCTTGCTGTTTTAATTTATAGGGACCTCAAGATAACCTAAATTTGTCCTATTTTTTCATTGTTTTAATTAAGTTCAGCATAATGATAGCAAAAGCCCTATTTCAAGGAAACAAACCAGGAGTTTGCTGAGCTGGCAGATCTTCCTGGGCTCTCACAGCTTTAATTTTAACACTGAAAGTCTAATCAAGTTGCATTTTGAAACTGAAATGTTACTTCCTGCTGCTAGATTCAGTGCTGGTAATTACAAACTGGTTTTTGTAGGGGGAGCGGAGAAATATCTGTGTGGAGCGTTCTTACCTAAACTTGGCAGAATGCCCTCCTGCTATTAAAAGTCCACTCCACAATAGCTCATTGTGCTGCACTTTCAGTTTTGTTAAGGTCATTATGGAAGCAGCCTCATTGGCTGAGTTCAGCTCCTCTCAAGAAGCTCAGCTTGGATCTGGGAATGCACATAAAGCAGACATCTAACAATGCAAGTTTTGTTTTTTTTAATTAGTTTAATGCAAAGATCCTACAATAAGCAGAAAAACTTTGCACACCGTAACATTAATGTAAAACATGCTTTTGAGCAAAATCCAATTAAATTTTCTTTTGAGTACATAAATATTGCAATATTCTAATAGCATAGATACTCAGATGGTCTAAATAAACTGATTGCTCTATATGCCAGGAAGCATATGTTCTTTGACTCTAATATCCATAATGGTCTTTAAATATGGACACTAAATACAAAAGAGCTGGCTGGTTTGATTACAAAATTCTCAGAACAAGAACAACTAAACTGATGAATGTAATTATAAACAGAAATTGCATCCTCCCTCTAAATTTATTCAAATGAAGAGAAACAGTAGAACAATCAGAAATTTAGTTTAATGTCAGCATGGCACTTTCCTGCAGAACTAGCTAATGTATACCTATCTGACTTTTTAAAGGGAGCATGGGGGAAAATGAAAAAAATAATCTCTCAGCTTTGTATATTGCTAACAGAAAACCTGTGGGAAAACTCAGAATTTGTTTTTGTTGACTCCAGGTTTGCTTGGGACTGGATCTCAGCCCTGTTCTGCTTGGCTTCTCTAACAGCTCTTACTTATCTGCTGCTGGTGGCTCATTTTTGGAGGCAGCAAAACAGCTGTTCTCTGAAATTCAAGAGCTGATCTCACTACCTGTGCCCAGGCTGTTGATTCCTTTCAAGCTGCTGCTTGAGAAGAATGCAGTGCTCTGATACCAGCAAGAAAGGCCAAGGCTAAGCCTTATCTAATCTTCACTGCTATTGAAGTACATATGAAAATGATGATGGTAATATTATTTCATCTCTCACACACAGAGATACCGTGCATAGAACCTGGGAAGAAAGGGTGCTATGGCAGTGTTGATTCATTGTGAAAAATACAAAAACTGAGATGTTGTGTGATGGAGCACACAGAGGACCTGTTCTATGGGAGATTGTAAATGAAGAATTTGTTTTATAAATTCTCCAGCCTGTAGGCTATGCAATTAAAAATTCCTTAAAAATCAGGATGTTGGTTTAGATTCTGTGTCTTCTTGGCTGTCTGAGAACAGGTAAAATTATTTCAAAATCCTACAAATGGATGGTCTTTTAGATGTATTGATTTGCATATCTCCCAATAAGATTCTGGAACTCCATCTGCCTCCTGCTTGTAGCAATTAATACTTACTTGTTAATTTCCTGTCTTTCGGGCTCTGAGTGTTAATACCTCAGAAACAGCCACTTTGGGCATTGGGCATTGGGCACCTGGGTGTTTTCGCTGCTGTGTTTTTTTAAACACCAACCAAATAGAACAGTTTGAAGACTCTATTAGGACCCCCACAAGCTCTAAAAAGCATTGAAAATGGCCTCTTGTAGTATCTCATATCCTGTTAACAGACCTAGAAACTACCACAATTTATGTCTGACTTGGGTTTGGACATAGGACTATGCCAAGAATTTATATCTAGAATTGATATTAAGAAATTGAATTCAAAATAAGAACTTGAGGCTTTTTACATGGTTGTTTCATTTCACTTGGCTATTACTGCCATCTAGTGATATAATTTACAATACTCAAAAGTTTCCATTTAGAAATTATATTGCATCAAATGTGTTTGGAAATGTGCAGAACATATTGTAATAAATCTATGCTTCATTTAGTTGCTAGTGTAATGCCCCATGCTGGCATGCAATTTTATACATATTTAGTTTTGAAAATTTTTTCTGTCTTCCGTATAAGAATTCTCTTGAAGACCCAGATACTTGCCCAAGAAGCAAACTTTTCAGACCCATAGGGGTTTATAATATATTCCACTTCTGGCAAATTTCCCTTGAAATGGCCATATTATTTATTACTGCAATAGTTGTTAATAAATTATTCATAATTATTTACATTAATATAGGCTACAGAAATAATTAGGATCAAGTAAAGAGAGCTAATCTCTTCCTCTTTTCAAAAACCAGAAATTGTCCCATCTTGTTTGAAAAGTAATCACTTCCCAGATCTCCTACCTACCTACCTGACTCCTTGGATATTACTGGAGGCTGAAGATCAAATGTAAATAAAGCACACAACCTTAACCATGAAGGTAAATTGCCTGTTAGAAACATTTATGATTTGTCTGTGATTTGAGGTCTTTAAATCAAGGTTAATATTTCTATAGAATTCACTGGAGCTCAAATTGGCAGCTTAATTCATACAAAAATATGGGGTTTATAATCATCTGGTTTTACTTCCTAAGTAGCAAATTAACTAGTGATTTTCTGTAGCTATGTGCTTTTAATTAATGAGGGTTTTTTTAGCCAGATTATTCCACTTACCTGCATGGTCAGCCAATTCATAGTGCTTCTGAGTTTAAATCAAGTTACCCGTAGAACAAAAGGATACCAATAATAAAATCTGACACTTGACATTATCACATCAACCATATTCAAATCTGGTTTCAATTGATAATTGAACTGCACATGAAAATTCTTCCCATGCAATTCTACCCTGGCACAGCTCAGACACTCACCAAGCTTGTCAGAGGTGTCTGGATCACAGACCAAACACTGAGGGTTTAGTCACAGTGAGCTCTAAAAGCTTTTTCTTCACAGGTTGCGGCATATATTTCTCCAAGTACTTCCTCAGGCCTCTAGGGAATGTTTTTATACTCATTTAGATATCTTTCCTTGGTATCTTTGGACATTCTTTAAATTAAGTAATGCTTGAGCCCTCTATTCTAGCAGAAATTTGTATGATTTTGGACTTAACTCTCTGTACAAAATATAATGAGATAATTTAGCACAAAGGTAATCTTATTGTCACAGGTAGCAGCAATGTCAACTCTAGATAACTTAATTAAAATCATCTCCAAAATCCCAGATTCTTAGATTTCCAGCTTTTTGATATCTGGATAAATCTCATTGTAACTACACAAACAGGCAAATATACCTCTGATCACTAACTGTGCAAATTGGAAAGTAGAAAATGCAAGACACTGTATTCTGTACAGTGGATTTTCATTTTTCCTGGAATCTTTTCATATTTAGATAGTATCAATAAATATACACTCTACCATGTTACAGTCAGTTACTCAAAACACTTATTTCTAACCACTTGAGTAAATGGAAAGAAAATACTGCTTCTGAAACCAGAGGTGTCTTAGCATCGTTAATTAAATACACAGATTACACTGTTTAGAAAATTTATGACTTCTTGCATTCATGGATCATTGCCAGATTGACTAAATTGATGGACTGCTAACATTTCTACTTTACACTATTTCATGAGTCACAACATATCTAGTGCTAGAGATGACTTCAAGTGATGGAAAAACGCACATTACAAATTATCTTTTTAAGAAGATATCTGCAAGAGTCAGAAAGGCAAGCTGGCATAGAAAGCAGAAACCGTGCTCATACAGAGAATTCTGTAACTTGCCAGAGTCAGGGAAATGGATCAGACAGGTGTTTTTAAATCAGGGTGTTGCCCAGAGGTAGTCCAGGGAATACAGACACTCAGCATTTCACTTTGAAATGAAGATAATAAATAACAAACCTTTTTTTCTGAAAACAGCTGTTGGGCTGTTGCAAAAAATAGCACCAAGTTTGATGTTAGGTCTTGAATTGAATCTACAAATTCACCATGACCAAAAGGGGGGGATCTTCCTCCTTCCTCCTCCTTTGGACTATAAACACTGAGCTTTCTCCTTCTTTCGTGTTCTGGCTCTCCCACACATCATGCCCTGAACTGTCAATTCAAGTTGTTGAAAGAGAAGAAAATGAACCTAACAAAGAAAGAAAAGTGAATAGTTTGTCTATGCTTCATATACTTGAAACAATTTATCACACGACCAGTGGAGTGCTAGAGCTGGTGTGAGGGAAAAGGGGTGATCTCCCAGGCCCAGCTGAGGAGTAATTTCCCTGCTCTCACAAGAACAAGCCATCAGATTTCATCAGTCCTCACTGCACGTTTATCCTCAAACTGTGCTTGCAAACCCCCATGGCATCAGCACAATGCTGCAACCCTGCTATGTCTCAATTCTGGTGCTTGTTCAACCAGAGTACTGTCACGAATAAATTAAATTAAACTACATTAACTTTTTCATTGTCACTGACACACTTTACTGGGTTATATTGCTAAAAAAAAAAAAAAGTCAAACAAGCCATGCTGAACGTGACCTAGTAAAGTGGCAGAGGTGTTTGATCAAGGCACTTCAAGAAGCCAGGTTAGTCAATCACTCTGGTTTATTTTGCCACTAAATTGCAGCCTCCCTCAGAATTAGAAAAACCTGGTTTCCCCTCAGTATTCTCACTTTGCATTCCATTTCTGTCTTCATTTGTGGACAGAATAACAGAACAGAGCAGCTGGAAGGCAGAGCTGGGCCATCATTTGGTAGAAGGACAACTGGAAGGTAAGTGGGGAGCATTAGCCCACCCTACTCCTAAACTTTCCTGCAACTGGGAAATTACATGAGGCACACAACTTGAATTTTTCAATAGTAGACTTCAGCAGCATGTAAAATTATTTCATTCTAATGATAATTGAGGAAACTTAGCTGAAAAATATTACCATATTGTGATTAATTGAAAAACCAAGACTGAGATAAATGTAAAGTTTAAAAATAGTATAATCTCATTTAACTGATCCATTATTTGCTGTAATAAAGGCAAATCTGTTATAACTATGCGCCTATGAAGAAAATATGCCAGAAATTATAAAATAATAACATATGAAATTGTAAAATTCAGCAATAACATACCCACTGCAATCATAGTCTTCACAATATCTCATAAAAATGAAATAAAAACACAATAACTATTTTACCTTATGACAGTTGGCTATGTATCTTCTTTTATTGAAAAAGTAGAAACACAAAGTATATGGAAATTTTTCTTTGTAGGTATAAATATGATTTTTTAATGCAAACACCTACATAACAATTGCAAAAGGAAAAGGGATTAAATGTTATGAGTTTTGTTCCAGTTTGAAAATAAAATGCTCAAAATTAAAAGATGGGGAAAGTCATGTTTGCTTTTTTTTTTTCTTTTTTCCAGTTTATTATATTTTGTACTTGGGAAAAAGTTCGGAGCTTGCAACATTGGAGCTGCAGTTTGTTCAGCTACAAAGCTGAGGCCATGCAGCAATCAGATTTTGAACCAGGCCAAACACGTGAGCTCTGCAGTGACCATCTCAGGGTCAATTCGTAACTCACTTTCCTCCAAACCCTTACCAGTTCTCACTGCACTGTTGGAAATGATTTGGCAAACCCCACTGGGATCATTGTGGTGGAAAAAGCTTGAGATGGAGCCTTTCACTCCAGACACAGCTCAGTGTTACAGCCCTGTCACATAAAATGGATCAAGCCCACTCCCACATAGATCAGCTTCCAGGTGGAACAGATGGAACCAGGTCGTTCTGCTCAGAGCAGGTCAGATTTGAGGTCTGATGAAATTGCCTGGAGTTTTTTCCCTTTAGTTATTGAAAAATGTCCAAGGACAGAGTCTGTCCAAGTTCTCTGTGCAGCCTGCTCTGATGTTAATGCAAACCCGGTCTGGAACAGGATGACTAAACTATTTCCTTTGTACAGTCAGGCACTACTGGGCAGCAAAAACACTAAAGGACTATGAAGAATTTTGGTGCAAAAAAGATTCTAAAGTCTGATTTCTGGCAAAAGCAAAAGTGAAATAAATTAAACAGTTGATGTATGTTCAGCAGCACAGCCTCCTCCTCTCTTATAGTGGCTTTAAGGATACAACAAGAGAAGCACACCCCTATAAATGCTCTTTGAAATACTGATTACTTCCTTGCCTGTATTCCTCAGAGGAAAAAAATCACACAAAAATCAGGGGTTTATTTCTTCCTTACTTTTTTTTTCTCTGATCTACTATTTCTTCATGGGAGGTGAACTAAGACATTGAGAAATTCTGGACCGCTGCTATTCAGCTAACATCCACAGACTGTCACTGATTTTAGCTGCAGTTTGGGACACTCTGTCCTCTGAAATTGGGACTAAAAATCTGGGCTGAAATAAGTACACTAAGAAGATGACAAAGGATGAAACAGACATTATTCTTAACAGAAAAGGCTTGATATGACTCATCAAATGAGAACTTTACTTGGTATCAGAAGATTTAATTCCTTTCACCGCACTTCAGTCTTTGAAGGTTGGAGAAGAGTTTTAAGTTTTCTCTTAAAATTCAAGTGGCTGTACATCTAAATGAAACAAGGCTGAAAACAGCAGGTTGTAATTATTTCACTGAGCAAGGTCACCAGGCAGACTGCATCTGAAAAAAATATTCAAAATGAACTGTCAGGGTCAAAATCTTAGAACATTCACCTGAATGATGAGATCACTACCTTTGTATTTCACTACAGGCAAACACTCCTTCTCAACACTGGAAATCAGGTTAAGACCCAAATTAAAATCAAGACCAAAGCACTCAGAGAATATTCTACCTATATTTAAATAAGTTCCTATCTAAATAACTGAGCTATACATTATAATCTTCCATAAGCATCCACTTAACCCTCCTGGGTAGTAGTTAAAAGAAATGAATATTCAGAATTATAACCTTCAAATTTTCTGAATCCATAATTTCATTTCTATTAGAAAATACATTGCATAAGACAACTGTCAAAAATAGAAAATCGAACTTGTGATTATGGAAACAGGATAAAAAACACTGAAATCCTTGTGTTTTCAATGAAAAGCAATCTACCATGAAAAGACAAAAACAAGTTTATAGTGAGAAGTTTGAAAGTAAATATTTATGGTGGTTTGCATTTCAACCTTGCAGCTGCCAGAGATCAGCAGGGTTTCACGTGTTTGTGCTGAAATCAGCTGCAACAGAGCTGTTTGGGCTTCAGTCTCACAGAGCGATATGAAATATCTTCATGGGGAGAAAATACAGATAATAGAGAATTACCTCATTCCTGAGGAATAGCCTAACAGGAATCAACAATGAGAAGTGGAAAAATAAGTGCAAGGTGATTAATCATGGTGGGGGAGAGGGGAAAGGGATTACAAAATAAAATACGAGTCCCATCTTTTGACATTTGAGTCAAAATGCAGTAATCTTTTGAAAGACAAACTACAGTAAAACAAAATTAGTAGGATCAGCAGCAGAGGTAATCAAGTAAAATGTAAGGGCCTGTTAAGTGATTACCTTGTATTAAACCTTCTAAAACTTCTTGTTGCCTCCAGTTCTATGAATTCCAGCTCTTTTACAATGTTTTGCTTCAAAACAAAAATCATACTTTATAGGTTTCAGAACACTTTCTAATTTAGTCACAATAGGGAAGAGGAAACTGTATTAAGCCAGCTCTTAACTGAGGGAGAAATGCAGATTAATCCCAAAAGGATGTTTTCTTAAGGCTTAACATCTGCATGGGAAATTAATTTTAAAAAGAAGATACAAATCTATTCACTACATTGTCTGGTAACAGACAGGTAATGCATTCTCTAACTAGAGATTTGAAAATGAAAATGTTGATGTTCCAATTTAAATAAGCAATTTTTAGACATTAATTCTGGTCATTTTTGTGCGTTTCACCTGATTTCAGACCCTGACTTGATAAGTGTTCAGCAAGTGCCAGGAAGAAAGGGCATAAAATAAATATTTTTTGAGATTCCTTATGAGACTACTTCCAGCGTACTAAGTCCTTTCTGGAAAAAAAAGGAAAACATTTCGCCACAAAGAAAAGGTCAGGCTTATCAAAGTTCTGATTTATATACATTTTGACAATCTTCAAATTCTTGTTTTTATTGGAGTATTTTAAAAGATAAATAGATATACATATATTTAAAAATGAATTAAATTTTCTGTGAATAAACTATTTTCGAAGTACATTTGGTGAAAACATATACAAAAATATTTTTAAAAGTAAGGAAGATATAAAATGCTGAAAAGTCTCTAAACCTAGCATAGACTGAAACAAAGATTCTTATATTCAGGAAACCATTTTTAATAGTCACTTTGCCTTACTTTTACTAGCCAAAACAGTGTTCAATGTTTTTCTGATGTGTTTATGACACACTTGCATTACCCAATGTACTTCAGAACTTGGTATAAAGTGTTAAGATTTGAAACCACTTTTAAAGAGTAAATGCTTACTGCACTGAAGAAAAATATTTTTCTTTTCGCTGTTTATCAGTCTGTCTCAAAATAAAGTTGTTGCAGGTGGCACAGAGGCTGCTTAGACATAGTCTCATCTAGAGATACTGCTAGACATGGATTACATTTGTTCACAAACTGAAACAGTTTTCTTGTTTTCTTTCTTTGTTTTAGGAGCTCACGATTCTGCTACAAAGGCATAGAAGTTTAACACAATTCAACTAATGACAGAAGAATAGACCATTGTGCAATCCTGCACTGCATGAATCTTTTGGGACAGATGAGCCATTACCCAGTAGTGCTTAGGGGAGTCACTTAAAGGAAAATTAAAAATTGTCTGTATAGCTACAGAAGTATCAGGAGAACCTTAGGTTCAGGTGCATGAAAGACCGTAAAATCAGAGCTGAACAAATCTATTTGGACACCTGTAGCAAAATCTTGGCCTCTTTATATCTACTAGAAATACATATGTTTTCCTTCAAGAGAGCCCTTACCTTTTCCTGATGTCCATTCATTTCCATCTGTTCCATTTCTTTCACATAGCCTGTACAAAGTGATCAAATTTACACATGTATAAAGCCAGCTTCCTGTCTTGTCAAAAGGGAAAGTTGCCATATTACTCTCTCGTTAAGTGATTTAAATATTTAAATGGGAATATAATTTTCTGTAAATCTTCAGCAAACCAAACCTTGAAAGCCTAAACAAAGTAAATTTTGCACCTCCTGCCCCTGTAGGGGTCACGCTGCTACAAAGGGACAGAATATATGTCTCAGAGAATTAGGAAAGCTAAAATCCTTATAAAATACATTTGCTCTCATGGAGTTACTAGTAATATTAATAATAATTCCCCTTTTTTTATCTTACTCTCAATCTGCCTGGATTGATACGGGGGTTTGTTCCAACCCAGATGCAGTAGCTTGCAGCTGGTTTTATTAAACCCCATGGGATTCCCATGGTCCCACTTCTTGAGCTTGTCCAGGTCCCTCTGGATGGCATCCTGTCCTTCAGGAGTGCCAGCTGCACCACTCAGCTTGCTGTCTTCTGCAAATTTGCTGAGGGTGCACTCAATCCCTTCATCTGTGTCACTAATCGAGATGTTAAATAGCACTGGTCCCATTACAGACCCCAGAGGAACAGCACTTGTTACTGATGTCCCCATGGAGGCCAAGACATTGACCACTGCCCTCTGCATGTGACTGTCCAGCCAATTCCTCATCCACCAAACAGTCCAGTTACCAAATCCATCTCTCTCCAATTTAGAGACAAGGATGTTATGGGACACTATGCCAAAGGCTTTACAGAAGTCCAGACAAGCCTTTCCCTTGCCCACTCATGTCTCTCTCCACCACAGAAGGTGCCTGGATGGGTCAGGCAGAACGTGCCCTCGGTGAAGCCATCCTGGGTGTCCCAAATCCCCTCCCTGTCCTCCATGTGCCTTAGTAGAGCTTCTAGGAGGATCTGTTCCATGATGCTTCCAAGGCACAGAGGGGAGGCTGACAGGCTAGTGGCTCCCAGGATCTTCCTTTCTAGCCCTTTTAAAGACGGGTAAAATGTTTCTCCTTTTCCAGTCACCTGGGACTTCACTTGACATCCGCGACCTTTCAAATGTCATGGTGAGGGGACTGGCTGTTATATCAGCCAGTTCTCTCAGGACTCTGGGATGCATCTCGTTCCTCAGGCAGTCAAGAACCTGATCTTAACTTGCAGTTGGGAATACTTTTCTCCCACAGTCCCCATCCTGCTGTCCACCCACTGCAGAGGTGTGGGAAGCAAGGCTGTCACTGATGACTGAGGAAATCCTGAGATGCAATTAAGCTAGTACTTGTTAAAATTTTTTATTTTGAAAGCAGAAATGGGATGCTTCCTGGCTTATTTTAGTTTAAGTATAACCATTATCCCATGATACTGTATATATAAATTATTGCATAACCATATTTAAACTAAGATCTGAAAACATATAATGAGGCCACCAAAATTATGCCCTGGAGCACACTCCTTCTGAAAGAACAGACATTAAAAAAACCCCCAGTGTTCTTAAAAATCAGGCTAGAAGACTGTTTATCACAATCACTGAATATTAGCAAGCAGTCTACAGCAAATACGTCTGAGTTAGTATGCCCTAATGACTTACACATTATCTTAACCAAATCTCATGTCCTGAAATATAAATTCTAATCATCATAAACAGAATGTGTGCTTGATAGTTTTTCAGCAGGTTTCAGCTACCAGTAGAAATAAAGGTCTTCAAATATATGGGAAAAGTATGAATTTTACTCTTACTCCACTTAATTATTTTATTTTTATGACTATCTGAAACTGAGCCTGAAGCAAAAATTTTAAGTCAGACTAAGACTGGGATACTGTAATTTTGTAATGTTTAAATTAGATACCTGAATGGAACTTTGTTTTTAGAGCAATATAATAATTGAACAAATCTTTCTATCAGACTACAGAAAATATGAGTAAATTGTGTTTGTACTCAGAAATTTCAGAACAAACAGGTCTGCTGTAACATTGCTTCAAAACCACAGCAAATAAAATGTAACTGCCCACAATCAGTTAAGAACTGTTGACCTCTTCATATCCATAACTTCAACATTGTGTCATGCTGTTTTCACAAGAATGCTCTCCAAACAATTTTCAAGGTTAATTCTGCAGTTACTCCCTCTGGCAGGGTAAGCAGATAATTCTGCTCCTCACTTATTTCTTTCCCAGCTTCTTTGATATCAGTAGCTTGTACCCATGCTAAATGAAGTTTTCGTATTTTGCCAAGGCCGCTCTTTGAATTTGTCTGTTGTATTTCTAAAGGTAATATTGATACTTCAAAGGATGTAGAAAAAACATTGTCTGCTTCTTGTTAGTGAGCTTGCTGAGAATGTTGTGTGCCTTCAATGACAACATTGTCAAGCAAGCTGCTGCATTGTCTCCATTTCTATTTCAGAGTTAATAAAATTGAAGAGGATTTGCTTAAACCTGATCAAAAGTATTTGCTCCTGTGGCTGTATAACAGATTGGAAAAAAATATAAATCTCTTGGTCACAATGTCAAACATTAAGATAAAAATTAACTGTATAAATGTTAAAGTTTTACTTTACAGATCATATCCTTCAAAGAGCATTCCTCACTCACATTACAAATTTGACTGAAATAGGACTATTCTTTTAAGTGTAAACACATAAAGTTGTTTAATTTGGGAACTGTGAAACTTTTGAATACAGTCGGCTTAATTGTTTACAAAATTAATAGATTCAGATTTAAACTAAAGACTAGACATATCAGCAGTATTATATATTCAGAAATCTCTTTTATTAATGCACATTTTTCAAGTTTGAACAAGTTCCTAAGTACGAAAATATGAACATTTGTTCAACGAACAGCACAAAAACTTTAGGGCCTGCTGCTGTGAATCAACATAATTTCACCCCACAAATCTTTACTCATTCACATCAGCTGGGGATGTGTCTATGGGAGGTGCAGGAGATACTTCACACTTGAGGTGAACAGATTGTTCAGATGTGCTGCTGCCATTCACTAATCGGTCAGGAAAATGCTTGAAGTCTTGTGACCTAATACACATATTTAGAGGTGAAAGAAATCCTCACATTTTAGTAATGTGCAGATATTTTTCCACATCTGAAATGCATTCTTTTACAAAATTTGATCAATTTTAAATCAGATTAGAGCCAAAACCTGGTCTGTGAAAATGGCAGACAGCAGTAGCACCATTACGAGACAAGGCACAGAAAAATTCCAGCTACTTTGGCTTTTTACACTTCAAAGGTGTGGTCCTGCAGTCAGGCCAGCAAATCTTACTTTATTGCTTTTATGAAAATGGGGAATCTATTTCTACTTTTTTTTTTTACCTTTTTTTTAAAAATTAATCGCCTGTTGGAAGCTGACTAGTGAGTTGAACTGACCTATGAAGAGGAACACCAAAAGCCAGAATCAGCACAGAAAAAGCAACAGAGGCACATGTCTGGGACTCAGAGGAAAAGCAAAGAGGTGGCAGTGCTCTAGTAAGACTTTCTCTGCCGATGTCAAGAAAAAGAACCTTTAGAAATATTAAGAACTGACTCAATTAAGGATTTACCTTAATTATCATACCTTCTATCAATATCTTCCTCTATATTTCCACAAAGAGGAAGAGGTTTATCTCTGAACATGCTGGATTCTCAGTATTATACTGAATGCATTGGTACTTCAATTAGTGTACTAATGAAGCACAATAAATGAAGACAGCAAAGCCACCTGCAAGCATAGACAATTTGAGAGGAATTTCCGAAACTCCTCTACATGCTCCTTTCTAGTGAAAAACAAGGTGGCAATGGTTCAAATACTTCTATCAATGCTCAGCTTGAAACACGACTTGTTTTTCTTAATGTCTGTCAGCCTGCAGAGAGTTAAAATGCAAATTACATTAGAGTATACTACAGTGGTGAATTAATTGGAGTGATCCACTCAGGTCATACAGGAAGACATAGCTCAGATATGAGAAGACAGAAATGCAAAGCCATTTTGTGGAGCGTTCATTGCACTCTACATATTTGGTAGAGATTAAAAGGCTTGGGGAAGCTTATCCTCACACTCATAATATTACTATGAGCTCAACAACCCTTTCCAGGGAACTGCGAAACAAGTTGTTTGTCCTGCTGAGGACAGGAGGGAATTGTCAGCTACTCGGCTGTTCATCTTGTTTCCTCAGTGATACTCTGGGGAAGGCACCTCTGTGCAAAGGCGTCTTGCAGCCTTTACCACACTCTGGAGATGGATCTCTTCACAGATGCATAATGAAGCATCCCATTTTAGCTCAGAAACACCACTTGCAAGGGAGAGAGTGGACAGCATCAGCACACCACAAACAGTTCAAATTTAGTCTGCCCTAATGTGCAAAATTAAAACCAATTATTTTTGGTTGCCCAGAGTGATCTGCAGTTGAAGACAACTCCGTACCACATAAGTGAAAAGTATAACTATGTATGTTCAAGTTCTACCAGAAGATCACCCTACAAACACAAAGCTAAACAGTACTTTGAATGAAAATAAGAGAGTAAAAGACACACTTGCAGGGAAGAAAAAAATTGATCCCGAATCAAACATTGAAAGGAACAGGAGCCTTTCCTCCTTTAAAAGAACAGCAAGAGGCAATTGAAGATTAGGAAAATCTTTTTAGGGTAGTTTCAAGACATGCTTGTATTGGTTACTATATATCAAGTGGAACTTAAATATAATCAGATCTAATATCTTCATTTAAAAATAAATAATTCTACAAGTTGTGCTGGAATTCTAGTGCATCTGTACAGTTAAGCAGGGTTTCAGTTTTGATGTGTAAAATACTGGCACTTCACATATTCCTCAGAACAAAAGGAGAAAAAACATTCCAAAGATTTTGAGGTTCCAGTGTTTTTTCTGGGAATCTTTTTCTGACTTCACTGGACACTAAATTAGATCTCCAAATATGAGTTTATTGCAGTTTATTTTCTAAACTGCTTGCTGCAGTTTGGATACGAACAACTTTGTTCACATGACTTATCCCAGAAAAACACTTTTGAAGGCCAACTACTATATCTTGTGTTCTCTTAGCAGTTAAGATATTTGCCAGCGTCATTCTTTCAGACAAAATATGCAACCTTTCTTTCCAACAGCTTTGACCATTACCATTCCTGACAGTAGCATAGCTTTTTTAATTTATGCTTCAACTATCTGCTCACATTTCATGCATCCTCACTTTAAGGCAATTTCATTTAAAAAAAAAAAAAAAGAAAATAGAATAGAATAATGCATATTGTTACAAAATTAGAACTTGGTATTTGCAAACAAGAATTCTCATTCTCTTCTGCTTATATAATGTTCTACAAATGGATTTTGTGCAAAGGAACATTTTTTGCACGGATCACTCACTGATGGTTTTATGCATTCACTACATTTTCCTGAAATGAACTTGCAGTGGTCCTACTTTTAAGAAAAACATGTTGGACTTTAGGCACCAAACAGTGAAGTACTTTACATCCACAAAATAAACTGAATCTGGGCAGAACATTATTATATGAAACTTCCAATGCATTATATATTAATGTTACGTATTCAGTAATTTTAGTTATGCTTTCCATTATAAAGTTTATCACAAGTGCTACAAATACTAAATTAAAATATGTGAGAAATTCAAAAGAAAAGGCTTGACTGTGTCATATCCAAAATTTTATGAGAAATACTATTCCACAATTTTGAGCTTAGTTTGAGTGCAAAGAGTATCTTGCAATAGCGACCTCTCAAACTGCTACTATATTTTCAACTTCCTGAAAACTAAGCTTCCAGCCTAATCATACTTTTCCAAGCTGCCAGACAGGTCCAACAAATTGCATTCCAAACTATTCTCTTTCAGAGCTACAATTCAAATCTTGTATATCATGCATCTGATCGAAGATAAATCTCGAGCTTTCACTCAGATCTCTGTATTACAGCCCAATTAGCTTTCCCTTCTGGCTGCAGCTGTGCTGCAACAATGGTTCAAGGAAGGACAGGTTACAAGTGTTTTAGAGGAGCAGTCTGGAATAGCTTTTAACATTCGAAAGGGGCTGTTCAAACAGAGTGCTCAAAGATTGGCAGCTGCGTACAGTCAAGAATGTTCTTCACTTAGACCACTAGATTTTAAATATCAGTTTTAAAATCACAAACTCTCTCTCTTCCCCAAAGCAGTGATCAATAGCACAGAGATGGCGAAGGATAGGGGGTGGCCTGAGTTGTCATATATTTTTAAAGAAACTTTGCTTTATCCTCTCTGGTCATGGTTCAAAACCAGTTTCATGAAGCTTGCATGAGTCTTTTTATAGGAAGTGGTTGTTAAATATTTATGGTATCAAATTACACATACAACACATAAAATATTGGAAACATCAATTCTTGAATGCATTAAAATTTCAGGCTATTTATTTTACACTAGCTACCAAATTTATGTGGCTTTCAGAGGAGTGCCTGAATGGAGTATATTTCAGAAAACGTGCCTTGAGGTTAAAAAGGATTAGGTCACCACTTTGTACTCAACATCAAAGGCAAAAGATTGACTGCTGTGTTCTTTTAAAATCTTTTTCTAAAATTTTGAAGTTGCCTGCTCTATTTGTGTTTCTGAATAAAAAACAGTTTAATAAAGTCATAATTCTGTAATCCAAATCAAAACCGGCATTAAAAAGAAGATTGATACATTACAAATCAACTGTAGCAGATACATTCCAAATCCACAAATAAATAATAGCAAATATAAACCACAAAAATCAAGAGATCACTCCTTCACACGCAAGTGAGCAATCTCATTACTCTCAGTGAGGATTCTAATCAGAGCCCTCAGACCCCACACCAGATTTCCTTATGGTCTGATGTGGATAGAGCCCTTAACCAGAGCTTCACACACCATCTGATGGCATTGGACGGCCTACCTAGAACTCAGGATTAGAGTTTAAACAGCATCTATATTCCAGCTGCCAATTCAGCAATTCAGTGTTCTACTCCCCAGGAAAACAAACAAACAAACAAAATATCAAACAACCTTCTCTCCCTCTCTCAGAACACCACACAGCAAAACCAAAACTGACAACTCCCCTAGCACACCTATCATATGAAAAGCTGTTGAAATGTCTTCACAGAAAGTGTCAACATCTCTAAACACTTTCTGATTTTGTGCAGTATAGTTCTTCTCTTTCCAGGTGAGATAACTATCTGATTGAAGGCAGAAAGCCCAGCAGAGTTGAAGTAAATATTGCAAATTAAAAATCACAAAACATAAAGTACTTGCTTCAGGTCACAACTGGGATGGCTTCAGAAGCACAGAATCCCTCTGAAGAAAAACTGAAAGAATCAATTGTATCTTTGTAAAAATCTAGGGAAACATTCATCCTAAACTGAAAAACAGATTTTTTTTTTATTCAAAGTACTGAATACAAATCAGAATGCAATGCCTCTTTCTTATAACAGAAAGGAACAAACTGGACCTGAGAGTTAAAAAGGAAAATTAGGAAATAAAAGAAACTTTGAAAGCTTCTGACACTGAAAGAACACACAATGAATTTCAGGAGTGTCCAAACTTATGAATAAACAATGACATGTAACAATTAGTGTTGTGACAGCTTGTGACACTGTAGTTCTCTGAATTAATTTGAACCACTTTCAAACAATTTTAGCTGATCACTTCAGACTTCTAATATATAAACTGGAAATCTTTACATAGCAGATGCAGTTTCATAGTACAATGAATGTCCTAAAAGAAAGACAGCAACTTGAAAGCAAATGGTTAATGAATTTGTTAACAAATAGGACTAAATATGGTGAAAGATGTTTCCCAGCATTGGCATCCAGCACAGAGCCTCACTCGTGCGTGGATAAGCAGAGGAAAGCCTTGTACACAGACCTTGCTATCTCCCCAGTAAAGTCGTATTTGCAAGTGAAGGACATTGATAGAGATTCTCAAAATAGTGTGCTGGGGAAAAGGGGGGTGGGCTAGGCTGAAAACACAGCACAGGCTTTGAGAACAAAACGTCCTCACAGATTTACACTTTCCAAACACCATTGACGTATGTGAAAGAAAACACAGACGATAAATTTTCGTTCTCAGCGCACATTTCAAGACATCACTTCAATTATTCCTATCAGTTCCGTTGTCTGTTGCACTCCCCCAACACAGGAGCAATGCTTGTCATGTTTTCAGCAGCACTTTTTGTGTACCCAATGTGCAGGTGCAGCAGATACCTTGGCAAGGGGTAAAGCAATTATCACTTAAGAAAACAGCAACACTGTATAGTTCATACTTCCTCAAGGTCTTGAGCAAAGTATAAATTCTCGTGAAAACGAAGTTACTGCACTTCAAGCATCAGACAGCAAACCAGGTAAGTCTTGCTGCTGCTTGTAGTGATGATTTTACCATATTTTGTACTTTATAGACTTTTTTCTTTCTTTCTTTCTCTCCTGCATTTGTTCGGTAATTCAAGTAAGTATTTTCTCAGGTCGTAAATATAAAAGCCTCAAATATTGTGCAATATACTGAAAAGGGGATATTGTTACTAACTTGTAATTAATTTTCAGGCCAAGTCTACAGAGCTGCACTTCATTTTTTCTAAGAACTCTACACTTTCTTGTACGTATTTCAAAAATATGAACCGATGAATTTTTAACATATTAAGTACTGTTGAGTCTCTGCTGAATCCTATGCATTAACGTTGGTTATGTCGTACTTCAACCTCTGTTTTAGTCTGCACTACTTCTTAACAGCCTTGTAGTTCAAAAGAAATGGTACTGTGTAAAGAATATAAACTGTTCTTCTTCTCCCTAATACATACATTTGTATTCCAGGTTTACTCTTGCCTCAGTGGAGTGGATCGTGATCTGGCTCGTTGTTCCTTTTTCCTATGCATATACTTCTTTGAGAATTGCTTCTAAAGAGGTATAGGGCATGGGAAAATGGGGCAGCAGAGGTACTTCACCACTCATCTCAAGCAGCATTGCAAAGGCAACGGGAGAAGTGTTAAGAGAAACAGATGCGTGAAGAAATGGAAGGTAAATTTATGAAACTCACAATTAACCCTCAAAACCTGTGTTAAAAGATACTGGCACTATTTACTCTGATCTAACAGCTAAACATTGGTTTCTTCTTAAAACCTGGTTTGTTACAAGAATGACATTTTCAGGATTTCTCCAACTACGTAATTAAATATATCACTTTGTCTAATGTTCTGTGTAAAACACGTGCATTGCTAAGAAGTTATTTCTACAGTCCTTATTCCCATAAGCCTCCAACTGAAAATAATGGAAATGCAGTCACACAAACTGCCAAAAATGCAACTTTTTCTCCCTCTCTCACAGGTGCTGGGAATCAGCCTTCACTGAATCCTGTTAATGCAGACTCAGGTATGTAAAGCCCAGCCACACAAATGCCACCTAAGAGGGTTGTCTCTAATACATCATCTATCCTTAGAATTTTATCCTTTAAGATCCTAAGTACATTTTACGTGATGCCTGCATGTGTGGAATTGCAAAGTCCTCTCTTGTAAACCTCAATTGATAGTAAATCAAATGAAAAACATACTAATTTTTTTTCTTTCTTTCACCCACAGGTATCTTGGAGGTGGAAGTAGAAGTTCTCTTTGCTCATTTCATTCATACAAAAAGAGTCACTAAACACAAATCTTATGTTTCTGTCCAATTACGTTCATTTACTCTAAATAGCAATGTATTACATCAATACTGGGGGGAAAAATACTGCTGTTAAGAAACAATGTAACTGTGCATAAGGTGTGTCAAATAAAGGTCTAATTTTTCAGTCACAGATCAAAAGTTTGTGTTACACTGCATCACAGTTTCTAACAAGTGTAAAGGTGTGGGCTCAGAAAGAGCCAAACAAGGTGCATCACAAGTCATTTTACTGGGTGGCTATTGTTATGCTATGCTATTCAATATTAAATTAATATTTTAGAAGTTAGTTTTCATTTGTCTCTAATAGTGTCAGAGGACTATTCTATTTACATATCACCTTTTCCTTAAATTAAAAGGCAATTAAAAAATTACATCCACACCCATATCTTTGTTCACTGACTTCGTATTGAAGCTTGTGGTAAAGAGAGCTTGTAAGGGTTTTTTTAATATAAAATAAATAATAAATCAATTAACAGTCATTAAAATCAAAAGAAACCTCCAGAATTATTGCTCAAAAGGTGAAAAAAGACACACGAAACAAACAAAAGTATAAATTAAGAAGAGACAACCTCTCCATATAACTTACAGTTTCTCATATTTCACAGAAATTTCACATTAATATAAAATTTAAAAAGCAACTGCACCAGAAAAGTGCATATTTTACCTTTAGTACATCTCTTGTAAAACTTAGCCTATAAGAAGTCCCAGATCCCTATGCAACAGGACTACAACTGATCCTTTTTTTTTTTTTCCAGCACAGAACACGCAGTTTAAATTCAAAGCTAATAGGAATAATTATATCATCTCAGCCATTACCAAAAATAGAAGGAAATAAAGTGCTTGCGTTAGGAGTGAAATCTATAAGAATAGCAGGCCAAATATCAACCATAACAAACATGGAGCAGCAAAGCCAGCAGCAAGATTGAACTGAACAACATGAACTTATAAACAAACACCTCTTTTATATGATTTGGGGTTGCTTTAAATTTTTTTAAGTTTTTTTTAATGCTTTTAAAATCATTTAAGGAGAGCAGATCTAGTTCTCCCTGTGAATATCACAGGTCCCACCTTTCATGGCTAAAGGGAAAACTTCTCAAGCCATAACAGAACTCTAACGGTTCTCAAACGTGTCTTGTTAGCGCATATAAAGTGATGAAACAACAGGACATAACACTGATAAAACTCCAAACAGGTACTGGGACCAGAGCTAGCAAATCTGGAGGAGGGGTGGGACAACGATGGCACAGTGAAGCACAGATAATTTACAGGGGGTTTCACCTCTATTCAGCTTGTGCTTAATCTTTCAAATACAAAGCACAACCCTCTGCTTAAACACCTTCCTGAACAAGACTGAAAGGAGAATAAAAGACATGATTAAAGTGTAAGTGGAGAGACCTTTCCCCCCTTTTCTTTTTGTGGCACAGTGCAAGATACACTCAAATTACCATAAAAAAAAATTTTAAGTGGGAACAATAAACCTAGGAGTTAAGAACAGGATAATCCCAATTGTAAGACTTAAATTTAGAATTTTAACTACAAACATATTTTTCACCTCCTGAAAACATCAGGCTAAGAGGAACTTACAGAACAATGTGATGAAAAAAACATACTGAGCTACATGGCACATTATGGACTAGTAAATACTCAGTGGTGTAAAATGAAGGGCTGGAAAAATGCAGAGAACATTGCAATACAAAACAAATCAGTCCTAAGAATTGCACTGTCCAGCAACTGCATTACAGTTTGTATACCCTCCTGAGTTAAATGGGCAGTGAAAAATTTAACAAAGTTCCTTTGCACAAACATACTCCTACTGCTCATTCTGTTTGTCACTGCACATGTAACTGCCGGGAAAAGGGGAAAATTGAGCACAAGATATCTTTTTTCAGAAAACATGCTTGGAAACATTGTGCTTTACATGACTAGTATCCTGCAGTTCCCATGACTCCCTATTCCTACGTTTTCTTCACTCTAG
>VZRL01004156.1:1297269-1311355 GCA_013397895.1 Origma solitaria | reverse complement strand
GGCCCGCCGGGGGAGGCTCCCCGCCTCAACTCCCCGTGTGTCCCCGCAGGCACGGCCGGGCCGCGGGAGGCCGCGGAGCGCAGCAGCCCCGGGCACGACGCTGGGGCGGTGGGCTCCGCTGCCGGGCGCTCCCGCACCAAGTTCTCGGCCGCGCAGCTGCAGGAGCTGGAGCGCAGCTTCCGCGAGCAGCGCTACATCGGCGCCGGCGAGAAGCGGCGCTTGGCCGCCGTGCTGAACCTCTCCCAGAGCCAGGTGAGCGCGGCCTCGGCCTCCGCCCCAGCGGGACACGGGCCCCGGGGACTGGGGAGCAACTCACTGTCACCGGGGCCCGGGGGTGACAGTGACAGTGACAGCTGCTGCAGGTGTGGCTGCCTGGGCTGCCCGTCAGCCTCCCCCGCTGGCAGAACACGGTCTCGAGCAAAGTGACAGTCCTGCCTGGCCTGGCACTGCTGTGTCCATCCCAGATCAGAGTCCTCCAGAGACAGGGTGCTGATGAAAACGGTGGATGCGAGTTCAAAAGCTGAAACTTCGCTGGGGGTAAAAGTATTTCCACAACCTCCAGAACTTCGATTTTCAGGCTTATTCTTTCTTATCCTTACTTATCTATTTGATAGATGAATTGCAGGATTTTTGAACAGAACTACCCCTACCCAGCCCTTTTAGCCCCACTACACCTGTCTTGAGTTACAGGCCTGGTCCAAATCTGGCTTGCCATGCATCAGAGAGTGTTCACAGTTTGATTCTTCTGCATGTCAAAACAATTGCTCTGCATTAAATATAGACCAATGTTATTAACCCTACACCTGTACTTTTAATGCATTCTCTGACAAGAAGTCTGCCTTCAGCATGTATTAATACACGAAAAAGGGACAAGTGGTTTGGTTCTTGACTCTTTTTTCTCATTCTCAGATAAAAACCTGGTTTCAGAATCGTCGTATGAAGTTCAAACGCCAGACGCAAGATGCCAGGATCGAAGCTCTTTTCTCAGGCTTATTTTTGCCCTATCATCGTTACCCAGATATGGCTACATCCAGCTATCCTCATGGGATGGGTGTCAATGTCTCTGCTACCTCTGCTGTTTGCCTTCACCCAGCTATGCCAAACCCTGCTTTGTTGTTACCTGCTGTTCCAGCTCTGTCTCTTCAGCCAGTTTTGCCAAGTCCAGCTTTACTATTGCCTCCTGGCCCAGAATTGTCTTGTTACTCTTCTGTACTTCCAGCAGTGACTCGAAGCACCGAACATAAAAGACCGATGTTCCAACCACATCTTCCTTCCTGTTAAAAATGTCAACGATTATCTACAATCTAAAAAAGAAGTGCCAAATATCTCTGAGGGTAACTATTTAACTTATTTTGTTATATTAAATAAAATGATGATTCTTTGAATTACTTTCTTTAACATTAAAAAAAATGTTTGATTAGAGGAGAAAATAATTTACCCATATTATAAAATTTACACTGAGAGTGGAAGTGGAGGACATGAAATTTCTCTTTATGCCTACAGTCTTCACTATGCTGTATGGAAATCCCTATATAAATTTTCAGAAAATAATCTATAATCATGTGGGTATTTCTACGAAAAAAAGTGGAGTACTGTTTACACTGAAATTTACATAGTAACTATGTCATTTAATAGACAATGGTGTTAAAAAGTTTGCCCATTTTATTTGAGTGTGGGCTTTTCACAAAACGTTTGTGAACAGCAGCAAATGCATTTAAATTAAAATGCGATGAACAAAACTGAACGAGCTGCCTGGCATTCTCTTTTATGTGTGTATTCTGGACCATTCTTAAAGTGGTCTCACCTGTTTTTTGGTGGACATGTTGCATTTATGCTCTTAAAGAGAGATAAGGCTAAGGAATTAACTGGCAAGGATGTGTGTTGAAGCCAATGTCAAGGATACTTGCAATTTAAATCTGCTTATGAAAACGAATTGTTCACCAATTCAGGTCTCTTAAGACACTCAAAAAGAAAATATTTCACTTCCAAAAGTTGCAGCTGTAACTTGACAGCCTTCCTAATTTTTAAACTACACAATTACTTTAGGCTTGCTCTCATGAACACTTAGGGCTATTCCTAAAAGTCACAAAGCAAACTTTATGGAAAATGGCAAAGCCAAGGCTTTAGACAACGAGACCTTACATCAGCATAAAGCAGCTGCAGAAGGTGTGATTACCTCTCCTTCCCTGATCCAAACCAATCTAGCTCACTAGGGGATCGTTAGACGATTCTGCCATCGTAAAGAGAGAAAAAATTACCCCCACAAAACAAAATAAATAACCACCACGAAGAAAAAATCCCAAACCCTCCCTTCCTCTGCTCATAAGGGAAGAAAACAACAAAAAAATGCCTACAACAGCTCTGTGCTGCGCATTCCCTTTTCCCTTCTCCCTCCACCCCCCCGTGTCCGTGCAGCCCCCAGCTCCCCTCCCCATCCCGGTGTGCTCTGGGGCCTAAGGAGCGCTGTTAAAATCAGTCTCTGGCAGACAAGAGGGAGGAGGGGAAGTTGAGAGACGCTTGAGGGAAATTTCCCCCACCACACCCCCTCTCAGTGTCCCCCCAGGGCAGCACTGATCCGTGACACAGCCAGGGAGATGAAGGGACAACCTGTGCATTTCTCGGTCACTTCGAACACACTCCACAGAAAATTCCCTTTACTCCTTCAAAGTACCTCTTCACAAGTGAGAAGCCCCTAGGCTGTTAAATGGATACTCTTGATCAGTCACTGAGTTAGAGGGTGGAAATTTAGACTACAATGCATCAAGTTCAGGTGAATTAATGAAACTTCATTAAAATCTAGATTAAGAAATAAGAGGTGGTAACAAAGCACTTTTAGGAGGAGTGAAAACAAATCCCAGGAAGGACTCAAAAAAACCCCAAGAAACAAAAACCTAACAAATTTCAGGATTACTAAGCCAAAACTTGAACCCTCTATCTGCTTAAAGGGAATAGCTCAATTTACTAAAAAAGTGCTAATTGCAAAATATGCAGTTATAATTGGTACTTAGTGGTGAGACAAAGGCCAAATTTTCAGGTTACGATCCCATTCAGATGATATGACTCCGAACCAGACACAATTACACCCAGAATTTTTTTGCCTAGTGTTTGTTTTGGCAATTATAAGTTTAAAATTCCATATGAAGGCCTATTCAATTTAATTCCTGTTTAAAGACACACTGACTTAATAAATACTAATGCAGCTGCTGATTTCACATGGAAGATGGGATTTGACTTGTAATATTTGGTTTATATCCAGAAATGAAACTCACTGACATCCTTCCTGCTGGAGGATGCACTTAGCTCAAAGCACAGTGCAGTGCAACTGGGTGCAGTTGCCTCTGTCCAGGCTACCAAACAATTCCAGACAGACTATCTCGGTGGGAGGGTAGGAAAGCCAGACAAAATGTATTAAAACATCTAAACCCATTACCTTTACAGGAGGACAAGCGACCATCGCAGTTTTCATTGCACAAGTGCAACCTTTTACAGAGTTGACACATATAAATCTGTTCAGATTTTATTTATATATATATATATATATACACACATTTATGAAAAACTGGGGATGTGCAATGAAAACCGTCTACCTAACACATTTCAGACTAGATTTATTAATATTTTAATTATCAAATATAATATTACTCATTTTCACATTTAACTTAAAATAATAAAGACATTCTTCCAAATCAGGCAAGAAATTCTGAGCATGAAATTCATTACAATATAAAACACTTTTCCCCTTTGCTTTTTCACTATAATGCATATACAGGGTGGCATTGCCTGTCCATTTTGTTGTGAAGAACTGGATGGAAAGAAGGATGAGGAAGAAAGTGTTGGTGGTAGTACGGTAGTTCATTTGCCATAAAGTGGTGGGTGCTTTGTGATGCATCGTATCTGGGAAAGGAGAAGCTGAACTGCACAGCAGGCACCGGAGTAAAAGGCAGGAGTCTCTGGTGCTGGGAAGCCAAGGAGTAGTGGGGGCCATCCTGAAACAGAGCTGGGGAGGTCCCCGGGGCGTAGGCGTAGAGTGGAACAGGAGACACGAGGCTGTGCTGGTGGTCCTGTATCTGTCTCTTCAGCTTCATCCTCCGGTTCTGAAACCAGGTCTTGATCTAAGCACAGAAAGAAGAAGGGGGGATGCAGGAGACGGATCAGGGACTTTGCCTAAATGTAACGTGCAAACAATGAACAACCATATCTCAGTTGCTTTTGCCATTTTGCTCTAGATAGAGTTGACACAGCTGGACCGATGATTTTGCCCTGTAACTGAGTGCAGAGGACCTTCAAGATATGTAGAGGGAAGAGAGGCTGCGTTCAGGGATTCTACATTAATCACTTGAAGTCTTAAAGACCAGATATGAGCGCTGCATGATCTACGCAGATCGCTGTATATCCAGGACAATTTACCTCATTAAGAACTAAAAAAACCCTTGATAACTTCCCGGTAGAAAGTGCCGCAAATTTCCCGGAGTGGTAACACGTTAATCCCCGAGGGATCCCACAGCCCCTGCTAAAACTCAACTGAAGAATGCTAAGTCTCTTCAACGCAGGAAAGACCGATACGGAACCGCCGCCCCCGGCTGCTCCTGCCCGACGGGGCCGGGAAGGATCCGCTTCCTGCGGGACTAACCTGGATCTCCGAGAGCTGCAAGGCAGCCGCCAGCTTCCTCCGCTCCGTGGCCCCCAGGTACTTCTGGCGCTGGAAGGTCTTCTCCAGGCGGCAGACCTGCTCCGAGGTGAAGGCGGTGCGCGCCCGGCGCTGCCGCCCGCGGGTCCCGCCCGCCGCCGCGGCCCCGGCGCGCTCCGCGCTCTCGCTCTCGTAGCCCGAGGACTCGTCGGCGCTGAGCCAGCCGCCCTCGGGGGCTGCAGGGGAGAAGGGGACTGCGGTGAGGCCTCTGCCCCGGCTGGGGCAGTACTTCCGCCTCCCCTCGGCCCTGCCAGGCCGCCGCACCGGCGGGAGCCTGGATACCGGCGTGTCCCCAGCCCTCTCTCCCTCTTCTAGCGCTTCCCTCCTCACCCACCTGGCTCTGACGGGCAGGGCTCGGCGATGTCCCGGCGATCGTCTGGGCTCCGCTCCGCCGCGCAGGGCTCGCTGTCCCCGGGCTGTCCCGGCTGGGGGCTGTCCCGCCGGGGCTTGGCTCTGACCAGCAGGGTGGGGCTGCCCAGCGAGGTGGGGGCGCGGGGAGAGGGCGCGCAGCAGATGTGGGACCGGACCCCGTGGGGCTTGGTCTCTGCCGGAGGGATCTGGGTCTGGTTCATGGCGGAGAGGCGCTGGGGAGCCGACGGCCTCTGCCCACTCTTATATGGGCGCTCCGGGCCCGGGTGGGGTCGTTTGTAAGTGCGAACGCACATCAAAGTGGGAATCGAGCGCAGATAACAGCTACTAGCGAGGAGGAAAGTTCACACGTCTGGCAAATGTCTACAGCCCTTGGCTCCAGGGTGTCTGCGGGCCGGAGAGACCCCCTTGAAGTGCAAAGCTGCCCCTCTCCCCTGCCAGGCAGGGCACGAGCAGCCCCAGCGCCGCAAACGAGCGGCGGGAGACACCGCGGGTGCCGCTGACAGCGCGGCTTGAGCCTCGCTTTTCACCCGCGGGGTCCCGCATTGCACAGGTACCCGAAACCAGCCCCCAGACCCACGGCCACGGGGCCGGGATGAGGGATAAGGAACCTCGGGTAGAGCCTGCCAGCCCCGCCGTCCTTTCCCCTCCCTGGGAAAAGCCGTGGGGGGCCAGTATCGGGCAGTCCCTATCCCCGAGGCTAAGCCCTCACACCGGGGCCAGAGCCAGGCTGGGGGTGAGCAGGGCCCGGGCCTTCTCAGCTTGAACTTGGCGCCGTCTGTCTAGCCAGGAAACGCAACCCATCTCCCCAGTCGTTTAGTGATCAAAGCACTAAGTGAGCAGCGGAGCTCGCACCTCATCAACTTCATACTATCCCAATCCACATGCCCCTTCCCGAGAGCGACGATGCCCTTGTAATGCAGGGAGGATACCAAGACATGCCCGAGCAAAGCGTGCTTGGGGAAAGCGGTATCTGGGCAGCTCAGCCCGTCTACAAATTCTTGTTTTGTTCAACTTCCACGGGGTTTTTGGTTATGCCAGTAAAAAATACCACATTAACCGCGAGCACACGGGCAGTAGGGATACTTGAATAACTCACATTCTAACCCTCGCCTAAAGGAGAATGGAAGCCAGCACAAATCCCTCTGACTGGGTAAATGCACTGATAGGACCTCAATTTCAATAAAGATTCGAAAATTCTCAGGGTTCCTGCTCGGTTGCACCACCGGAAGGAGTGGATCCATATAAACCTGGGTCTAACAGGGCAGGAGTCTGTTTCTTTCTAAAACACAGCAATAATCTAGATTCCCACACACATGGGTGATGTGAGGGGTTTTTTTTCTCTTAAAAAGAAGTCAACCAAACCCAACCAAACCATCTCCCCAGTTTATTATGAAAATAATTTGGAAAAAAACCCCTCAAATTCGTGCTGTTCGTTTTCACTGTCTCAGGTGTTCCTTAACTCCATGGCCCCGGGAATGGACAGCCCCTCCCGATCCCACAAAGTCGGCTTATCCCCACACTGGCCCCAGGGGAGGGATAAAGCCCAGGGACCTGAGCAATGCAAACACCTTACCAAGCCCACAGATCTCAAGAGCTGGATGCCTCCTGAAGCTTTGCTTGCAACACCATCCCCTCAGGGCAGGGATGGGAAAGGCCATTCTTGCATCACAGAGAGATGCCCTGCTCTTTAAGGGGTGCTGGGCACAGCCACTGAGGGAGTGTCACTTATTGCTGGCACAAGACTGCCATTTTGGCTGATACGCACAAGCCACTGCAAATGCCCAAGCCTACTGAGCTCCCAGCCTAGACCAGAACCACGTCTGTGAGTGCCACTGACCCAACAAAAACCACCGTAACATAGGAACATTTAAACTCACATTTCAGTCTATCAGAGATAGGTCACTCGTTCCCTAAATTAATTAAAAGTGCCTGCACATTAATTTTAATAACTTCAGGATTTCATAACTATTTCTGAACTATTCCACTTGTGGTCCCTCTTTTCCTGAAGCAAATGCATCGTTATGTTATTTCCCATCTTATTTCAGAGCAGCCAATTCTGAACAACTCCCTGTGTGGACAACTCCAAGCAGACAAACTCATGTTCTGCCGCACAGAAATTCATTCACAGCAAACTGTCCTTTTTAAAGCAGTGTGTACTGTCTGCAGAGCCTGACTACCTCACCAAAAAAAACTTAGAGAAAATACATGAAAACCACTGCTATTCAAGAGCTCCTAAACTGAGCACACCCTTACCCAGCAAGCAGAACGCCTCATTTCCAGCCTTCCCCACCATTTCTCCAGCAGAAGAAACCTGTGCCAAGCCAGGCAGCCTTGGGTACCCCATGGCCTGCAGGCCCCTCACCCAGGAACACAGGGACTACCCTCTAGGGAGGGACGCTTCACCCCAACTGCCAAAATTAAACCAGGCACGAGATGACCACTCAGTGCTGTGCCCAAAGAGATCAACATTTGCATTGAAACATTATGTGTCTAATAGGAGGAAACAATAATTAACCCTGAAGAGCTGCTGCCATTTCCTCCTCTCATTTGGTTGGGAGTGCAGGGAAGCAGCTGACCTGTCCCACTGGAAGTTATGCTGGAAGTCAACAAAAATGGAATTTTTAAAATTAGAATCCAATCTGAATTGCCTATTTAGCAAGATATTTAAACCCAACACTAGGGTCCCCTCACTCCAGATGAAAGTAGCTGCATCTGTGGACCACAAAACCCTGGAACAGATGGGAAAAGTGTGGAAGGTGTTATACGGCTATTGTAGCTCCCATTAGAAAGAGGTGGCAGCTTGAGAAACTTGAAAACTTTAATGACCCTTGGTGGATAGAGGCCATACAGCTGCTGTTAAATCTTCCCCTCACCTTGCAGTAATATGGGGCTCAAATGAGACACAAATTTACTTCCGTTCAATTCTTTTGTATCACTTGAAATTTTTACAGCATTCAATTTATGTGATATATAAACATGATGAAAAATAAATATAAGTTTTCAGGGAAAATGATGCATTTTCCTATAGAATTCTGTATACTCAGAACTTCAGAATATTGTATTATATTGAAAAATGGATGTATTTTTCTTACATGTGTTATATTAAGAACATAGTAGACCCATTTCTCCAAATCACATTTCAAAGTATTTATTGCTCTGCATTTGTGTGTAAGCCTTACACCAACAGGAGACATGTTTGCTGCTTCAAGAAATTTACTGTAAACTTGTGCATTCTTGTAACTCAGTATGATACCCTGAATTTCAGTGTAGTGATTAATGCCAGGATGCAATAATTACAGCTACAGTTGTCAGGACAGGGTGGTCTTCTCATGTGAGCTCTACAAGTCTTCCAAGGACAAATGGTAGATTTCTCTCCCTGGTATGCCTGGGAATATTTCATCTGGGGCTTTGTGCACACGTGGAGTATAAACCCATGAGAAGAGGCAGGCCTGCAGCAGCTCTACAGCATGAAGGTATTGCCTAAGGAAGGCCCAGTCCTTCACCCAAGCTGCAGCATCTCCTGCACAAGACACTGGATGCTCGCCCTTTGCCAGGTGCTGAAGTACTTGTATTGCCCAGGAATGCTGTTGGTGTGTCAAGGCCTTCATCACACTGATTTTGCATGAAAACATAAGAAAAAGTGGACATATTTATGCCAACAGAAAAACAATCCTTCTCTAGGGGAATGATTGCTAGTATAGTTGGGCAAATCTTCATGTTACAAGCTTTGCGTCTGCTAGCCATGTTTGTCAGTAGACCATGGCGGGGAGGGGGGAACAAACCCCAAAACAGTATACAGTCCAAACTACCACAGCATTTATCACAGACTGGGAGCTGATGTTCTAGGCCACCGGACCTGGCATAGTGGCTCCTTCATAGGCAGATCCCATTTATCTTTACGAAAAGCACAGATTTTCCAATATCTTCTTGACAAAACTAGAGAAGTGGAGATGATAGGGGATGCAGTGAGAACAACTGCAATGCCTCTCACCCTACTCTGAGAAAGAAAAAACCCCAAGAAACCCAAACCAAAAAACCCCCAACATTCTAACCCCACAAAAAGCACGCTTATCTGCACATATGGGCAGGAGGAGAGAGCCTGGGGAGGTGTGGCAGCCCTTCAGAGGTAAGTAAAGTCACTGTAAGGAAGGGGGTTTTAACAGGGCTAAAAGTGCAGCCAAGACAGGACAGTTTTGTCTGCTCCAGACGGGGCCCCAGGAATCCCAGGGGCACAGGCAGCCGCAGGCCCGGGCTGGGCTGCTGGCCGGTGGGACAGCTGATGGCTGTTTGTACCCTCGGCAGCTCCCCTTTGGAAATGCTAACTTGGTTATTCAGCGTCTCCTTTGATGTCCTGATAGGTGCTATTAGATAGTCAATTAGGCATCAACGAGATCGATTGTTTGGGAATAGATGCTTCTGTGTTTGAAGTACCCGTGAACACTAACAGTGCCATCACCCCGCCGCTCCTTTGCCCACGGGAACAATGCGGGCTAGCACACAATAAATGACAAATGCTACTGACTCAGCGCTGCACCTTCTTCCCTCCCGACTCACACGCTGCAAGCCCAGATATTCCCATTCAGCCACTGTGGGAGCAAACACGCACTTCGCATTAGAAACGATTCGGGAAAATATTTTTGTGTGCTTTGCACAAAACGGACAAAGCACTTAGATAAGTTAAGTACAAGGTAGGTCGAAACAAACTCGTGTTTGAATTTCTATGCATGACATCGCCACATTGCCTGAGGACTTGTGACACCTCCAGTTGCTCAGAATTGCCCAGGCAGAATAACTAAGAGCTGAAGTAAGAATTAAAGCGCTTAACCCACCTGAATACCAAAGCGACGCCGGGATTAGTTCCCTACTAGGTACTATTAGAGGATAACACTAGGCCAAAGCCTAGGAGTTTAAGAGACAAATATAAAGCAAAAGTAGTGAAGTCTGCACAATGAACACGTCGAGACCAAGAGGTCTCTCCTCTTTCTTCCCTCCTCCCCTTCGGTGGGATTTATCAAGTTAATTGTCATCTAATTGCGTATCAAAGAAAGAGATAATGGGCAGCAATTAAATGTAATGGCCAAACAGTGCGAGATCTCTCTCGATTAGCACACAACGCCGAATAACTTTACCTAGTTTGTAAAGAGGTCCCTGGAGCGGCTCCACCATGTCTGGGAGCTGCAGGGGGGTGATACACCCCGATCCTATTCCCAGTCCCCTGATGGCTGCTCTAGCCAAATTGGGACGGGCGGTTCCGAGTGCGGTTGCCGGCGGCTCACCCGCCCCGCGGTGTCAATTCAATCAGATTTCTCCCCCTCCGCACACGCACTGCAGGGGAGAAAGGCTTTGAAGTTCGCGCTCTGGCAATTTTCCCCTCCCATCCCCTTTTCCTCCCCGGGGGAGCCCATACAGCCTCTTCCTCGAGAGCCGCCGGGACGGGGGATTCCGACAGTTTCACCCCACGAGCATTAAACTGCTCCTCCCCAGATAATAGACTCGGCTTTTTTTTTTTTTTTTCTTCCCCATTTGTAGTTGACTTGCCCACTCTACTCTGCCCTGCCGGGAGCATTCCAGTGCTGGGGTTATTGTGGTGCCATCGAAGACACAAAGGCAGGGTGCCCCCTGCCCGGGGATCGGCTGCGGAGGCTTGCGGCGGGTGCGGTGCCGGAGCCGCACCGCTCCGATCTCCTGCGAGGGGCTCATACTGACACTAGCGTCCCTTTAATGTTGCCGGGGCTAAAACGCAGTGAAGGAGAAACTCAAGCAAGCAGGAATACAGCATGAAGTCCGAGTTTCTTTCTCCCAGATCAAAGGAAAAACTTGCATTCACATTTTAGTGACTTGGACGGCTTTAGTAAAAATGAAATTACTCCACATAAAGCTTTCTAGACCACTGGAACATAGTAGTCACCTTCTAGAGAAAGCCGACTTCTGCAGGCAGGAGAGAAATCATCCTGTAAATATTTGGAGGAACCTGATATCATTAGGGACTCAGCCAAGTGAGCATCACCTCCCGCATTCATTTGAGCAATGACCGGGAAACAGAACAGTATTTGCAAGCTAGCCCTGCCAAAACTGTGAAGGCATTTCATGTGCTTGTCAAGGAGTCATTATGTTAAGCGACCATTAGCACCCTTTCAAACAGAGATCGGCTTCTGCCTCGCCAGCCGTTCTGCAGCTCGTACGGCCCGAGCTGGCATGCCCCGTTACTCCCTCTAACCAGCCCTCGGCCCTGGCACGAAACCCGCAGCCTCAGCCAGAGCACGGGAGGCGCGCACAGCCACTCGGCACCCAGAGCGCCCATCCCCGAGACTGCCCCGCGGCCGGAGCCGCTCGGCCCCGCAGCCCCGCGTGTCTCCGCGTGGTCCCCACAAACCCCGCGGGATTAAAACACAGCGAGGATCGCAGTACTGCGGCTTGTCCCGGGCAGCACCAGGTGTCTCTGTCTCGCTCTAAACCTTCACACGGAGGGGAAGCTGTGCCCCGCTCCGGGCACCGCTGGGTGCGGGCAGGGGCAGCCTGGGGCTGGCTCCGCGCCCTCGCCCGTCGGACGGGACAGCCCGGCTCGGTGGCTGCGGGCCCGTGTTACGAGCCCGGGGCCGGCAGGGCAGACCCAGGGAATGAGGGCTTAGCCAGAGCCGCCCCAGATCGCCTCGCACCGGGAATATTTAGGGACCCGATAAGGTGTGCTCCTGCCTCTCCCTTTTTACCGTTGGGGTGGGGGAAAGACGACACACTCCTCCCCCGCACAAACCCCGTCCCCACAGTTCTCCTCCCAGGAAACAGTTCCTCCTCCTGAGCCCTTTCATCTGTCTCTCACTTTCCCCGGGCCCAGCTGCGGCGCTGCCTGTCCCCACTTCCCTTTCGCCCTCCCCCATTTGCTCAGGGAACGCTGCGGGTAGTCCCGGTGCCCTCAGAGGATGCTCCGTCCCTTCTCCCCCAGCTCCCCACACCACCTCTCTGACGTGTGAGAGCAGGAAGGGTTATTACCATTATTCCGTTTGTACGGGGTGAGCAGAGCATTTGGAGTGGTGGAATTCTCTGCCGTGGCCACACAAGATTATAAAGGGAACACCTAACCCTTCAACAATTACCCCCTTGAAAACGGAATAGCCATGTCGAGTCTTACGCTTAGTACTTTTTTTTTTTTCTTCTTTTTTTTTTTTTTACTTTTGGTAAATTGTATCTTTTTTGGCCTTGACTGTTTTGTTGTTTTAATCATCACTGCTTTAGAGCAGAGGAAAATATTCACCATTGCAGCACTTTCTGGAAACAACCCAGATCCCTGACAATGTTTGGAAGAGTCAGAGAGATTTCTTCGAATCAATAACCACTTAATACCTGAGTTTGAGAAATAAGCCTCCATTGAATGGCATTTTTACTTATGTATCAACACATTTCCATAATCCAAAACTGCATCATGCTCCTGAGATCTCAGCAAGATTGATAGCACCTGAGCCCTTTTTTAATTTAGCTGAAGCTCTTGCATTAGAGACAGATGATTTGTGCAATTGCAAACAAATACAAGTATCTCACAAAAGGCTAGAAAAATACAGCATAAATTACAAAATAATCAAGGAAAGTTCCAGAGGTGACTGCAAAGACCACTGCCCACAGCAGCACATTATGTTGCTTTTTACCAAGCAAGTGTACTTAAGTAGCAGATTGGGCCCTGTACACAAAAGATATTCAAAGATACTGACAGAGAACCCTCAGAACTTTCATTACAGGAGCCCAAATTAGAAGTGCACCGGAAATTTTCAAATAACCCCCCAGATCACATCCAAAGAGATGGAAATTTTTATTGCTCTTTTCATGTTAGTTGACAATTGACTTTGAAAGATTTATGTCAACTTACATCAGTCAAGGACCATTTCTGAGAACCTTTTTTCTGGCCTGAAATCATGCGATTTTGATCATCAGTTTACTAGATCGTTATTCAGATTTTAAAAGTGCATAGCACAGTTCCATGACAGAAAATCTCATCTAGTAAGTAGGTGAAGGGGTTGGGTACCTGCTTTAGAGGACAGAGGGAAATTCACGCTTTTTTGCACTTGCCCTCAGAGTAAATTGCATGGGGGCAAAACATATCTAGATAAGAAGAAGCCTAAGCTTCTTTGAATGAAGAGGAACTTTCTTTTGGGTCAGGATGAATAGCTCTACAATCCTTGAGAAAGGAATTCTCATGAAAACTTGAAAAAAATAAGTTTATTAAAAGATTCCATTTATATTATTGTTTGTCCCACCCCGTTCACATTTTACAGTTGCCTATAAATGCAAGGGCCTGAAGTCCATGATTCAGATTGTCCAGCACGTCTTTGTAAATGTTTAGATCGGTGCTGCATCATAGCTCCACCAGGCAGTCACAGACAAGGGCAGCCCAGGTATCTCATCAGTAGTGCAAATCCTCTTTAGTTAACAGTCCGTATCATAGGGTCAGACATCCAGCAAGAAAGCTCTGGGATCCCTGTACCCTACAAAGCAGGGTGCTGCCCAAAAGCCGAGTGGCTGTGCTCTGCAGGCGCTGCTGAGGTCCAGGGCGGGTGCCGGCAGGGCGGCCAAAGGGAAGCCCTCGGGGGCAGCTCCTTGCCCGGGCAGAGGTGGTGGCCGGGCCACGTATGTGAGCGGCAAGGGCACCACAGCGCTCTGAGGTCCGTAAGGGAGGGTGGGGCTGCAGAAGGGCTCCGTCCTCAACTCCTGCAGCTGCCGCTTGAGCTTCATGCGGCGGTTCTGAAACCAGGTCTTGATCTGGGGAAAGGTGCGAGGGAAGGAAAAAAGACGAGGTTACAACGTCACCCAGCTTGTTCTTTATCTCGCTATTCGGAACTGTGCTGTGTCCCCCCGAGCCCCGCTGGCAGCGCCCCGCTCACCTGCACCTCGGAGAGGCTCATCCTGCCCGCCAGCTGCCGGCGCTCGGCGGCGCCCAGGTACTGCTGCCGCTGGAAGGAGCTCTCCAGGGTGCTGATCTGCTCCGCGCTGAACGCCGTGCGCAGCCGCCGCCCGCCGCGCCCGCACGGCTCCTCGGGGCCC